>CM053750.1:44885843-44915970 GCA_028658305.1 Pachyuromys duprasi
GTTTGCAAGTATTTTATTGAGTATTTTTGCATCAATGTTCATAAGAGATATAGATCTGAACTTCTCTTTTTTTTGTTGGGTCTTTGTATGGTTTAGGTATCAAGGTGACTGTGGCTTCATAGAATGAGTTTGGTAATGTCCCTACTGTTTCTATTTTGTGGAATAGTTTAGAGAGAATTGGAGTTAGCGCCTCTTTGAAGGTCTGGTAGAATTCTTAACTGAATCCATTTGGCACAAGGCTCTTTTTGGAAGGGAGACTGTTGATGACTGCTTCTACTTCCTTGGGAGATAAAGTTCTATTCAATTTTTCTACCTGATCTTGACTTAATTTTGGCAGATGGAATCTATCAAGAAAATCGTCCATTTCCTTTAAATTTTCAAATTTTGTGGCATATAGGCTTTGGTAGTAAGACCTAATGATTGTTTGGATTTCCTCAGTGTCTGTTGTTATGTTCCCCCTTTTCATTTCTGATTTTTTTTTATTTAGATTGTTTCTCTCTGCCTTTTTGTTAGTTTGGCTAAGGGCTTGTCTATCTTGTTGATTTTCTCAAAGAACCAGCTCTTGGTTTCTTGATTCTTTGAATAGTTTTATTTGTTTCTGATTGATTTCTGCCCTGAGTTTGATTATTTCCAGCCATCTGCTCCTCTTTGGTGTATCTGCTTCTTTTTTTCTAGGGCTTTCAGTTGGGCCATTAAGTTGCTTGTATGAGATGTTTCAAATTTCTTTAAGGCACTTAGTGGTATGAACTTTCCTCTTGACAATGCCTTCATTGTGTCCCATAGGTTTGAGCATGTTGTGCTTTCATTTTCATTGAATTCTAGGAAGTCTTCAATTTCTTTCTTAATTTCTTCCCTAACCAAGCTGTCCTTGAGTAGCATGTTGTTCAGTTTCCTTGTATGTGCAGGCTTTTTGCTGTTTCTGTTGTTGAGGTCCACCTTTAGACCATGATGGTCAGATAGGTACAAGGGATTATTTCAATCTTCTTGTATCTGCTGAGGCTTGCTTTGTGAACAACTATATGGTCTATTTTGGAGAAGGTTCTGTGAGGTGCTGAAAAGAAGGTATACTCTTTTGATCTGGGGTGAAAAGTTCTGTAGACATCTATTAGGTCCATTTGATTTAGGGTCCCTGTGAGTGCCCTTGTTTCCCTGTTTTGCTTCTGACTGGATCATCTGTCCCTTGGTGAGAGCAGAGTGTTGCAGTCTCCCACTATTAAGGTGTTGGAATTAATGTGAGATTTCAGCTTTAATAATGTTTCCTTTACAAATGTAGGTTGTCTTTTATTTGGGGCATAGGTGTTCAAAATTGTGATGTCCTTCTGTTGGAATTTTCCTGTGATGAGAAGGAAGTGCCCTTCCTCATCTTTTTTTATTAGTTTTTGTAGAAAGTCTATTTTATTAGATACTAGGATCGCTACCCCAGCTTGTTTTCTGAGTCCATTTTCTTGAAACGCATTTTTCCAGCCCTTTACTCTGAGTGTTTATCTTTGTTGCATAGGTGTGTTTCCTGAATGCAACAGAATGTTGGATCCTGTTTCTGCAACCATTCTGTTAGTCTGTGTCTTTTTATTGCAGAGTCCATTGATGTTGATAGATAATAGTGACCAATGACTGTTAGTTCCTTTTATTGTGGAGTTGGTGGTCTTACTATGATTCATTGCTTTTTTTTCCCCTCTTTTAATTTTTGTTGGGAGATTTTATCCGATATTTTCTTTGGTGTAGTTGTTTTCATTGGATTGGAGTTTTCCTTCTAGTATCTTCTGTAGGGTTGGGTTGCTTTGTAGATGTTGCTTGAATTTCGTTTTGTCATGGAATATTTTGTTTTCTCCATCTATGTTGATTGAAAGCTTTGCTGGGTATAGTAGCCTTGGTTGGCATCTGTGTTCCCTTAAATACTGGATGACCTCTGCCCAGGCCCTTCTGGCTTTCATAGTTTCTGATGAGAAGTCTGGTATGATTCTGATAGGTCTACCTTCGTATGTTACTTGACCTTTTTCCCTTGCTGTCTTTAATATTTTTTCTTTGTTTTGTAGGTTTAGTGTTTTGACTATGATGTGACGTGAGATAGTTCTTTTCTGGTCTAGTCCATTTGGTGTTCTGTAGGCTTCTTGTATGTTAATGGACATCTCTTTCTTTAAATTAGGGAAATTTTCTTCTATGATTTTCTTAAAAATATTTTCTCATCCTTGGAGCCTGAAGCCTTCTTTTTCATGTATTCCTATTATTCTTAGGTTTCGCCTTTTCATGGCATCCTTGATTTCTTGAATGTTTTGTGTTTGGAACTGTTCTGATTTTAGTTTGTCTTTGAGTGAGGAATCTATTTCTGCAAGTGTATCTTCAGCTCCAGAGATTCTCTCTTCCATCTCTTGTATTGTATTGGTGATGCTTACCTTTGTGCTTCCTGATCTTTTTTCTAAGTTTTCCAGTTCCAGGTTTTTCTCTGTTTGTGTTTTCTTTATAGATTCTAATTCTGTTTTCATGCTTTGCACCATTTCCTTCATCTGATTGAAGGTGGCTATTATTTTTGTATTTGTTTCCTCTCTATATGTTTCTAGTTGTTCCTCTACGCGGGCTATTATAGTCTTTTGAATTTCTTTGAGAGCTCTGTTCGTTTCCTCCTTTTGTTCCTGAATTAACTGGATAATCATAGCTTTAAAATCATTTTCCTGAATTAAAATATGTTGTTAGTGGGGCAATGGTGTCCTGATTTTTGTTCGGTGAGTTCTTACTTCGACCCTTGGCCATCATTGCTTATATATAATCCTCGCTGTTTGTTCTTTGAGTCTGAACTTTGTATTGGACCATCTTACTCTGGTGTCTGTCGAATTCTTCAGGAAGATCTGTGAGATCCAGATGTTTGAGAGTGTGTGTTGTTGCTTCAGTTGTTCCTGGAAAACAGGATCGCTGTTGTTTAAGGGCCCATAGTTCAGTCTCTTGGTCGCTGTACCGAAAACATTGTTCTGCAGCTCAGAAGCAGCCTCCTCCTGGCAATGCCATCTTGTCCCACCCCCGGCTACATATTCTTATAGAACACTTTTCCAAGAAAGTCTGATTTATTTCCTTTTTCAGATGCTCCCCCCCTCCAAGTACAAGGTGGAATATGAAAGGGCAGTGAATCTGTGTAGAACCCCAGGGCCATAACTTCTGACTAATATAGAGTAAGCCCTCTAAATATTTAATGAAACTTTGAGTATGAGTGATTTCTAATTAATAGACCAGTTAACATCTCCCTTTCAGTTGGGATATATTTATCATTAACCTGAAAATAATTGTTGAGCCTGGTATATTATATACATTTCTTGTAAAGTGGTGGGTGAGTAGGGTCCTGTTTCCCAAATTCTGCCAATCTGACTACCAGTTCTTCTGAACCAGCAATACAAAGGTTCAGGCTATCTTCTGTGTATGTCAAAATTGGTTGTTATTGCAGCCAGAGAATGTTCCTCTCCCCTGGAGGAACCCTCCTCCATTGCTGGTGGGAATGTTAACTTGTACAACCACTCTGGAAATAAATTTGGCACTTGCTTAGACAATTAGGAATAGTGATTCCTCAAGCTGCAGATAAAACCCTCTTGCATTTAACTGTTATTCTGAAATATGTTCCAGTCACTTCGCCCTCTCGTGGCTATTCAGACCTACAGAGGTATAATCCTCACTCCCCTTCCACCTCAGAGTGCTGAAGCCTTATAAATGGCTTTGAGTCATTTCATGGTCTGATTGTCATATAAAAAAAAATGTGGCCTGGGAATTTCATAAAACAGAGCTGACAAAGAACATGATTTTATTTCTTGAGTTTCACTGAATCATCCTTCAGGGGAAGACTATTTAGCAGAATGTTATCATCAGTTTTATTTTTAGCTGTTTGGTGTTGTTCATAGTGTGTATTTATGCTCAGGCACACAGCCTTCTGGGCACCCAGAACACTATTGGTCCAGATTTATGAGAAAAAAAGCACAAAGTTAATCTTTGTTCACATGTGATCTTGATAGAAGAGAGTACCTTTAAAGTAACAGTATTTTTTCTACAATTTTTTAAAGTTTAAAGTTTTCATCTTGAACAAATTTTGATATTTTATCATTTTTTCACTTTCTTTTTGTTAAAAAAATATTTATTTACTCACTTTACAGTCTGATCGCAGCCCCCTCCCTCTTCCCCTCCAGATCACACCTTCCCATCTTCTTCCCCTTTTCACCCATCTCTTTCCCCCAGAAAAGGGGAGCCACCCTCTTCTGCTACTAACCCACCCCTATACATCAAGTCACATCAGGACTAAGTGCATCCTCTTCCAGATAAGGCAGCCCAGATAAGGGAAAGTGAGCCCAAGCAGCCAACAAAGTCCATGTCAGAGATGGCCCCTGCTCTACTTCCTGGGAAACCCACATGAAGACTAAGCTAACCATCAGTTACATATGTGTAGGGAGTCTAGGTCCAGTCCATACATGCTATTTGGTTGGTGCTTCAATCTCCTTAAGCCCTTATTAGTCTAAGTTAGTTGACTCTGTTAGTCTTCTTGTGGAGTTCCTAAAATATTCACTGTATAATTATCAAAACATTAAGGTACAACAATAAGAAACAATTGTTTGGTGGGGCAGTCTATTAGGAAGAACACGAAACAGATATCATTAGTTTCCACAAGTATTTTTTTGCGCTTTCATCAGCAGAAGGCTTATAAAAAATAAAACACTTATTTCTGAAAAAGTCTGGAAATAACTGCCACCATATTTAATGGTGTGGGTAATATCTATAACAACTATCTCCTCAAATGGGATGAGAGAGAATGTATTCTAGCTCCAACTATGTGTGACTGTGTCCCAGGAACACAGAATCAGGTCTGTATTCCACCATCGTAATGGTTTGATGAATTAATATAGTAACAGAACATAGAAAGTCTAAGTCACTTTTCAGTAAGTTGTTGGAAACATCACATGGGCAGGCTATAAACTTTAGGTGTCATTGTACCTTATTCCTGCCTTTTGGTTGGTTGGCAGAAGCTCTTTTTGTACATTCCAAAGGTTTTACCTAATAGTCCCAAAGATGTTAGGTCACACACAGAGGAGGGAGGTAGTTGTTTTTAAGGGGGCTGACAGTGGACCTCAGTAAAAAGTAAAGCACCAACCAACAGCTTGTGAATGTAAGAACATTGGCTGTGGTTGTAACCTGTTGTACAGATAATACAGTGAAAAATATCAAGTAAAATACATAATGATAAGAATCCTTGTTAAACAAAAGAGAGCAAACAACCAAAACAAAGTAGTCAGAATTCTGAGAACAAAGTTCTCATGGAGAAAAATGAATCCTGTTACTTCATTACTTCCCTGGGTCACCATGGATGAGATGGAGAGATGTGAAGCTCTTTGCCCAAAAGCTGGCCAAATTTCTCTTTATTATTTTTAAAATATTGGGCTAAAATGAGCAATCTACTGCATTTGATACATATAAATATTTAATTTGTCATAATGGTGTGTTTAAAATAGCCTGTTAATTAAATTATTCAATATATAAATAATTAACAAATTATAAAAACTGACTCCAAAGTACTTAATACCATTTTTCACAAAAATTAATAGAACAATACTAAAAGCAGTAACTGAAACTTCAATGACATGGCTAGGGTTTCCGACCTTGACACTTCCATTGTTAGAGACAGTGACTGGATATGCTTTATGTGAGATTTCAGATATGAACCTTCAACATTTTATTGATGATTTTTCTTTTCCTCCACCGTCACTCAGAGGCTGCCTCTGTATCACCTCCCTTAATAACCTCCCCACCCCCCCCCCACACACGTGAGATCTGTTGCAGGGTTTGACTCTATGCTGTTCACCTAATAGATTGTAACATTTGGTGTCATGATTCAATAGACTCTTCTGATCTTTGTGCCCCACTTAGCGGGTTGAAGCCACACTGGCACTTGACTTCCAATCTACATACAACAGGTTTACTTTCCAGCCAACCTATCACTAGGCTCCTACATCCAATACCGATCGTTTAGTCTACTATCTCCTACCTGCTAGGTGGTCAGGAGTTTGCACACTGGTATTTCTCTTCCCCAAGTTGGAGGTGATACATGGAGAAAAGTCCTTACCAATTCCGGCCGTGTTGTCAGTAGCTGCCCAGATTAACAAAAGGTTTGTTCAAATCTTGTCCCTCCCTGCTGTTGCAAGAATGACAGCAGCCATGGCCTTTGGGACAGCAGGATTGACCATTTCCCTAATCTGTATGATCAGTTTTCTTCTCAGTTTATCCAGGACCTCCAATGGATGGCACAAACCATACTCTTCAAGGACAAGTTGACCCTCTGGAGCGCTAGCACTGCAGCTGAAGAAGGTGGCCTTTCCCTCTTCCTCCAACAAGTTGCTTTTACAGTATTACCAACCAGTGGCCACAGAGCCTGAGGCTCATGACTGCCGAGGAGTGTGCCCTGATGAGGAGGATCAACAGCACACTGCAGATGATGACATCCACAGGCTGCAGGAAGTAGGGTCTTTAGCCCCACCTCACCAGCATTCCCTCCTAGTTCTTCCTGCATGACCTGCTTTAGGGACTCAGCCACAGCAGGATATGTCATCACTGAACACCGAGATGCGGCACATTCCCAAAGTTGCCACCAAGTCGCGTGTCCTCCCACTGCTCATGTGCTACATCCCCTTATGAAACAGCTGGTTCCTTTCCTCGTCTTTCTTTCCCTCCACTCTCACCCAGAGGCTACTTTTGTACCCCCTCCCTTAATAAACATCCCTCGTGAGATCTGTAAAGAAAATATTAATGAGACAATGGTGAATAATGGTAGTTCAGAAATGTCTGGAGTCTAATGAGGTTATCAAGAGAATGGAACCACTTATTAAATCTATGAAACTTCCTGAAAACTGTGAAATCATTTTTATTAACCAGCTCTGCAAGTTTTTCAAAGTCCATGACAGCAGGCATTTTGGTAAAGGAGACAAAGGTGGCGTCCTCTTAAACAGCCATTCCTCCAGAGACTGGAGACCTGGGCTGCCTTTGGGTCTCATCCTCCATTTTATTTCCAACAGCTTAAGAGTCACAAGCTTCCAGATGGTTTGCTACATGGGTAAGCAACTGAAATCTTGGGAACCACTTAATATCTAACAAATTGGCTTCCTCGGAGCTTTTAATTAAAAAGAACAAGTCTTTAAATGGATAAAATACTTTAGAACATCTCTTTAACAAGCATTTACAATCTGTCTATAAACAACAATCAGAAGCACAAAGACAGCTCTATGCTCTGCCAACATTCTTTCTATTATCTAGTGTAAATATTTATGTGCATCAAATGTAGTACATTTCTTATTTTCAGCCCATTATTTAAAAAAAATAAAGGGAAATCTTGGGCAGCTGTAGAGCACAGAGAGCCTCACCTCTCTGCTTCTCACCCATGGTGACCTAGGGTAATCATGAATGCTGTTCAGAGACGCAAGCACAAAAGAAAGCACAGAATGGGCAGTTTGCTTCGTCTGACAATTGTTTAGTCTCGACTTCTTAGATCAGCAACAAGACCTGAAAGTAGTTACTAATCAAACTGTATTGGCTTTCTCTTTCTTCCACAAATAGTCTATGACAAATCCAATAGAAAGATCCATATCTTGAGAGCACTCTGCCCGCAAAACTATATGATGTACTTGTTGGTTAGTTCATCTTGTTAATATAATGTAGGGTTTAAAATTTTTTTAATTTTAATTTTTATTAATTATACTTTATTCACTTTGTATTAAACCCCTCCCTCCTTCCCCCCAATCCTACCTTCCCTCCCCCTTCTCCACACATGCCCCTCCCCAAGTCCACTGATAGGAGAGGTCTTCCTTTCCTTCTTTCTGATCCTAGTCTATCAGCTCTCATCTGCCTGCAAAGCAGATTGACATCAGCCAGAAAGATAATGTAGGGTTTTAAAAATACAGACAACCATGAAATCCAAGGAGAGCTCATCTCTGTTACATTGCACAGTGCTCCCCAGCTATAGAATATCATTAGCTGTTAACACAGCCCAGCCAGAAGGCCTACTTTCTTTCTGATGCTATTCTAGACTTGGGTCCTGGGTGTGGGAGATATGTACGCAGTTTGGGTTGGTTATAAGCCTTTGAGGGCTGGCATTTGAAGTCTTCAAATAAAAAATGGACATACAAAACATGTGGTGAACTTTGACTGCAGCTGCTGTTTCTCTCAAACACGAAGCAGGGAAGCAGTGGAAGCGTTCTTCACAGAGGAAAAGGGCCAAGAAGATGTCATTGGGTAAAAATAATACTGAAGACAGACAAGGCTTCAAAATGAGCCAGTGAGGTAGTATGTGCTATTATTTTCCATTCTCTTGACATTTGCTTGTGGTCACTTGTCAATGACAACGGCATTGTCATTGTTGATAAAAGACTAAAGTTCAATTCTTCTATAATCCTAAGAGTCAAAATCATATACATATACCTACTAGTTTTGAAGGTAAAAGTTTTATTATAAAAACTTGCAAATAAAAATCACACATCAAAATAAACAAGACCCAAAGTCTATACATCTCAATACATTTCTTAAAAAATAATAAACATTTAGAAGCTGTGGAGATTCGTGCTGGATTTTACATACTCTTACTGAGAATCATTTCATTAGGTGAATACATGAGGCCCAGACAGACAAGTGACTCATGTTCCTTTTCATATGTGGAAGCTAGAAATGATTATTTTTCTGAGTAGAGAGTTTGCTAATAGTCGTAAGAGCCTGGGAGGCAGCATATAGATATGACTAGGCCAATGAGTACCAAAACATAACTCTAATGTTCAATAGCATGGTAAGGTGTCTTGTCATATCCTATTAAGTATCTTACAATATATTTTATGTAAATTTGTAGAAAACACTCAAAGTTTTTAAATATAGAAAATAATACATGTTCAAGAAAGAAGAATGATACATGTTCAGGAAAGTCATTAATTTTTTCTAATGGTTTGAGTATGAATTATCCTACACGGGTTCAAGTTTAAACATTCGGTTCCCCCTTTGTCGTGCTGTTTCGCAAGGCTGTGGAACAGTTGAGACACAGGGTAGAAATGAGGGTTACAACCTGGCTGGCCTTGCTTCCAGTCCTGTTTTCTAGGCTTTGTGATCCACCAAGATGTGAGAAACCCAGGCTGCATGGTCCTGCCACCACAAGCTCTCATACACTTTTCTTTATGCTTTAACGTTATGAGCCAAAGTATACTTTTCCTTCCTGCTGTCAACCTATCAGGTCACAGTGACAAGGAAAGTATCCATTGGAAAGCTATACATTTTCTTTGTTTCTGAAATGCAGTGGGTGTGCATAATTACCATGTCTGTCAAACTTATGAGAAGGTATGTAACAGAGATACATAGCAACACAGGGTCTTGTTTGCCTACGGAGTGGATGAAATAAACAGTCATTGAGTACTGAAACAGTGCAGTTGTTGTCAGGGTTCGTGGGACTAGGGGTGAAATTCATGGAGCACAGAAATTTTTAGGCAGTGAACCTGTACTACAGGATGCGACAGTGGTGATTATATATCATTTGTCCCCAATTTATAGGATGTACACAGAAGAAGAATAAATATTAGTGTGTCCAAATTCTTCACTTGTAGCAAATATATCACTCTGGTGCCATGTTTCATAATAGGGGGATGTTGGAAGGGAAAAGCTATGTTCAGGAAATATTTGTAGTTTCTTTTTAATTTGCTGTGAATATAAAACATTTTAAGCAACCTTGATCTTCAAAATGTTATAAATTAGGATATATGGGGGCCTATATATCCATTAATGAATTTGTCTTTTTCTCTCTTTCATTTTTAGCTGGCATGGAGGGCAAACTATTAAACAAAGGAAAAAATGTTAATACCTTTTATTATTCAGATATCTCTTCCAAATTTATTCGTAAAAACGTCTTCATTTCTATTGGTGTCATCTCAGTTCAGCTCATTTTAAACAGATTTCTAACGGTCATTTTAAACAGTGAGATTTTATGGGTGTAGTTTCTAACAGTAATAAGAGACAGGATATCACAACAAAGCCTCTGATCTTCTGGCTCTTTCTGCCTCCTCTTCGATGTTCCCTGAGCCTTGTGGGCAGGGGTGGGCCCCATAATTCTGCATTTTGATTCATTGTGGTTTACAGTAATTGTCGTCATCAGTTGCAAAGAGAAGTTTCCTTGATAAGGAGTGAGGAATACAGTTATTTGGGTTATAAGGGCAAATAGTTAGAATTTAGTTTAGGGATCATGCTGGTCTGGTAAAATATTGGTTATAGGTTCTCTTCCAAGAGCCATTACTTCACTAGCTACCTCTGGGTAGCTGGTTAGGTTTCCGGTACCAGGTATAATTTTATTCTTGGTGAGCATATCCTAAATCCAATTAGAGAGAGGTTGGTTGCCACCAAGGTATGCATTCCCTATTGCACTCTTAGAGTTATTGTACTATGTTAGTCATTGTTGTGGTTCATTGGCATTATAGTTGAGTAGGACTGTTGCTTGCTACCCCATTTGGAAGCTGGAATGGCACATTTTGGTACCATGAAAGCTAGTGCTCAGGAAAGGCCTATCTAGATCAGTTCCATTCCCCTGGGTCTCTGGGCCCTATGTCTGAAGTACATTGTATCTTCAGCAATAATGACTTACTTTAACATCTCTGGGAAATGACCAAAGGTGAAAGCAATAGCCTATAATGGTTTAAGAGTCTCTTGAACAACCATGACCAACTACTCAAAAGAGGTCTTCTCATGTCTAGTGTTGGGTTTTTGTTGTATGACTCTTCTAGGCTTTCTGATCCACTAAGATGTGAGGAACCCAGGCTGCATGGTCCTGCCACCACAAGCTCTCATACACTTTTCTTTATTCTTTAACGTTATGAGCCAAAGTATACTTTTCCTTCCTGCTGTCAACCTATCAGGTCACAGTGACAAGGAAAGTATCCATTGCAAAGTTGTAATTTAAGGACTGTCACCTCAAATGGGAAATATTTATTTAAAAATTGCATATATACTATATAATTGTTTATAGGTATGTTTAGGTATACAGTTAACAGTATTGTTGGAATTCAGACCTGGGACAAAATTTGGCTATCAGCAAGGTACTTTCTGTTACATGTCTGCATTTGTTTTATTTTTTCATTTACTAAAACATTCTCTTCTCAAACAATATATTCTGATTACAATTTTCCCTCTCTCTATTCATCTCAGTTACTCTGCACCTCCCTTTCCCTCTACATCTACTGTCTTTCTGTCTTTCATTAAAAATGATCAAATTAATAGAAAGAAAAAAGGCCGAAGGGAATGTGCATAAATTATACTCACTCACGAGTCTATAATATATATAAAGATAACCTGGTACAGACCTGTACAAGCCCTGTCTGTGCTTCATCTGTCTCTGTGAGTTCATATGAGTTTTGCTTGGTAGACTTAGAGGGCCTGTTCTCCTCTATTCCCTCTGCCTCTTACACTCTTTCAGTCTCCTCTGCTGTGGGATTCTGTGAGCTCCAAAGAGAAAAAAAAAATGAAGGAGATATCCATTGAGAGCTGTGTTTCAGGGTGTTGTCTGCTTCTGTCTGTCTGTCTATTTGTCTATCTCTTTCTCTCTCTTTCTCTGTGTCTCTAGTTTTTTCTGTCACTCTGTTTATGTCTCTGTCTCCCTCTTCACAACTTCTAGCTGTGGGTTTCTGCATTTGTTCCCATCTAGTCGAGGAACAATAATGGCTGAATAAAGCAGTGACCTATGGGCATAACAGAATACCATTACAAGTCATATTTATCACTTTTGGTTGCTGTTTCTTTGTTTTTTTTGTTTGGTTGGTTAGTTTTGATTTTAAGACAAGTGATACCTGTTTTTTTTCTTTTACTCGGTTTCAAAGTCTTTAAAATTATTTTTTTATTTATTACAATTTGTTCACTTTGTAATCCAATTGTAGCCCCCTCCCTCATCCACTTCGAATCCCACCTTCCCTCCCTCTTCTCCTCCCAGGCTCCTTCCCCTAGTCCACTGATAGGGGTGGTCCTCCTCAGCTTCACATGACTGTACTTGGCAGCCTTAGTTAAGATGGTGCTGAAGCTGAAGCCATGTCTTTCCCATAACAAAGATGTCTGTTAATCATGTGTCTGCTCTTAATCAAGATGCAGTGAAGCTATAGATCCAGCTTCTTTATCAGGATAGCATCCACCCACATGTTGTTTATATCTTTCCTGCTGTTGTCCTGGTGTGTAGTCAGAAACGCTCAATTTCCTTAGTCATCAGGGAAATGCAAATCAAAACCACCCTGAGATTTCATCTTATACCCATTAGAATGGCTAAGATCAAAAACTCAAGTGACAACACATGCTGGAGAGGATGTGGAGAAAGGGGGACCCTCCT
Source organism: Pachyuromys duprasi (assembly GCA_028658305.1). Lineage (NCBI taxonomy): Eukaryota > Metazoa > Chordata > Mammalia > Rodentia > Muridae > Pachyuromys > Pachyuromys duprasi. Next base: position 44,898,184 of record CM053750.1, read on the forward strand.
CCACTGCTGGTAGGAATGTAAACTGGTACAACCACTTTGGAAATCAATCTGATGCTTTCTCAGACAATTAGGAATAGCACTTCCTCAAGATCCAGCTATACCACTCCTAGGCATATATCCAAAATATGTTCAAGTACACAACAAAGACATTTGCTTAACCATGTTCATAGCAGCTTTATTCATAATAGCCAGAACCTGGAAACAACCCAGATTCCCTCAACAGAGGAATGTATACAGAAATTGTGATACATTTACACAATGGAATACTACTCAGCAATTAAAAACAAGGAAATCATGAAATTTGCAGGCAAATGGTGGGGACTTGAAAAGATCATACTTAGTGAGATATCCCAGAAGTAGAAAGACACACATGGTATATACTCACTCATAAGTGGATACTAGACATATAATATAGGATAAACCTACAAAAATCTGTATACCTAAAAAGCTAAGCAAGAAGGAGGAACCCTGGGTAAGACGATCAATCCTCATGCAGAAAGGCAAACAGGAGGGGTATCAGAAGACCGAAAAAACAGGGAACAGGACAGGAGCCTACCACAGAGGGCCTCTGAAAGACTCCACCCAGCAGGGTATCAAAGCAGATGCTGAGACACATAGCCAAATTTTGGGCAGAGTGCAAGGAATCTTACGAAAGAAAGAGGAGATAGAAAGTCCTGGAGGGGACAGGAGTTCCACAAACAGAGCAACAGAACCAAAAAATCTGGGCACAGGGGTCCTTTCTGAGACTGATACTCCAACCAAGGACCATGCATGGAGATAACCCAGAACCCCTATACAAATGTAGCCCATGGAAGCTCAGTCTCCAAGTGTGTTTCTTAGTAATGGGAACAGGAACTGTCTCTGACATGAACTCAATGGCTGGCTCTTTGATTACTTCCCCCCACCCCCGAGTGGGGAACAGCTTTTCCAGGCCACAAAGGGAGATAGTACAGTCAGTCCTAATGAGACCTGATAGGCTAGGGTCAGAGGAAAGGGGAGGAGGACCTCCCTTATCAGTGGACTAGAGGAGGGGCAAGGGAAGAAATGAGTGAGGAAGGGTGAGACTGGGAGGGGACAAGGAAGGGGGCTGCAGCTGGGATACAAAGTGAATAAACTGTAATTAATAATAAATAAATTTTAAAAATCTTTACATTATAGTACTATGTAAAGTTTATAAAACATTATCACCCAAAATTACAACTTTCAAGTTTCAAAATAACCCTGATGGTAAAACTAGCACAAGGAAATTGAGGGTGTGGGATTGTCCATAAAGAAACCAAGGTTAAAAAATTATAACTTATTAATTATAAATTATATAATTGTATAATTACCAATACAAGGTAATCAAGGGTAAGGAATAACTAACATAGGAATAACCATGGGTAAGGAACTATAACTACTGCAAGAATACTGTGGGCAAGTAACTATAACACAAGGAAAAAAATCTCAGAGACCCCAATAGCTCACAAAGAATTGTTTGCCTATTATAGTTTGAGACAGAATCAAATTTATGAATTCTTAATCATTAGTAGAATATTTCCATTCAGAATAGGTTTATATTATATTGATCAGAAAACAACCAAAAAAATCTTTTAGGTAAGACTCAACTTCTTCCACTCATTAAATCTCCTACTCTTACAGCTAGGATTTCCCCCAAATAAGAGACAGTAGACCAAACTTGTCTTCTTTCTTCCCAAGAGACTCATCATAGAATAGTAGGCACATGGTAGATTTTGTATTAGAACAATATTCAGACTCCTGCATCTATTGTTGAGACATTCTGTGGTCTTGGCAGGTGTTCAACTGCCCAGTGCCCCTCTCATCTGAATAGCTGGGGTAATAATAATTCTTGAAGGTGTATTAAGTGAACACACACAGCACTAAGGGTTCATGGCATGCTGGTGTTCTCTGCTGGTTGCTAATAAAAATGATCTGTCTCATCTCTATTAATCCTTTAAACATGGAAATAGGTCTGTGTGGAGAAAGGAGGGAACTATGAAAATGCTAATGTGGGTAAATGGTGATATTGGGTCTCAAGAAGCTTTTAAACAAGAAGATTAACAAAGTTCCAACACTGAGGCTAGCTGCCTGCTGAGTAGGTCCACTAACTATTGTCAGGTGATTACAAATAGTGAGTAAGAAAAAGGTTGTCCCTTTCATAATGGAAAGGTTTGGACACCAAGGTGAGACTGCACTGTGCAGTACCAGACTTAATGCCATTTCTTATTTAATGGGTTTTTTTTATTTGTTTGTTTGTTTCTTAATTTATTGTCCATGGTTTTCTATCTTTTTCTCGGAATTCTAATTGTTCCTTTGCCTTCTGCCTCTGTCTTTTCATGTATCCTTTCTCCTCCTGGTTTTCTCATTCCATCTGTCCTTGTGGCTTACTTCATTTTTAGCATAACATTCTGGAAAGCATCTTGTCTTCTTTTCTAAAAACTGTTAGATCCAAGGTGCGGTGGTACCCTGCCAATGTCCCATGTGAATGCCTGAGTTCAGCTAAGGTTGGAATCTGACCCCAGAAGGGTTGCTAGCAGGTAAAGAAAGCTTGAACTCAGCATTCCTCAGAAATCTTGTGAGGAATGTAAGGAAAACTTTTTTTCCTTATCTGACCCCTAATAAACCTTTATTTCTACCCCTGGAGTGGTTCAGCTTGGTGGCTTCAATGCACCCTCACTTACAAAAACTGTGAATTTAGCAAACTTAGGAAGACATAGAGATGGCTTGATATTTTAATTTCAGTGTTGTTCTTAAATCAGTGTTTACCGAGCTAACAATTATTATCTAGGTCTTAGGATACTTTGGCAATTATAAGCAATCAATCAAAATGGATCAAAGCTCTTAATAGAAGACTTAGGACTTTGAAATTATTCTTGTAAAACATGTGCAAGATACTTTAAAAGAAAAGCACCAATAATGAATTTCTGAAAAGGACTCCAATAGCATAAAAAATATTTTCTAAATTGGCAAATGTGCTTACATGGCTTCTGGCAGAAAAAGAAACATTTACTAGAGTGAAGAGATGGCCTACACCATAGGAGAAATCTTTGTAAATTACAGAAAAGATAGGGGATTCGTGTTAAGATATTTAAAGAATTATAAAGGAAATGAAAAATCTTGTCATCCAATCAATAAGTACATAAATGAAACAAACAGATCTCAAGCAAATAAATACAAATGGCCATTAAATACATGAAAAGTTAGCCATGAGGAAATACACATTAAAACAATTTTGAAATTCCATCTCATCCTAGTCCAGTAGTTCTCAACCTGTGGTTCACAAAACCTTTGTCAAACAACCCTTTCACAGGGTTCACTTAAGACCATCAGAAAACACACACACACACACACACACACACACACACACATATATATATATATTACACTTCATAAAAGTATCAAAATTACAGTTATGAAGTAGCAACAAAAGCAATATTATGGTTAGGGCTCATCACACCACGAAGAACTGTACTAAAGGGTCATAGCATTAGGAAGGTTGAGGAACACTGTCCTAATCAGAATGGCTATCCTCAAGAAGGAAATGAACCAAGTGCATGTGAGGCACAGGGAGATGAGGGTCATTTGTACATGCTAGTGGTGTTATAGAGCAGGGTAGCCACTAGAGAAATCTGTATGAATGGTTCTAACAAAACTAAAGAGAAGCTAGCAATAGAGCCACACACCTTCAATCCCTTAGAGACAGGCAATTTTTCTGTGAATTTGAGACCAACATAGTCTATATAGAGAATTTGAGCCACCTAGGCGTGCATCATCAATACTTGCTTCAATATATAAAATTAAATTAAGTTGAAAACAACAACAACAACAATAGAAACTAAACATGACTCTGTTGTATCTCTAGATATGTCTTGGCATGCAAGTCAGTACTGTAGAAGCAGAGTTAACAACTGGGTAAAGACTGTTGATGACTTCTTTTTTCAGCAGGGTTTATATTGTACCTCTTAACACTATGAAAACTAGCCAGCAGGGAGGAGGCTTCTAGGCACCAGCTTTCTTTTTCTATTTCTTGTAACTAAAGTATGTAATGGTTTCTGCATTAAAGTCGTTCATGTGAACTATCAAGAGAAAAATGGCTATAGTAGTAATTTTTCTAGGATGTTATGGGATCAACCTTCCTGATCAACAACTCAGAGGGATATATTTCACATCTGCCACTGTGCTTTTGTTTGATAAGCTATGGTGCCTTGGGAAAGTAGTATCCACCCCACACACCCAATTCATAATATAACTATATAATATAGCTTTCTCTTTCCCCCCTCTCTCTTTCTCCCATTAATATTTGTACAATTACATGGTTTTACAGGTAATCTAAGTTAAATACATGGATCTAGAGATTCTGTTGTAACCAAACACTTTCTGATTGTACTTAAGGTCTGTCCCACAAAAGGACATTCATTCCTGGCATCTGGTCAAGAACACAGACTGAGACACTCCTAGGCCTTAAGTGAGAACCTACTGTAGCTATTTTGCTAAATAAACATTTTGGTAAAATACCTTTATAATATGAATCTCTGTAACCTTAGATTAGTGCATCTCTCAGTCCTCAACAGAGAAATTTCTTTATGAATTGGAGCATAGCTAATCCAGAAACTCACAACCGGTCAAAGGGCAGAACACAACTTCCCACTCAGCCATAAGTAAGACATTTTTATTACTGCACTTCTCCTCAAGGCCAAGAGACCATCATGAGAGAAGAGGTGGGAAGATTTTAAGAACCAGGGTCAGGGAGGACTGTGAAAAAATATTGTCTTCTGAACGTGACAGGATCTGTGAACTCATAAACTCACGATAGGTGTGATTGCCTGCACAATGCCTGCAGAAGGAAAGTTCCAGGAGCCTAGCTAAAGAGTTGTCAGCTGCTACTGGCTGCTATGGGAGTGACAGTTTTTCTTAGTGGTATGGATCATAAAAGGATGACCACACTCGACTGAGTGGATTCACACACATGCATGTTTGAGCAGCACCAATTATAAACAGTAGATTTAAAAAAATAAACATGAATTTGAACAGGAAATGAGGACTCTCTCTAGGAGGGGTTGGAAAGGATAGAAGGTAAGTATTATCAAATAAAATTTAAAGATGAGTTATATTCTCAAAACAAAGAAAAACAACATATTAAGAAACAAACAAGGCCGGGCAGTAGTGGTATGCATGCCTTTTAATCCCAGTACTCAAAAGCAAAGGCAGATGGATTTCTATGAGTTCAAGGCCAACCTGATCTACAGAGTTAGTTCTAAGACAGCCAGGGCTACAAACTAAATCCCTCTTTCAAGAAAACAAAACAAAACAGAAAACAAATAAAGAAAAAAGGGGGGGCGTTAACACAGAACTACTACAATATGACAGACACATGACACTCCTAAATATTTACTTAAAGGACTATATATTTTATTATAGAGATACGGCATATCATGTTACTGATACACAAAAGCCAGAACATGAAATCCACCTAGATATTTATCAACAAATGAATGGGTAAGGAAAATATGATATATCCATAAAGTACAATTTTATTCAGCTGAAAAGCGAAATATAAACATGACATTTGTAGTAAGATGAACAAATTAGAAATCATTTTGTTAAGCTATTTTTCCAGACTCAAAAAGACAACCACTGTATGTTTACTCACATGTATGAAACCTATATGTATATGAAATATGTGTGACTGTGTGTATGTGTGTGTGTGTATATATTGGAACTGCAAATAGGACCATAAGAAAGAAGGAAGAAATAGTAAGGGGAGAGGGATAGAGAGCAAGAAAATAAGTGTGACATGAAAGCCCTTAACAAAGTGTCCTGTCTGAGCCTGGAAATATTTCCTTCCCCAAAGTGTCCCATAAGGATATTCATTATATAATCAGGTCTGTGATTAGACATTGTGGTGATTGCTTCTTAGAAGATGACTGAAGCTCAGGACCCAAGAGCATCCCTTGTTAGTTTAGAGAGCAATGAATCTCTTTCATTTCCTCTCCTATGAAATAGAGGTGATAACCTTACCTTAGAGAACTGATAAAAGAATTAAATACAACAATAAACCAATAAAGTAAATTATACTGTGTGAACAAAGCAACTATCTCTCTAAAAATCAGTACACTACTTGTCAAGCTCAGCCTCATTTTAGTGCTGATGATTCAATAGATTGTGATGGAGCAAGACAGTGCAAAGCTTCCTCCATCTTGTTTTCTTGCTGAAGCTCTTTCCAGATTTAACTAGAATCTGATCTCCTTGATGGAGAATCACATGGAAAATTACCCCGTCTTATCTTAGAAACCCAACATCAGAGTGTCTTAGCTTTTGTTAAAACTTCCTTTGGATGTTTGGAAATGGAGAATCCCTCCATCTGTCTGCTTGTCTCGACTTCCGTTAAACTCCTAACTTCAAACTGTTTACATCTTTGAAGTACCCTGCAACTTTGGAGCAAGATTCCTGGAAGAGGTCTCTGGCCTTAAAAACCTTGTATCCTGGACACAAAGGGTCAAAGTTAGGTCCACAAACATTTGGATGAAGTCCCAGCCAGCTGGAATAAAAACTTTTAATTAGCTAGAAATTATATCTGAGTGATAACTCTGGTGAGCACTCCATAACAGAATTTGAACACTGAGTTTCCTCTGTTTCTGGGAGGCAAGTTACAAGAACCAGGTGCAAATACCAAAACTACAAGTACAACCAAGGAAAGAAACGAAGCATTCCAGTTTACTTTTATGTTACTGGGATGAAGCTATTAATCATCCCAAATTCTTCAGCTCCAGCTAACTAACATCAATTTTTCTCAGCAATAAAAACTTTTTGTTTGTTTTAATTCACAGATTCTTAATAGGAATTATGACGTCAATGGCTGTCACTGCCTTGCTTCCTTCTGATACTCCACAAACCAGGCCTTTATTGTCTGGAACTCTTTCAGCACTCCTGTCTTCCAACCTTCAGTAACAGCATCAACCTTCACTAAACTTTGGGCGCTAAAGTGCCTTTTCTAGCCCTGAGGTCCAAATACTTCCACAGTTCTATAAAATGAAAGACAGATGTGGTCAGATCACAACATCCTTTACCAGGATGTTCTAATTTGCTTTCTTTTGCTGTAATAAATACCATGAACAGAAGCAACTTGAGGGCAGGGCATGGGGGAAGGTTATTTGGTTACAGTTTTACTTCAGTTTACTGTGAGAATTCTGCCAACTTCTAAAAATATCTATCCCAACTATACAATCCGGAACTAGGAAAAATGACCAAAGGATGAGTTCAGTGACCCTCTGGACCTATTGTGAGTTGGACATTAGCCACAACTCCATTAATCATCTGGCTTCCATAAGTCTCTAACTTAGAGGTCACAGTGATTTCCAGGAATCAGCATCAATTCAGAACCAGTATCCAATAGACCCTGGAATGTCTGATTGCTTCCTTCCCCCTAGTGTATAGTTAGCATTGTAAAAGGCTTAAGTGCCTCTGGGAAAGAACTGGAGAAAGGTTAGCAGCAAAACTTTTTGGTGTCTTATCAAAGTCCTTCCTCAGAAAACCTGTCCACACTTTCATTCAAGGGGTTCTGGGCCTGCAAACTGGCTCAAGAATGAAAACTGATTCACTGACCGAGATTGCCTTTTGCCACAATGCAATGTAGCATTTCTTTTATTTGTTTGAGAATTCTTCGGCTTGTACAGATCAAATAGAAATGCAGTAGGCTTCTTATCTATTTCATGCCTGGAAACACCATGATTGATTATCCAGTACAAAATAGGCATACAAGTCATGCCAATATAAAATTCACCTTGCTTGTGCTTACCTTTATGGGTTAGGTCATTATGAACATTGCTTTTTCTGTGCTGCCCATTGTGATAACTAGGAACACAGGCCACCTTACTCCCAGCCTCACCCCTGGGAAGTCTTTGGTGTCACTGGCATTGCATTTCAGTGGTACAGGGAGACCATGAGATAAAGTGGAAAATAAAATTTGCTAACAATAAAAACCCTGAACCAAAAGCCAGAAAAAGTCGCCACAAAAGCCAGTGGTTGTTTTCAAATGACTCTGTGAAGCTCACCTTGAAGTTAGGGTGGGATTTCTTTTGTGTTTATTTTTCAAAACATTGTATTAAGCAGACTGACTCCTATTTTCCCTTTTCTCACTGAATTAACCAAGATAGTGAACAAGCAGGTTCACTTAAGGATAACCAGCCTCCTTATGTTTTGAAAAATGAACCAATTCAGATATTTGGGTACTTCATTGAAAAGAGCCATTGTTTTCTGAGCTTGAGCCATTCAAGCAACAGTAATTAAGTTGTTCCCAAATAGAGGATTAGCTCACACTTTGTATTGTATTTAGGGGAAGAAGTTGTGGGAATGAACTAGGATGTCTCAATATCTTATATTTTGTCAAAAAAGGAATTTGCTTTAGTATTCAACTGTATCACATTTCCCTGGAAATTTTTAAATCCCTTGCCCTTAGAGCTGATTTTAGATGTTGAGGGAACAAATAAGGCATTATGAACAGAAATAAAATCAGAAGTTTCTGGGTAAAATGGGAAAGATAACTATCTGGAAAAGTTAAAGAATACTCAAGTATACAGTCCTTTCTCTCTGTGGACACCTGATCTTATGAGGACCTCCAACTGGAAGTGAAACACAAGCTAGAGATTCATAACCTTTGTTTACTAGTTGGTTATCACTAAGGAAATTTTGCGAATCTCCAGTCATGGATGAATCCTATGGATTTTGTCACTCTTCTGACAGATTACCTCTGTTGATAATTATCTGTCACTTCCTGTTTTCTATCTGTGTATTTTTGTTGTTTTTGTTGCTGTTCTGTTCTACAGGATATCTTCATGACTCCGGGTTTGTATTTGTAATTACATTTGGATTTGAATTAGAGAGAGGGTTTCTACAAGAACACATCCCCGACTATCAAAGGTCTGAGCTCCTGAACTCTGCATTATATGATTCATTTTAATTCTGCTTATGTATGATTCCTAAATAGGAGACATTCTTTAAACTGAAATTAGCAGCAGCAGAATTTTCACCCAGGTTGAAAATGGAAAGAAATTGGAGGAACAATTCCTGGGTTTGAGACTTCATCCTTGTAGGCAGGCTACTTTGAAGAGCACTGCTTTCTTTCTTTCTTTTCCCTCCATCCCTCATGTGTTACCTCTTTTTTCCTTCCTTTCTTTTCTTTCTTTCTTAGCTAAACAGAGTTTTAGATACTGAGAACTCAAAATTTATTTTAGCATACTCAATAACACACATATAGGATAGCCATAGTGTGATTTCTGTTATGAATTGTCTCTATGGTACAGCGCTTGCGTTTAGCGGCTTATAAGTTAAGTACACAAGTGTCTGTGTTCATAATTAGGTGAGAGCTATTGATGATATGATAGTTTGTCAAGCCGTTATGTTTGGCAAGGCTTTTGGTTGTTTTTCATCAAGTGCGCTGCATAACAATAATCTGGGAGCTAGTGATGCTGCCAGTCATCCCAGGACTCAAAAAGGGAAATTAGGAGCGCTGTGAGCTTAAAGGCCTCGAGGTTTGCATCCTGAGTTATAAGACAGACTTGGCTCCATAGCAATACTCTGTCTCAACAAAATAAAATGAAAGGACTTGGAATACTCATTAAAATTCAGACCCCTGGACTTTGCATTCTGAAGTCTGATTTTTTTAAAAAACAATGGAGCTTTCTTGATTGCCTATCAATGAAACTACTGAGCTTCCTTTTTTCGATAATTTTTATTTTAGTTTTAAAAATCATAATATAATTACAACAATTTCCTTCTTGCCTTTTCTCCCTCCAATGCCCCTCCATACTCTCCCACATTCTCAAATATATGGCCTCTTATTTTTAATTTATATATATACATATTTATTTACTTATAATACAATATACATAACCCAAAATTTAAGAATATATAAATACAACCTGTTAAGTCCATATAATGTTAATTGTATGAATATTATTTCAGGACTGACCACTTGGAAGTGCATTTCTCCTATTCTCAGCATCCCTCAGTTGCCTGCAGTTCTTTGTATAGCATGGAGACCTCATGAGCTTTCCCCCATATTATCATGTGTATTGGTGATATCCTTGCCTGGTATTGTTTAGGCAGCCACATTGATGAGACTTCATTTTTGTAGCTTCTGGTGTTCCTAGGGCACACAGTCTCATAGGAAACTCTCAGCTCCTCCAGCTCTTACACTCTTTCTGACCCCTCTTCCACAATGATACCCCAGCTTTAAGTGCAGGAGTTGTGTTATAGATGTATCTGTTGACACTAGGATCACATTATCTCTTGTTCTCTACATTTGACCAGTTGTGGTTTTCTGTAATGGTCTCCTGTTGCAAAGAGAAATTTCTTTGATAAAGGGTAAGAACTGCACTTATCTGTGGGTTTAAGGACAAATATTACAAATGTAGTTTAATGATTATGGTAGTTTAGTCAAGTGGTATTTGTAGGTTCCCACCTTACGCCTCCCAATCTCCGTTTTACTACTTTACAGCTCAGGCACTTCTGTTTTCTGTCCTGGGTTCCCTGTGGACCACACCTACCTGCGGTGTCTGCATCACTGCCCTCTTCTTATGGCCTTACTCTTCAGTGTTATGATTTTCTCTTTGTCCTTACTAGCATTGAGCTCTGTTCCGTCTGGTGTGGCCTTTCAATGCATACTTGTGGCCAGTTGCTGTAGGAGTTTTTTGCTAGATTTTTTTTTTCTGGTCAGATGTTCTCCCTACTATTTTTGGGCTGCCTTTGGTTTCTGAGACATGCGGTGTGCATCTAGGCTTTGTATCTGCCTACCAGATCCCTCCTTGTCTTACATGCTCTGCTTAGCTCTGAGTTGCACACTCTGTAGCAGCAGGTGTTCTTCATCAGGCAGGTTTCTGCCTTTTGTGTGTAATTTGACATATTTGACAGCTCCACATAGAAGCTTGTTGGAGTCACTTTTTCTAGTGTGAATAAGAAAATATCGATGCAGAGGAATGTTCTATGATCACTAGGGTTGCAACCCCTAGGCTTGGATACAATAGGCTGTTTAATCATCTCCCTCGTCACTAAGGTTCATTGTGAGAAAAACATTGTTCACCTGCCAGTCATTTTTTTAACCTCTCATCTCCAGAATGCAACCTTTTCATCTCTTTCTGGTGCTCTTCCTCATCTTTGAGTTGTTCTAAAGCCCTTACCCTTTCTATAAGGCAAGTATAAACCTTGAGATTATATTTAAGCCCCAAAGGAAAAATCAAGTTCTTAAACAGACCCTTTCCCAAAGAACTGAAAGCAGAGACATCAAGAACAAAAAAGCTGCCTTCTGGAATTCACAGTTCCCTCAGCCAAGCCTGAAATTTAGGATCCCAGAATGCAAAGCTTTGATGTCCCAATCACAGAAATGCTGTGTACTGACTTCCTATTTCCATGTCACATCATATATTAAACACATGCTGATAGTAATGCCAGAAGGAACAAAGAACCTGGGGACATTTATTTAATTCCAAACCTGTTATAATTTTCATGAGTAGTATCTACTCAGAAAAATCTCTGTTTAAGGGCCTCTAATTGTTAGTATTGCTCTGAAAGTTTACCAGTTGGTGCCTTTTCGGGTATGTAGTGTTAACAGCATGGTTAAGGTTTAAGGAAAAAAAAAACCCAAAACAAACAGAAGCTACAAAATGGAATTTGCTGGTTACAATATTCACTTTATAGTTCAATCAGAAGACAACGTCAGTTCACACATGACGCCACTTGAGCAGGTGCATTAGTTCTCAGTTGAACATTCCCTCCCGTCAGGGATCATCGTTTTATTCTAACTTTGTCGGGACTCTAGAAAACTGCTTTTTCTCTCATTAGCATCCTGCTCCTTTGGCATTTTAGAAGTATTTTAAATAATGTCTGCAAAAAATGTCACAATATTTGGATTTCAGCCCTTTTATTATATCATTCAATATGAAAAGCCTATGAAACTTCTTCAGAAAGACATTTAAAAATAAATATCCTGGAAAAGGATTTTTTTCTGTCACCTGTGAGCCAAAATAATTGACAGCATGCTGTTTGGTCCTTAGCTCCACCCCTTCCTGACACAGCCTATCGGTCTTCCCCAGTCAGTAGCCACTCTCCCACAGAACTAAGTCTGCCTACTCTCCAGCTTGTTTTGTTTTATACCTCTCTTTTGACTGGGTGATCTGTACTAATCTGCAGCACTCTAACAGGAGAAGGTGAAGCGCTGAAAATGGCATCCGTGGCACTGTAATTCCGAAGAGCTCTTCCTGAACATGCCACCACTTTCCCTCTGCTGAGAGATTAAAAAATGGAAAACTGCAACGGCCTTGAGAATCGCCACTGTTTTCTTCCTTCTTTTCAGAATTGTACCCAGATGCGAAGATGGCTGTGTGTACCAATCCAGAGCCCAGGACAGAGAAAATTCGGTCTTTCTTTCCACCAGCGCCCTCTGATCTGTTGACATTTTCGAGTTCTGAAGGCTAGGGTAACACTGAAGAGAAACCAGCTACTCTTAGTAATACCTATGGCATGACCTCCTTGCTGTGACATTAGATTTTATTGACTAGACATTTATTAAGATGATGGTGAAATATATAGAAACATAAAACATAGTTTGTTTCTTCTGTGTAGACTCAGTGTTGGGAGAGAGGCAAGACATTGACTCCCTGTTAGTACAATATGCTAATAAAACTGTGGTAATTATATAGTAAATATCTCATTACAGTTTTGTCTTAGAAATATACCCACATTATGTGGCTCACAACTGCTTGTAACTCTGGCTTCAAAGAATCTGATGCCTTCATCTCATACCCCTGTGTACCCTCACACACATAACATATTCTCTCTCTCTTTCTCACACACACACACACACACACACACACATGTTGTGGGTGTAAACATGTTTTTGTTTTGATCCAAGGTGTAGGATATAGGAATGATTCAGATTGTCCACAGCAGCAAAGTATTTGCCTCCTGTGGGCTCTGAGAGGGGCTGTTTGCCAGTTGCAGATAGTTTTATACTGAGGACTCTGAAGAAAGAATAAATTGCAGTGCCCAGAGAGAGAAGGGGAGTCTGAGATATAGGCTGCTGATGCTTCCCTCTGCAGATTGGGTGTGCTACAGAAACAGGACAGGGTTTGGAAGCAAATACTGGAAAGTGACATATCATCCGGGATGCATGAAAGCACTGTGTTGAGTTGCTGCCCTGGGAAGCCTCCTCACAGCACTCTATCCGATTTTCTTTATCTCCGAAATGGAATAACACTCTTTGCCATGTCACTTGTCAGGATTGCTGTTAGCACACAAGGTGGCAAACTGAAAGGTCTGTGTAGACTGTGAAGTGGCAAAAAGGTACACATTAACTTTGTGACACCCGGGGAGGGTTCCCTCACACAATTCTGCCATTGCTCAGATGACCAGAGAGTGTTAAATTTATATTAACTTGAAATGGGTATTATTAGGATGAAAAGCTGAAATGAACTTAGACATCAGTAACATATATTCTTGGAAGATATGATTTATGTGCAAGAAGGAGTATTATCAATTCCACTAACTTAATGCTGGGATGGTTTAAATTTTCTTGACTTTTAATGTTGTTTTTATTCAATCTGTAATGTTGCTTTTGGTTTAAATAATGTCAGCATCACAGGTAAGAGAAATGCATATGTTTTGTTTAATGTGTGTATATTTAAGGAACATTTTAATAAAAACAACTTGTACCAGTACTTAGAAGCGCATAAGAATGAGCGTGTTACACAAGTGTGACTGACACCGTCTTTCTCCACAGAGGCTGCTTTTTCTTCTTTATAATGCAATCAGGGTCACTGTCATTGCTATTTGTTTTATCATTTTACAGTAGATGAACATTGGAAGGGAAATAACTCTGGCCCTTAGAGCAGGTGTGTTGTTGGTGAGCTCTGCATGCAGGCTTCCATTTCCACAGCAGGCAAGAGAAACCATCTCTCTCTAGCCTATTATTTCCAAATAAAGTCTGTCAAAAACATTTTAAAATGGAAAAGCACCATGAAAATATTTGAGGCACCCATTACCTGGGCACTGGGATGACAGCAGAAAATTATTTCTTGGAAGATTTTTAATGCTATTTTTCTCCCTGTGCAGTATCAAGTCCTTCAAATCAACTCATGCCTGTACATTGAAAACAATACATTAACTTATATTTGATTAGAGATGAAACATGATTGTTGAAGGTTGGTCTGATGCTTGTATTTTGATGCTAATTACTGCCTCTAAGATCTGGTTACTGCCTGGATATACCTATCCTTGTTTGTGTAAATCTGCCTAAGATATTATTCCTGATTGGTTGATTAAAGGCCTAAAACCTGGGCAGGGCAGAATGAGGTAAGCATGGCTAATGTTCCTGGACTTTGGGGTTCAAGAGAATCACAGGAAACAGTCAGATAGGAATAGAGGAGGAAGGAAGACATCACAATGGATTAGTGTAGAGAAGAAACCATGTGGCTGGAAGGAAGGATTCAAAGGATGGCGTAGATGGAAAAAAAAACCCACCAAACATAAGCAAGTATTCATAAGATTATGGATTAAAGGTAGCCCAGATAAGGATGGTTAAGGCAGATGGCATTGGATGGGGGCTGGGGGATGGATGCTAAGGTTGTTGAGAAAGTGTAGGTGAAATATCTGCCCAGCCCAAGGTAAATAAGGCAGTTATAAAAATCTAACAGATGTTGTATCTTATTATTTGTGAGGCAGGTTAAATAATACTGCCTCAATAATTATAGGGCTAATAATAAATAACATAGGGATCAACATTATGTTTATTTTCAACAACACATGATCATATAGTTTTGATGCAAAATAATACATGTCTACCATTTTGTGTAAACAGAATAACAGTTTACACAAATTAATGGAAAATATATAGGTGATAAAGAAGACAATAAGAACTTGAATAAAGCCAGGTGTGGTGGTGCATGCCTGTAATCCCAGCACTCAGGAGGCAGAGGCAGGTGGATCTCTGTGAGTTCAAGGCCAGCCAAGACTGTACAGAGAAACACAGCCTTGGGGGAAAAAAAGAAGAAAAAAAGTTTAAAAAAGAACTTTAACAATATTAAAATTTTAAAAAGTAAGGTTCAGGAAGAGTTAATATATGCCAGGGAAGACAGAAAACATTTAAGAGTGGATAAAAGTTAACATTACATATTCATACAGGTCAGTGCAGATTCTGTTTAGTAGATAGCTGTCTTCAGTTGAATGTCCGGGACATTTAAACATATCAGTACTAATGATATCATTTTCAAGGTGTCAGAATGTGTTCACACTCCTAAAAGGAGCTGTGATTTCTTTATGGCTTGTTGCAAGGTCTTTATCCAGTGTGACATATACTTAGGTACTAATATTTTTTGGAAAAATAGAATTTCAAGATCCTGGATTTCTAAAGTCAAATTTGTGTTTCATCCATGAACTTTTTATCCATATACACAGTGATTTAAAAACGGCTTTGACTTTATAACAACATATATTTTTACAAGAGAAACAAGATGCCCAGTTCTGCAATGTGTCAAACAATACATCACCTATTATGACTCAAGTGATGGGGAAAACCAAAAGCAGATCAAGTAGGAAGGGGCTGCTGAGGAAAAAGTTTAGGCTGCGTTTGGTAGTATGCATAGAAGTTTCTTGTGTAGATGTAAAAGTGTCATTCCAGCAGAAAAAAAAAAACCACAGTGTTTTAAGTAGCCAAGAGTCTCAAACCAGAGGTTCTAAGAAATTCTCCTGGAGTTCACAAAAAGGTGATGTGCAGGAGAATAAACCTGAAAGGCTGTCAAAGGGAACTACTGCGATTCTTTAAGGAATATGAAATTTAGCCTGAAGTGATAGAGTCACTGTACCAAGGATGTTATTAGATTCAAGAGATTCTTTCCACAGTGACAGCTGAAGTGTGGCAGTTTCTACTTTCAGAGAAAAGTATGAAAAAGAAATGTGTATTCTGGAGGAGTGCAGTGAAAGAGACCCACTTTCCATAAACAGTCCATCCTGCTCTACAGTACCACATCCACAGATGCCACAATTTAGATAACAAAATATTAAAAGACACCATTGCATCCATGTTTGACATTCATAGTGTGTTTTTTACCATTCCCTAAGTGACATGATGTAGCAATTATTTCCATAATGTTTGAATGCAAGTTTTATTCTCTATAGATGGCATAATTTATGCAGGAGGATATGCATGTTATATGATAATTATATATATTATTTATAAAGGAGCATCTGTAGACTTCAGTATCCAAAGACATCCTTGACACAACATCTAGGGCATCTTAAGGGCCAACTGTATTTGTACCTTTGAGAAGACTAAGGGAATGAGGCAGATAAGTGATACAGCAAAGGAAAGTCTTCTTAAAATTTACTTTTAATTCATGTATTCACTTTATATCCTGATCATAGCCCCTCCCTCCTCTCAGTACCACCTTCCTACTCTCTTCTCCTTCTCCTCAGGAAATGGGATTTCCCCCTTAACCGTTCCCAACCCACCTCAGAATATCAAGTTGCATAAGAATTGAGCTCATCTTCATCCACTGCATGGGGAACATGGAGACTGAGGAGGTCACCTTGTAGCTAAACAGGACTTAGAGTGGTGGGTGGGGACCACCAATCCACCTACAGACCTTTGCCCCCAAATTTACCCTGCCTACAAGATACGCAGTGATAAAGATAAAACGGAGACTGAGGGAATGTCCAGTCAATGCCTGGCCCATCCTGACACCCACCCCATGGGAGAGAGCCAACACAATGATACTATGGTATGTTTACAGACAGGAATCTAGCATAATTGTCCTCTGAGAGGTCCCAAACAGCAGCTGATGGAATCAGATGCTGAGACTCAGAGTCAAGCATTAGGGGGAGCTCAGGGAGTCCTGTGGAGGAATGAGGGTGGGGGTGGGGGGAGAAGATGGGATGACAAGATAGAAGATTCTGGAGAGGACAAGAACTCCACAAGAAAATGAACAGAGTCAACTAAGCTAGGCCCAAGGGGGTTTATAGAGACAGAAGCACCAACCAAACAGCATACATGGACTGGACCAAGGCCCCACACACATGTGTCACCAATGGGCAGTTTGATCTTCATGTGGGTTCCCTAGCAAGGACATAGACTCTGTTGCCTACTTTCGATCACTTCCCCTAACCAGGCTGCCTTGTCTGGCTTCAGTTGATGAAGATGAGCTCAGGGGAAAACCTTTTAAGGTGTTCTTTCTTTTTAAGGGAAAGCCTTCGAGGTTTTGAAATTAACTGAAAGGAAGGATTGGTAAACTTTCCCCTAGAGGCAACGGATAAAGGAGGTCATGTTTCCAGTCAAATGCACAAATGATGCCAAGTGGATATCAAGAGACTCAGGTACACTGGACTCAGAGAAATGTCCTTAGTCCCCGCTGAGACATGTGGATAGATATGGACCTGGAGGGACAGAGACCCATGTGGCTTTTCAGCTAGTAAGGCACCTTTAGAATAATCTTGCCTTGGACCAGAAAGTAGTGTTGGGGAAGACAAGGAGTCTTCAATCTACTGGGACTTCTTAGCGGAAGACAAGTAAAACTCTACATGTGCCTAAGTATGTGTGGCACCTATATACCACCCCACCATTTGTTATCTCCTCCCCTCTTTCCCCCTCCAACACACACAATTAAGTACATCTGAAATAAACTTCTAGCCCACAACACAGACAGAACACCTAGCTTTTTACTTCTGGGGCAAATGTTTCCATCAAATGGTAGACAAGGCTTTCCAGATATTCACACACTGGGACTCAGCATGGGAATAGAAATG
>CM053750.1:44916470-44945058 GCA_028658305.1 Pachyuromys duprasi
GAACCAGCTCTTGGTTTCATTGATTCTTTGAATTGTTTTGTTTGTTTCTAATTGATTGACTTCAGCCCTGAGTTTGATTATTTCCAGCCATCTGCTCCTCTTGGGTGTATCTGCTTCTTTTTTTTCTAGGGTTTTCAGTTGGGCTACTAAGTTACTTGTATGAGATTTTTCGAAATTCTTCTTGAAGGCACTCAGTGCTATGAACTTTCCTCTTAGCACGGCCTTCATTGTGTCCCATAAGTTTGGGTATGTTGTGCTTTCATTTTCATTGAATTCTAGGACGTCTTTAATTTCTTTCTTTATTTCTTCCCTAACCAAGCTGTCATTGAGTAGCAAGTTGTTCAGTTTCCATGTATGTGCAGGCTTTTTGCTGATTCTATTGTTGTTGAGGTCCAGCTTTAGACCATGATGGTCAGAAAGGATACAAGGGTTTATTTTAATCTTCTTGAACCTGGTGAGGCTTGCTTTGTGACCAACTATATGGTCTATCTGGGAGAAGGTTCTGTGAGGTGCTGAAAAGAAGGTACACTCTTTAGATCATGGGTAAAACGTTCTGTAGATATCTATTAGGTCCATTTGATTTAGGGCCTCTGTAAGTGCCCTTGCTTCCCTGTTTTGTTTCTGACCAGATGATATGTCCCTTGGTGGGAGTGGAGTGTTGATTTCTCCCACTATTAAGGTGTTGGGATCAATGTGTGCTTTCAGCTTTAATAATGTTTCCTTTACAAATGTAGATGGTCTTGTATTTGGGGCATAGGTGTTCAAAATTGTGATGTCTTCCTGTTGGAATTTTCCTTTGATGAGAAGGAAGTGCCCCTCCTCATCTTTCTTGATTAATTTTCATTGAAAGTCTATTTTATTAGATACTAGGATCGCTACCCCAGCTTGTTTTCTGAGTCCATTTTCTTGAAACACATTTTTCCATCTCTTTACTCTGAGGTAGTGTTTATCTTTGTTGCATAGGTGTGTTTCTTGGATGCAGCAGAATGTTGGATCCTGTTCCTGCAGCCATTCTGTTAGTCTGTGTCTTTTTATTGGAGAGTTGAATCATTGATGTTGATAGATAATAGTGACCAATGACTGTTAGTTCCTTTTATTGTGGAGTTGGTGGTCTTACTATGATTCATTGCTTTTTTTTTCCTCTTTTAATTTTTGCTGTGAGATTATCTGTATCCTATATTTTCTTTTGTGTAGTTGTTTTCATTGGATTGGAGTTTTCCTTCTAGTATCTTCTGTAGGGCTGGGTTGCTGTGTAGATATTGCTTAAATTTTGTTTTGTCATGGAATATTTTGTTTTCTCCATCTATGTTGATTGAAAACTTTGCTGGGTTGGCAGCTGTGATCACTTAAAGAATGCATGACCTCTGCCCAGGCCCTTTTGGCTTTCATAGTTTCTGAGGAGAAATCTGGTGTGATTCTGATCCGTCTACCTTCATATGTTACTTGACCTTTTTCCCTTGCTGCCTTTAATTTTTTCTTTGTTTTGTAGGTTTAGAGTTTTGACTATGATGTGATGAGAGGTATTTCTTTTCTGGTCTAGTCTATTTGGTATTTTGTAGGCTTCTTGTATGTTTGTGGACATCTCTTTCTTAAGTTAGGAAAATTTTCTTATATGATTTTCTTAAAAACATTTTCTGGTCCTTGGAGCCTGGAGTCTTCTTTTTCATCTATTATTCTTAGGTTTCATCTTTTCATGGCATCCTTGATTTCTTGAATATTTTGTGTCTGGGACTCTTCCAATTTTACTTTTTCTTTGAGTGAGGAATCAATTTCAGCAAGTATATCTTCAGCTCCTGAGATTCTCTTTTCCATCTCTTGTATTGTATTGGTGATGCTTACCTTTGTAGTTCCTGATCTTTTCTATAAGTTCTCCATTTCCAGGTTTTTCTCTGTTTGCATTTTCTTTATAGATTTTAATTCTGTTTTCATGCTTTGCACCATTTCCTTCATCTGATTGAATGTGGCTCCTATTTTTTTGTTTGTTTCCTCTCTATATGTCTCTAATTTTTCCTCTATGTGGGCAAATATATTCTTCTGTATTTCTTTGAGAGCTCTGTTCATTTCCTCTTTTTGTTCCTCTAATAACTGCATAAACATAGCTTTTATGTCATTCTCCTGTGTTTCTGCTGAATTAAAATATCCATTGATTTTGGGTGTTGCTGGTGGGACCATGGTGTCCTGGTTTTGTTGGATGAGTGCTTTTGTCGACCTTTGGCCATTTGTTTATATGTAATAAAGGAACTGTTTGTTCCTTGATTCTGACCTTCAGACTGGAACTGTCTTTCTCTGATGTCTGGAGTATTCTTCAGGAAGATCAGGGAGGTCTAGTGGTTTGAGAGTATTGTTGTTGCTTTAGTTGTATCTGTGGGAGGAAAAGCCATTGGTGCAGAATCATTGTTGTTGGGGGAGGGGGGAGTAAGTGTGTGTGTTTGTGTGTGTGTATGCGCACGCGCCTGTGCCTACATGCACACAGATATGTGTCTTGAAGGGGAGTGCTAGAGATTGTAGATGCTTGGGATATAGGGTTTGGGAGCAAGCACAGAAGGGGATCTGGAAGTGCCTGTGCAGGTTTCATGAATACCCAGGGGTCTTCAATCTGTGGCGGGCTCTGCAGGCGGACATGCACTCTGTTGTGGGTTGTGTGTGCCCAGTCCTGTGCTCTGTGCTAGAGGCTGTGAGCACCGCCCATACATTGCTGCTCTGGTCCGGAGGTTGGCACCTTACTCTGGGCCAGAGGCTGTGTGTCCAGTCTGAGATGGCAGCTGGGGTTGCCACTCTGGTCGGCAGCCAAGGGTGCCGCTCTGGCCTGGAGGCTCTGCATTCCGATCTGGGCTGGTAACTAAGGGCTCCGCTCTGGGTCGGAGGCCTGGTGCCTCACCCTGAGCCAGAGGCCAAGCACCCTGGTCTGGGATGGCAGGTTGGGGCACCTCAGTCTGGATCAGAGACTGTGTGTTCTGCTCCAGGATGGCGTGCACAGGAGGCTGCGAGCTCATATCTAAGCTGGCAGGTGTACGCCCACCGGTTAGCTGGACCCTTTCTAGGGATCTACTGGGTGATCTGAGGACCTTCCCACTTGATTTCCTCACTGTAGGACCTCCTCTCACCTGGAATTCACAAACGCTGGTGTTTTAGGCCTGGGTTGAGTCTCCTTGTCATGTCGACACTGCTGTCCTGCTTCTCAGACATAGTGTCCTCCTGGGCTGCCATCTTAGATCCCTGTCATGACTTTCTAACAAATACTACAAAAAAGAATCTTAACTTTCCCCAAAGACAAATTAATGAGGCTTAAAATTGAACAGAAAATGAACCCAAGCCTCCCACATTGAAAGAAAACAGTGGCTGGATGCATTAACATTCTCATATTAGTCTACTTTGGAAATTAGAAAAATGGACAAAATGGGGATTCTTATGCCTGGAAGGGTCATGGTCCCTGTGTAATTTATAGCTGACAGATGCCAATTCCAGACCACAGGGAGATCTTTGTTGTAGAGATGGTGTTGTATACCTTGTTCTGTATAACTGGAATCCAGGACTCACTGGGAGATTGTCGTGCTCATTGATGAGATGTTTGTGCAAGCCACTGTGGCAAAGAAGCTGTAGCCAGGTACTTTATGGAGTATCCACATATGTAGAGCTACGTTTTAAAATATGGATTATAAATATGATGGACATCTAGAATGTTTTCTGATAAAACGTAAAGTCACTATTTAAATTGGCTTAATCTTGGATTTGTTTATTTTATGGCACCTAAAGTATTGCTAAACTTAAAGGTGTTACGATTTCATTTATCAAAAAGAAAAAAGAAAAAAGAGAAGAAAAATATAGCATTTCAAATTCAGACATTTTCTACAAGTGACATGCTGATAAGCTAGGGTCAGATGGAAGGGGAGGAGGACCTTCCCTATCAGTGCACTTGGAGAGGGGCATGGGAGGAGATGAGGGAGAGAAGGTGGGATTGGAAGGGAATGAGGAAGGGGACTACAGCTGGGATGCAAAGTGAATAAATTGTAACTATATAAAAAATAGAAATTTAATTAAAAACAAAACAAAACAAAAAAGCATACACATTTTCTTGAGATTGTGTTGACTTTTTTTAAATATGAAATTTTGCTAATTTTCAAAAGAAACTCATATCATAAAAAGAGAACTTTTAAAATATATATCTGGAAGCATGCATTTACATATTAAACAAATATGATTGTAGAATTTATTAGTTTGGAACAAATCTGTAACATCTAGAAAAATTGCAAATGAGATTTTAAGGGCATTGATTCTATTTGTTAAAAATATTCAACTCGGGGGGCTGGGAAGGTGGTTCAATGGGTAAGAGCACTGGCTCCTCTTCTAGTCAACCATATGGCAGCCCATAACTGTTTGCAAGTCAACATACATGCAAGCAAAACGCCAATGTATATAAAATAAACTATTTAAAAATATTTAACTTAACATATTTGTAGGTAAATGGATGGAGCTTGAAACTATTATCCTCTGTGAGGAAACCTAGACCCAGAAGAACAAATGCCTTGTGTTATGTCTCATTTGTAGATGTTAACTTTGGGTCTTCAGATATGTGTGTTTTATTTGGGATACATATGAAAGTCAGTTGCATAAAGGATTAAATAGAAATACTAGAACAGGAATTATTAAATTGGGTTGTTGGAAAAGAATAGAAGGAAAGGAAGGAATAAGAAAAGGAGTAAATAACACCAAAGATAATTCATATTAATCACATGGATATCTACCTACTTACCTGCACACAGACGCACACTTACACACACACAATGCTTTTATGCACATGCACACATACACAAATAATTAAAATGGAGTTGCCATATAATGGGAGAACAGTTGTTAGAAGACAGGCATCAAATAATAGTAATAAAATTAAACAAATGGGAATACAATAAAACAAACAAGCAGAAGAAGAACTCAAAGAAAACACCCGAGAAACATACAGAGGCAGAAATTCATTTGTATTCACAGGAGCACTACAAAAACCACAAAACTGGAAGCTATAATGTAAATACAAAGGACCTGTAAGGTTAAAAAGAAAAAAAAAAAAAGAGATACTCTGACAAAATATTATAAGACGAAGAACCTGCAAAGATTACATTGAATTTATTTTGTGCTGGCTATCTACTTCTGGACATGGGAACCTGCCCTTAAGGATGTTTTACATCCCCAGTGAAACTCTGTTGGAGAAAATAATTTTTCATTTGAGAGTGTTTATCTGTTGGATATAGCTTTTGGGTTAGGAATGGAGGCTTGTCCTCACTTCTCTCAGTTCTGAGACTCCATCTGGTGAAGACTTATGCAGGCCCTGCGCATGCTGCCAAAGCCTTGGCCCTGCTCTTTGGAGGTCTTGTTTCCCTGGGATTCTCCATCAACTCTGGCTCCAGCACTTTCTGCCTCCTGTTCGGCAGGCTTCCTTGTGCCTTGAGGGGAGGAATTTGGTAGATCAATCCTACTTAGGACTGAGCGTTCCAAGGTCTTCTTACTCTCTGCACACTGTCCAGCTGTGCATCTCTGTATTTGTTGCCATCTACTGTAAAAGGAAACCTTCCTGATATGGCTGAGCATGATTTTGATCTGAGTATAGCAGAACATCAGTAGTAGTCATTTTATTGCTGCATTCCTTTGGTTTTCCCCTAGGTCCTTGGTCTATCCAGTCTCAGGTTCATAGGACCTGAGCAATGTCTGGGATGGGTTTGATATCATGGAGTGGGCTCAAAGCAAATCAGATATTGCTTCCATAATCTTTGTGACACTATTGTACCAGCATCTTTCAGGTAGGTCACCACTGTAGACCAAAGAGTTTGAAGCCTGGTAGGTGTTTACCTTTCTGCTCTGGTAGCATGTTGAGTACCTTCCTGTATCATGTACACTAGTTAGAAAGGGTGAAAGCTCTAGGTAGGCACATCTGTGTTGTGTAGGTTTTGTCTTCAGCAACAGGGATTTACCATCAGTTTGTGGAGAGCAACAGACTTGGCAATAGGCTAGTTTTATTTGGGGGGGGGTCCATGGGGCCCCTTTGATCAACAACTAAGTTAGGTGTTATCTCATTCCCAGTACTGAAAGCCTCATTTGAAAAAAAAGTTACTTCTATAAAAATTGGTATATAAGAAGTTTCATGGATATCAATTCTATTTGTTAAAAATAAATGACTTAATACCTTCTATTTCAGTTTTAATAATAACTGATTAATATAATTACTAGGTAAATTTCAAGATCAATAATAACCTTGCAATAAATGAAATATACTGGTATGAAAATTCTATTAGTACAAACACTGAGATACTTATTCCCTTTCAATTTACATATATTTGATTAAGCATCTTTCTTAATAATTGTCATTAAACACAAATTCAAAATAAATACAAATTAAGATCAATACTTCTCAGCCAGGCATGGTGTCATGCGCCTGTAATCCACACATTCGGGGAGGCAGAGGCAGGCAGATCTCTGTGAGTTTGAGACCAGCTTGGTCTACAAAGCGAATACAGGACAGCCAAGGCTACACAGAGAAACCCTGTCTCAAAAAAACAAAACAACAATAATAAAAAACCCACCCATACAAAATAAAATTTGTTGTTAAAAGACCAATACTTCTCACTGATATAAGAGAAATACATTGACACTGTAGATGTATTGCTCAAGTTAATATAAAGTCAATTTTAAGTAGACCAACAAAACAGTATGGTCTTTCTTATGAAGGCGTTTATTTCTCTTGCATTATTCTAATTTTGGGGTTCTGTGTAGAGGCTTCCCCCCATGGTATGATCAAAGAAGCCCAGGTGTATTAAACCATTTTGAGCTGCTGAGAAAAAAATAATGTAAGACTTGTAATATAATGTCATATGTAACTCATAATTCTGAAGCTTTATAAACATGTCATGAAATATTCAGCTTTGATGAATCCTTGAGACATTAATGGATAGTCTCACAGTGGTGGGAGGACTCCAAGAGGTCACATAGAGAGACAAAAACCCAAGAGTAGGAGGAACTAGGCATCTTTATAATTCACCCATGAAGGTCAACTCTGCAAGGACAAGCACTACCCAACCAAAGCTGTAAGTTACTTTGCAGTAAACTTTTTTCTTCAAGGTTCTACCATTCCCACTTCACTGTACTAGGACCAAGTTTCCAGACCATGAACATTTTGAAGGATCACTAATACCCAGATCATAGCATTAGCTTTGTTCATTCTCAAGGCTCTACCATTCCTTCTACTTTTGGCATTATCTATATCCAGCCAGTGTACACAAAAAAGGGAGAGAACACATTGGCTTCATAAAAGCTCTGCTGTGGAAGCAACACCCCTTACCAGGTGAAGGGCTTTTTCAGGACTGGATTCTCTGCTGTCCAAAAGTGTCCCTCACAATTGACTATTGATCATGTGTTTACAATAGAAAGCTTGGTAGAGTTCCCCTGAACCAAGTCACCAAAGGATGTCCTCTATCACAGGACACATGAAATGAGCATCATATGATGATAGCCATCGGAAGGCACAGATCATCCTATAGTGCTCTTGCCAGAGACTAGAAGCAGAATGTAACCATGAGGAAGAAATCAGAGAAATCTAGATTGTGGGTCATTCTACAAAACAACTGACACAGATTCGAAAATATTTTCATTAAGAAAAAAAAAAACGTGTGGGGGGTGGCCATTTCAGACTGAAAAAAAAAATTAGGAGCAGCATAACAACAAAATGCAGCAATGGTCTTTTTCAGGTTCCAGATTAGAAAGGACAAAGAAGCATAGGGATATTTGGGGAAAATTGTGAAGAATCAGTTATACACTGTACATTAGACCATGTTTTCTCTGTGCCAGATAGATACCTGAATTATGAAATGCATAAAGCAAGGAGTATCTGGAAACGTTATATAAAGTAAATTTCACAACATTGTATGGTTAGTGCACTACATTGAAGTTGAAGAATTGCATTCAGCAGTAGGCTAAATGTTCTGAATATTTGATATTTTAAAAATAAAATGAAAAATTAAAAAGTCTGTATACAATATCTTTACTATTATAGATTGTCTCTTGACTGACACATTTACATGATGGTTAATTGTACTATTACCATAAACTTTCTTAAAATGCAAAATTATGCTAATTCTAGCTAATCTTCAGTTTATACCTATAAATTAAATTTAAAGGCCGTAGGCAAGGAGCTGTTACATTGGAGAGGGAAAGAAGCGAGGAATTTCAGTTAAATTAGTGTTTTCCACATACACAAGAAATCTTTGAAGAAAATATAACCAACATAAAATATCTTTTCTATGGAATCAAACTGTCACATGCAATATAACAGCTGTGATTTGAAAATGACTAGGTGTGTTTTCACTAATGTCTGTAGAAATGTGCTTCAAAGCAAGCAGTGTTTGCAAGGCCAACAACCTTATAAACTGTAGGCACAATTTGGGGTTGATAGGGGAAATATTCCATATTATCACCAAAAGTTACAGCCAATAAGTCTTTCAAGACTGGCTTTATTTAATCAGAATTATTTAGTGTGTAGGGCTGGTATTTGGTTCTTTTGCCTGTAGCTGTGGTTCACAGGTTTAAACATGAAGTCATGGTTTCTCTCAGTGCCAACCTAGTGCCCAGGAGACCAGAGGAGACTTTTAAGGCTGCACTGGACCCCAAGGCCCTTTTTTTTGTTTGATTTATATGTATTTTGGTGCTACAGTGTGTTATTTCCATGTCATTTCACTGTGTGATGATCGATTTTAGGGTAATTTGTGTTTTTACTTTCTTAAATACTTATGGTTTGCATTGAGAAGCTTTCAATTCTTCTAGATCTTTACAAATATATAGTAAATTATTCCAAACAATAGTCTTCTAACTGCAGTATGAAAAATTAGCTTGCTCTGTATAATTGGGTTTGGGTATTTGTAATCCATCTCTTCCAGCTCTGTCTTACAACTGTGAATCTATAGTGATCACTATTCTACTCTGCACTATGAAATCATCTTTTAGTTTTCCATCTGAGTGAGGTATTTGTCTTTTTTGTGCCTAACTCATTTCACTTCTAAGGTCCTCCACTTCTTTCTTACTCCCGATTCCTCAAATCAGGTAAAAACTTTGCTTCAGAATATTCCCAATGGGACATAGGGAATTTCAAGTGTTCCTCATCATATAATTATTTTGAAGGCTAAAGTGTTTTCCTTTTTTTGCCATCTATTATTTTGAATTGAACTATTTTTGAATTAACTATACATTTTGAATTAACTATACTTTAAATCATGGATAAATTTTCAAAAACACCTGTTTGATGATTGTTTTTTGAATCTTGACTTCATTGAAAAGAAAGCTAGAGAAGGGAGAAGGAAGGGGAAAGGGTGGTTAGAAAATGGAGAAACTTACAATATTCCCGATGAGATTCCAACATACATATCAAGTGTTTGTTTATTTTTTCTGTAGACACCAGAAACTGTGCTTTGAGAAAATTCTTTTGTGTATCTGCCTAGAAGAATGTTGATCAATAATGCTGTGTAGATAGCTGGCTTCCCAACATATTTCAGAGCCAGGACACTAGTGAAACTGCATATGTGGGGACTTGGTAAAGCTTTCTTCTATGAAAATTTTCTTTATTCCCTGAGAAACTATCTGCGACATGTACCTGGTGGGAAGAATTACTAACTGCTTGTTTGTGTCAGCCAGGAAGCATGGTGTTTCATGAAGATGTTAAGGCTTCATGATCGCCTCTTTCTAGTCTCACTGTGAGGCACCAGCACTGGGCTCTGTCACCAAATGTTTCTGTTCCAGAAGAAAGAGTAAATGTTCCAGCTAATTTTCCTCTTTTTATTCTTAAAGTCTCAGTATGAGCGCTTAAGTGAAAACTAGTCAAATCAAAGAGGTATTTCATGCTTTGTAGAGAAACCCTAATTTGAATAAGCATACATTTGGGTTCTTGGGAAGTGTCTGAAAAATAACAATGTATAAAGTCATAAACCATAGTTTTTCAGGACAAAACAATATGGAAGTTTTCTGACTAGAAGTTCTAATATCTATGGAAGTTTTGGGGGATGCAACCAGTGGAAAAAAATTACTAACTACATATTTATATCAGCTAGGAAGCATGGTGTCTTGTGAAAATATTAAGGCTGCATGTATTTACATATTTTTAAGGACTATAGTATTAACAAACCAGTTCTTACTATTAACTCTGTATTCAAAAGCAATAAATATTGGCTAATGAGGTTTTCTCCTTAGTGCTTGCATTAACAGTGACTTCAGGGTTACTTCCCAACAAGTTTTTATTGTTTTTCCCCCATTAAGTTATTTTTTAAAAGATGTGTTTTACTTGGCCATTGTCCATACAATACTATGATCTGTTTCTAGAACAGATAAAGGCATCCCCATTACTTATTGAAGGAACAGAGTAATTTTTGTAAAAATTAAAATAAACATTTTTTCAGCATAAGCTCAAGTATTGGGGAAGGGATGTGCAAATACAGTTGTGAGTGCCAGTTATAGCCATATAAAACTAGCATTTGTTTCTTACAAAAGTCTATCTTCAGATATTTTTTCCAGGATTATTTTAAGTGCCTTGTTGCTGTTTCTTGAGTGTTACCTTTGGACTAATATATTAAAATGTGTGTGCTCTTTTATCAAAGTTTCAGATCTTGAAGGATTACCAGATGCATAGGAGACCTGTGAAGCACACTAATTTCCCTCTGAATTATTAAACAGCTTGACAGAGCCAAGATAGGGTACCCACAAGTCAGTGTGTACTTGCAGCAGGGAAAGTGGCCAACACAAGAGCCACTGATGATAAGGTCAAACCAGATATTTTTCTAAATTTGTAAATAAGAGAACCTGATTTGAAAATAACTGATAATATCTGTAAAGAAGATTGAGGAAGCAATTTGAAACTAGTTCTGAAATAACACATTCACAGTTGTTCCCTGTTTTGGATTGATCTGGTCCCAGTCTAGTTGAAACAGATTTTCTGGTTTTCTAGGCTCAGTTCACACCTGCTTGGGGACAGCTATGATCCCAGTTGGGACGTCTTATGAGAAATGCAAGTAGAGCTTGCAATTGGCATCAGAGCACAGCAATGCTCTAAGGAGTGTTAAACCTGCTTCAAATGTGGGTAAGGTATTTGAATCGTGTACTATTTACATTTTAAGACAATCCTTGGAAAAATCATAGATTGCCTAGCATACACGTGAGTTAAAACAACACATCTGTGATGGCTAATCTTTACTGTCAACTTTGCTAGACTTATAATCACTAAACAAACATGCCTCTGGCTGTGCCTAGGAGAGTGTTCCAGATAGATTTAACTAAGGAGGAAAGCCCACCTTGAATGTGAGAAGCAGGATTCCTAGGGGTGTGGTCCCAGACTGAATAAAAAGGAGGGAGTAAGCCAACCACCAGCATCCATCTCTCTCTGTTTCTGAGAAGATTTGACACGACCAGCTGCCACACAGCCCTTTCCCACCATGCTGGCTTTTATCTCTTCTTAAATCTGAGTCAGTAAAAACCTTCCCTCTCTAAATTACCTTTCCCAATTATTTTTGCAACAGAAAATAACAAATCCAACATTGTAACCTGTAAACATGTGTGTACAAATTTTATATCAATCAAAATTGAAATTGAAAAGTAAACATGTATAAATCTAAAAAATATTGTAGTAAATGGACATTATTTTATTGGTATGCTTAAAAATATAGTTCAGGCATCTAGAGCAATTAAATTGAAACAAATGAAACCTGTAATTAAGATACAAACTATTACCAAACCCTACCAACATTGTCTTGATAGTACATCCTCTAAAACAGACTTCAAAGCTCCTATCTTTATATTCTCTGATCAAATAAACACTCTTAGTCAAATACTTATGCATTTCTCCATCCCTGCAATCACACAAATTCATAAGCAACTGTGAACATATACATTTACTGTGAATTTTTGTTGTGGCCACTGTGTCTAAAGAATGTAACATTATAATATAGAAGTCCAAAAAGAGAGAAAAATAAGGTAGATATGACTTTAATTTTATAGTTCTGATATTTAGCAAAGCAGATATGAAGATAGAAGCATAATAGAAGCATAAGAGCAAGAAATATTTTTAGATTATTTGTTATGATGATTTTTCTTTTTTAATTAATTAATTAATCAGTTAATTACAATTTATTCACTTTGTATCCTCACTGTAGTCCCCTCCCTCATCTCCTCCTAGTCACACCCACCCTCCCTCTTCTCTCCTAAGCCCTTTCCATAGTCCCCTGATAGGGGAGGACCTCAATGGAATACTACTCAGCAACTAAAAACAAGAAAATCATGAAATTTGCAGGCAAATGGTGGAAACTAGAAAAGATCACCCTGAGTGAGATAAACCAGAAGCAGAATGACACACATGGTATATACTCACTTATAAGTGCATATTAGCCATATAATGTAGGATAAACATATTAAAATCTATGCTCCTAAAGAAGCTAAACTACAAGGAGGACCCTAGGGCAGAGGCTGAAGCCTCACTCAGAAGGGCAAAAGGACAGACATCGGAAGCAGGAGAAGACCAGAAACAGGACAGGAGCCTTCCACAGGGGGTCTCCTAAAGACTCTACCCATCAGTGTATTGAAGGAGATACTAGGACTCATAGCCAAACTTTGCACAAAGTGCAGAAAACCTTATGGAAGAAGAGGAAGATAGAAAGACCCGGAGGGGACAGAAACCTTACAAGGAGACCAATAAGCCAAAAAACCTAGGCACACGGGGTCTGCATAGACAGATACTCCAACCACCCACCATGGATAAAGAGTACCTAGACTCCTTGCTCAGAGGAAGCCCATAGGTGGCTCAGCTATGAATCTTTTTCATGCACTATGTTTTGGTCATAATCTTTCTCCTTCTCCAACTACTCTCAGATTGTCCTTACCTTCCTACCCACATTTCATGTTCTTTCTCTCTCCCTCAAAACAAACAAATAAATTGAAAGCCAAAAACAGGAAACAGCTAGGCAAGGGAGAACTCAGAAACACTGATGTGGATAGTGGGACCCACTTACATTCTTTCTCACCTCCATGTGCAGGAAGCATCATTTCCTCTCCCCTCGGATCTGTACACGCAACTCTGCTCTAAAAATTCCAAAGCTTCCTGGCAATAGCCATGTCCTGTAATTCATCAGGATCACACTGATATGTTCTCTTGAAAGAGTGTGCTGGAGCCTCCAGCATGGTGGTAAGAAATTGGAAATTTTCAAGTGGGCCATGGAGAGTGATGATGCGTATATCCACACATTCTTTGATCAAGAAATGAACAGACAGAAGGATTTTTATAATGCATTTAAAACATATATTGCACTGTAAGTAAACCCCCATGCCCATCATTTCAAAGTGCTATCTGTCCTTGACTTAGCAACAGAGGCATGTATGAGAAGACTTTCATAGCACTCTTTGATGCTGGTTGCTTCCTGGTGGTACTTTGTGTTATATGCAGTGTGAGTTCTATGGTCTTGGACCCATACTCACCTCTGTGTTATGACTGAAATCTCTTGATGAACACTATTATCTATGGTGTTGTTTGTCTATGGCCCAAGGCTTAAGCGAGCTCCAAGAAAGCCATACTAATTCATACCTCAGATATGTCTGTATCTGTGTGAAGATGGATTGCTGTTCTTTCAGGAAGGAAATAGCCCAATTAAGGAGATTTATTGAAATGTGTGATAATTCTCCTTGGTTAATTACTTGGTTTTAGGAACCTAGAGCAGGTCTGTTGTTGACAGTCAGACATTCAAAGGAAACAGCAATTAGATTATCCTGAAAGATGTTGTGTGTTGTAGGAGTTGGTATAAGTGGACCACTTTATTTATGCACTTATTGTTACAAGGTGAAATGACAAAAATGGCTTCAGAAAAAAGAATGCATCATTTTGTCTACTTTGTTAAATGAAAATTTCAGGATATTATAAGTTATGAGCTTCATCATTTTTGGTGTATACTCCCCTTCACCTTGTTTGTCTTGTGTCCCTCTTTCTTTCCTTTTCCTTCAAGGCCAGGTCATGGGCAACTACCTAGTCCTCTGGATTATATTTTCTGATGAGATCATTTTCCCATATACTTAGAGTGCTGGGTCTGTAGTTCTCCTCCAAGACTTCCCAGTTCAGAAGAACTCTTCCTTTCCTCTCTCAGGGAAAGCTACTCTCTGTCATAACGAAGTCTCCACATATTCAGTGGGCCAATTCATGATTTGGAGTTGGCATAATTCGGATTTTTCCCTCTGGGTTTGGTCATTTCAGGATCCCCATGAAGCCCCTTATGACAGGGGTAAATTGAAAGAACACTGCTTTTACCGCAATGGGTAGTATGGTGTCCGGGTCTCCTGCTCAGGAAGTTCATTCATGGCTTCTGTCTATCTCAGGATCAACCATAGTGCATCTCATCCATCTCACAACAGAACATTTTAGACATATGTATCTTCATGACAAACTGAGCTGGCAGAGATTTGCTTCATACTGGGCAATTCTGCACGATTTCCTGCTACCCTAATGATCAAATCTTCCATGTCTAGCAGAACCTATTACTACTAACATTCTAGTGATTCCTTTTTTTTTTTTTGGCTAATGGTATGACCTTGCTCCAGAAACTTAGGGACTTCCTTTTTGGTTCTCAGGCTGACTACTCATTATGTTAAACTCTATCCTTTTCCACACTGACCTGGATCAAATCATTACTTCATCCTGAACCCACTAAAAAACTATTTCTTGCCCTGGATCCCACTACAGTCTGCAGCTTTGTGTCACTTGTGTATGGACTGGAATAACAGTCACAGGTATGGAATGTATTGTATTTGGACTCTCAGAGGTCAGCCAGCCGTCAGGTGATGGGAGAAGAGAAATTTGTCTTTTACTTTAACAGGACATCACTCCCCATTCAATTATCTGGAAGCATGAAGCTTTCCTAAATTGGAAGGCTGTCCAACATTTCAGGTTTAGAGATAGAAGTGGTGCCTTCCCACGAAGCACACATTAGTCCATAACCTACTGAGTAGCTCGAGCTCCCCTCTAATGTGAAATCCTTCTGGCTCAGACTTCCAAGTATCAGGATTACAGGCATGTATCAACATTCCTGGCTGGGTCTTGGGATTTTCTGAGGCTTTATATTTTGTTCTATATAATATAAAAGTCGTACCGAAGCCTCCAGTACTTTACAGCACATTATAGTTGACTTCCAGTGAATATTTCGACTCAACCTATATAAGTTAGATCAACTAATTCAGATCCTCTTACTAATTGGAATGGAAAAGAGATCATCTGTCCAAATGATGGTAGCATTGCTCACTCAATCAAGTAATAACAGCCTACCCGGCACATCACTTGTGCTCTCTTGCTTGGATGACATGCTAACAATAGTCAAAATTCATTCATGGATTGCTGTCAAGTATCTTAGAGGGGTCAAATCAAATGAATAAATGAATAATTGAGACTACTTATATTAATCCAGAATACACTCGTGATGGCTTAGAACCCAATTTTATTTTCTCAAAAATCTGGATGGATGCAAGAAGTCAAAAATAAACTCATCATTAAGGCCATGACATTAGGCCAGACAGATTGAGCACATCCTTCAAACACATTTTATATATATATATATATATATATATATATATATATATATATATATATATGCGTGTGTGTGTGCGTGTGTGTAATTATATAATCTTTCCTTCAGGGAATTGGCTGCATTTCTAATCAAGAGATTCTAAACCCCAAATTTTCCTCAAAAATGGGAATGGAACAAAGAAACATAACTTTTTACAGGGACAACTTACTTCAGCCTTTTCTACTTTATCTGCTATAGTTTTAAAAAAACAAAACTTATTTGTCTGGCCTCTGCAGATGTTATCCTCTGTTAACTAGAGCCAAGTGGGCCAAGCCTCACCACATAGCCTGTTGTTGGCAGTCATGATGGTATGGATTCCAGATAGCTAAGTGCCCCCCGCCGCCCCGCATCATGAGCTTTGTAAATGCCATCCTCTTTGTTTCTCATGCCATTATCCCTAGTGTGGAGGAGCCACACTGGGCTTCTGAATGACTTCAGTGCCCCTTTAGGGCCATGGTAACTGGTGTGTCCTTTGAGTTATCTGATGGAACAAAATCTTTTGGTAATATATAATCCTCACATAATATCACCTCATTTTCCTGGGCTTGTTATTCTTCTACCTGACAGTGTGATATGGGAATTTCTGTTCATTCTGACTTTTCAATGAATGTGTCTCTATATCAATAACTTCTTGCTTATACAATCACAGATTCTTTTATCAAGAATTCTAGTTACTAGCCAACTAAGGTGACTTTGTGCCTGAGGTAACCCACAATTCCAGGACATTTTCTCTGATCATAATTAGTAACATCTGGAAAAGTTCATAAAGGCAAGGCTGCAGATAGTGCCAGTTATTGTCTCTGCCTCACCTTCCACACAGTTTGCCATCTGCTGCACTTGATGGGCTATTGGTTTATCCTCAGTCCATATACTGTTTCCATGAATCACTCCAAATATATGTTCTGTTGGTTCATATCTTTCCCAAATAAGCCACCCATTAGAAGAATCAGAAGGAAATAATTTGATTTTCAATATATGCCATAGGTTTGTTACCTATCTAAGGAGTGAGGGAGGAAGGAGACTAAGGTACAGTATTGAGAAAGGTTTAACTGAGAGAATCTACGATGAGATTGGACGAGAACTTAGTGAACAAAAGAACAGATTCTAGAAATCAAACAGCCAGACTGGCATGTAATATTCACATCCTGAAGAGCAAGCAGGACATTTTAAAGGATGGTACACCGATTATCAAAATAAGGATCAATGAAAAGGGTGAGTTTACACTAGAACAAAACTGGGATTGAGCCCTTGCTCTTTAACCATGAACAACTTTTTTTTTTTTTTACCTTTGCTGAGTGGACATTTAGCTATAAAAATGAGGACATTGGTTTCTGTTTCTGAATATTGTGACAAATAGACAATGATGTATATAAAACCCCAATCCTGGCTTCAAGTATATTACTTCTTTTAAATGTAAGGCACAAGAACAACTTAAGAAAAAAAAGAATACTATGTAGTCTGGAGTGTCTTAATAACTACTTCTTTTGAAACTCACAACCTAGCTCCTAAACTCTCAAGATGATTTCCAAGTGCAACAATGAATTTGTCTTAGATGAATAAATCATTCTATTACAATTCATTTCAGAATCTATAGTCTCGCACTGCTTACTATGAAGACTCTAGAATCATTTTTATTCTTCTTCTAATTTTTTGGGTCACTATGCATGTGAATTGCAATATTTTCCTGAAAGTGTGTTTTTAATTAAGTTGATTATTTTACAACTATTAATATTAGAAAATCTTATCAACAATTAAGCTATAGAAAGCAATTTTTTGTACTGAGAGGAATTTACAATCAATAGAACAGATGCATGAAATTCTGCTTTTTGAATTTATATTTTTATAAATTATAGTTTATTCACTTTGTGTCCTAGCTGTAGCCCCCTCTCTCAGCCCCTCCCAACCCCACCCTGCATCCCTCTTCTCCTCCCATGCCCCTCCCCAAGCCCACTGATAGGGGAGGTCTTCCTTCCCTTCCCTCTGACCCTAATCATCAAATATGATGGCAGGGACCCCTTCAAAATAAAGGCTGGTTGTACCCACTGCTGTCTAATGACTAGAAATTATCTCACCGAAGTCCAAGGCTAAAAAGATGTTACCACTTGCATGAAGAAGTAGGAAAAATGAGAATAGAATTTACTCAGGCTACATTTTTCGAACTGAAGATCATCTACACTGAAAAAAAAAACATTAAAAAAAAAGAAAAATAGCTTAGAAGGGGGTATGTCATTAGTTATATTGGTCTTTCTGTTGGCACTCACTTACAGAAGCAGAAGTTATGCAGAGAGGAGTCAAACCTGGCTAAATTCCTCTCACTCCACAATGGGTGCCACACTCCATGTGAGCTGCAGATCAGGGTGGATGGAAAGAGCTGAACTTAATACAGACACATCCAAAGTGGCCTCCCCAAGTCTCTCAGACACAGTTCCTGATAAAATATATTGAGTATTTGCTTTTTCCTCTTACCCAGTATCTTTTATGCACAAAGGTCTCTTTTATGCTGTGAAGTTATCCACATGTTCTATACAGGAACGTGGGGTAACTATCTGAATAAACTCACCCTAAAATCAATACAACTAAAAGACGCAAGTGTAGTAGGCAAGTTGAAAAATACTAATCTAATCAACTAGTTGAATTTTCATTCAGAATTAGAATTGTGTTCTATCACCATGCCTCTGTTGATTCCTTTTTCACAGATGTATAAAAACAAAACGAAAACTGTATCTTAATATCTTTTCTTATAAGAATGTCAAAATATCCTGACACCCGGGCACCCCCAAAAGAGCAATTTATGGGGAAAAGGTTATATAAGGGTATATTTAAGTTCACAGCTTTGGGTTAGGGTCCATCACAGTGAGAAAAGACAGTTGCAGGAGCTTGTCAGAGCTGGTCATTTCACAGCCATCATCAATGAAAAAGAACAACAAAAAATGTCTTCTGCTATTCTGTAACCCGTCTCCATTTCATGTAGTCCAAGATGCTTTGCCCAGAGATGCTTAACCATAATTAAGATGGATCTTCGTCAAACCAATTATTATAATCAAGATAATTTACCAGATGCATGTCCAGAGGTCAGAGCTCCTGGGTTGTTTGAGACTCTGTCAAGTTGACAATTCACACTAATCATCACAATATGTAACCAAGACAACTTAAGAGAGAAAAGCTTTATTTTGGCTCATGGTTTTAGAGGGTTCTCTCCATTATAGGAGCCAAGGCATGTTCGAGGAAATGTTATTTCTGTCATAGTACTATAATAATTACATGGAGGACACTGGCACTCCACTAGTTTTGTTGTATTCCACTTTTATTCCGTCTGTGCCCTCAGCCTATAGGATGTTGCCAGCACATTTTGGGTAGGTCCTCCTCTTCAGTTTATTCTCCTCTGAAATGCCTTCATAGAAATACCCAGTACCATTTTCTAGGTGATTCTAACCCTTCTCAAATTAACAAAGATTGACTATTATAACAGTCAAACAAAAGCAGATTAAGGCATGGTCTCCACATCTCTCTGCAGTGATTGTCAGAGACTTACCATCAGCAATTTGACAGTAAATACTTGACAGTCAGGAGTCAGGATTAAGTTTCCTTCACTTTAAGTTCTCTTCCTTCCTTCTTTCCTTTCTTCCTTTCTCCCTCCCTCCCTTCCTTCCCTCATCTCTTTCTTTTAATTTTTTATTCTTCTCTCATATATTACATACTGACTGCAGTTTTCTCTCCCTCCTCTCTTCCCAGTCTGCTGTGTTGTCCCATTGTGTCCATGTCATGTGTGTACCCCTACCCTCTGCCTCCTTCCATTCAGTTCCTCCTCCTTTTCACTTCAGGAAAGGGCAGGTCTCCCAGAGATATCAAACAAATATGGCATATCATGCTGCAATACGACTAGGTACATTCTCTCATAGTAAGGCTGGATAAGGCAACCCAGCAGCAGGAAAAGGGTACCCAAAACAGCCAAGATAGTCTGAAATAGTCTCTGCTCCCACTGTTAGGAGTCTCATGAAAATATAAAGTCAAATAATCATAATAACATATATGCAGAGGACCTAAGTCAGATTCATGCAGGCTCCCTAATTGTCGGTTCAGTCTCTGTGAACTTCTATAAACCCGGGACAGTTGATTCTGTAGGATGTTTTCTTGTGGTGTCTTTGATTCCTTGGGATCCCACAATCCTTTCTCTCTCTCTTGCATGAGGCTCACCACGCTCTGCCTAATGTTTGACTATGAAGCTCTGCATTTGGTTTCATCAGATACTAGATAGTCTCTCTGATGATGATTATGCTATGCTCCAGTATGCAAGTATACCAGAGTTTGATTAGGATTATAATGGCTGCTCACATCCTGTTTCTTTTCCAAATATTAAGCTCCATGTTTAATAAACTCTACTGGTCTTCTTATTCCTCAAATATAAAAAAAAATCCATGGTTAAACAAACAAAAACAGCCTAAGGGTTTGTGTGTGTGTGTTGTTTTGTTTTTGTTGGTGGTGTTTTTTGTTGTTTTCCTGCAAGAGTGCTCTTCCCTTAACTGGTTGGAACCTGGTATTTGAAATGGTCCTATGGGTGCTGAGATACTGAGCCCTATGGCTTGTATGAAGCAGAGGGTGTTGTGTGTTGATTCTAACATGCTCTACAGTTCTGACTTCCATGTGTAAGGAAGCATTGCCTAGTTTGATCATAGATATGCTTCCTCCTAAAAAGCTTAACCCATTGGGTCCTCAACCTTTTAAGCTCAGATTTTCCCACTCAGCACAGAACAATCATCATTGTCTGAAATCTAGAATTCCAGTATAAAAATAGGCACATATCAACAAGTATTTGCCTGTTTTTTCACTTATTTATTTATTACAATTTATTCACTTTGTATCCCAGCTGTAGCCCCTTCCCTCAACACTTCCCAAATTCACTCCCTCTTCTACTCCCATGCCCCTTCCCCAGTCTACTGACAAGGGAGGTGTTCCTTCCCTTCCATCTGACCCTAGCCTATTAGGTCTCATCAGGACTGGCTGCATTATCTTCCTCTGTGGCTTGGTAAGGCTGCCCACCCCCACCCCCACCCCCAGGGGAGGTGATCAAAGAGCCAGTCACTGAGTTTATGTCAGAGACAGCCCCTGTTCCCCTTACTAAAGAGCCTATTTGGAGCCTGAGCTGCCTTAGGCTACCTCTCTGCAGGGGTTCTAGGTTATCTCCATGAATGGTCTTTGTTTCGGTCTAGAAATAAAGTTTCAGTCTAGAAGAGACCTCTGGGCTCAGAGGTTTTGGTTCTGTTGCTTTCCTTGTTCACAAGTCTTTCTATCTCCTTCATCTTCCATGACATTCCTTGCACTCTGCCCAAAGTTTGGCTATGAGTCTCAGCATCTGCTTCGATACCTTGCTGGGGAGAGTCTTTCAAAGACCCTCTGTGATAGACTCCTGTCATGTTCCCTGTTTTC
Organism: Pachyuromys duprasi; assembly: GCA_028658305.1. NCBI lineage: Eukaryota > Metazoa > Chordata > Mammalia > Rodentia > Muridae > Pachyuromys > Pachyuromys duprasi. The sequence goes on from CM053750.1 coordinate 44,937,509, forward strand.
TCCCTCTTCTGATGGCTATCATGTTTGCCTTTCTGAATGAGGTGCATCTTAGTCACGGTCCTCTTTCTTGCTTAGAGACTTTAGGTGTACAGATTTTAGTATATTTATCATATATATGTTTAATATCTACTTCTGAGTGAGTATATACCCTGTGTGTCTTTCTGCTTCTGGGATACCTCACTCAGGATGATCTTTTCTAGTTCCTACCTTTTGCCTGCAAATTTCATGGTGCTTTCTCAAACAACTAGGAATAGTGCTACCTCAAGATACAGCTATACTACTCCTAGGCATATATCCAAAATATGCTCAAGTATACAACAAGGATATTTGCCCAACCATGTTCATAGTAGGTTTTTTCATAATAACCAGAATCTAGAAACAACCCAGATGTTCCTCAACTGAGGAATGGATACAGAAAGTGTGGTACATTTAGACAATGGAATTAAAACAAAGAAATCATGAAATTTGTATTTGTGTCTTTTAAACTTCAAAGCTACCATAGAAGCAAAGAAAATGAAGATAAAAAAAGAAAAGCTTCAAATTCAATAAAACTAGGCAAGATTTAAAACTCAAGACATCCCTTTAAAGTAATAGAGCAGAACTCATATGAATGTACAAAGACTGAAGCAGCAATCACGAGGCCTACATGGGTCTGTACAAGGTCCTTTTTGTATAAATTACAGCTTTCATTTAGTACTTTTATGGGACTCCTGAATATGCAAATGATTGAGTCTCTGATTCTTGTGCCTGGTTTTGAGGCTCTTTTAATTCTCTCTTGACTTGGCTTGTCGAACTTCAATATAATGTGGGGTGGTTTTTTTTGTTGTTGTTGTTTTATCTTATTTAGTTATATTTGTTTTTATCTCTTAGAAGTCTGTTCTTTTCTAATGAAAGACAGAAAGGGAGTGGATCCATATGGAAAAGAAGTTGTGTGGGGAGGACTTGAGAGGAGTAGAGGGAGTGGAAATTGTATTCAGATTATACTGTATGAGAAAAGAATCTGTTTAATAAAAGTGGGGGTAAAAGACTTCTTTTCACACACACACAACCACACACACACAAACAACAAACTATAAGCAGTGATGGGAACTAGAAAGAAATATGAGAAGAGCAGAGAGGATGTCTATTTATGTCTGAGGATCTCATTTAAAACTGGCCCAAGTATCTCCACCCAGCTTACAAAAAAGTAAACAAACAACATCTACCCTAAATAGAGAGACAGACTTTCAAGGAACTTGATGTATCACATTGAAAAGTGAAGCAGAAATAGAGAAATGAAATAGACACACATTTGTAGACAGGTACTCTGTGTGGTGCAATGTTACTGTAAGACTCTATGCCTAGTACCTCACCTACCCTCATTACTGCCTAGAGGAACTTCACACATGGAAGGGCAGTGCCAAAAATCTATAAGAGCGCTGGGACTTTTTCTCTGAACTTCCTGCAAGTACCAATACAGTCATTTCCTCTTCAAAATCCTTCTACTGTGAATAGAATGTACCAAATGATACTTTTAAAACAAACAAATAAATAAAAGAAATACAGAAATTAATCAAAAATAAAGGTCATTTAGGAAATGTATGAAAAGAACTGTAGAAATTTTGCAAAAAATATTTTTATGACTGTAGAAATTCTGGAAAAATATTAAATGGGTCTTTTTTGTTTTGTTTTTGTTTTTTTGAGACAGGGTTTCTCTGTATAGCCTTGGCTGTCCTGCATTTACTTTGTAGACCAGGATGGCCTTGAACTCACAGTGATCGCCTGACTCTGCCTTCTTGAATGCTGGGATTACATGCTTATGAGATTACTTTATGTTTATAGAGATTATTTGTAAAGGTGAAAACTCAGAACCAATTTATATTCCCAGAATCAATGGCTAGCAAAGCTAAATTATGCTATAGTGCAATGGAAGGATCTGTATCAATAAAACACCTTAAAATGGGTTTAGTGAAACAGCCAACTGTTAAAAATATCAAGTGTGCAACGAAGAAAAATAAAACACATAGAAAGTTACCAAGGAGCTTGTTTCAGCTGCACTCAACAGACAGGGCTTGCTAAGATGATGTAATGCCAATAAAGGTCTTAAGAAAATGTAATATGGTTTCAGAGAAGATCTACACAGACTTAGGGAAGACTGGGTGTGAAATATGCTTGGTGGGTTCCTGAAAGGCAGAAAGAGGTGGGTTCCCAGCTCGCTTCTCTATGGCTCTGGGTCAGGAAGAGCTGGAAGATGTGACCTACATTCAAAGTAGCATGAGAACTCAGCAGCTAGCTAGAGAAACAGAGAACATGGAAAAATACATCCCAGCTGGTGCCTAAGGACATGACTGCAGGAAGTAAAAATGAAGGTCCCAAACTCAGCTTTTGTGTTTTCTTGCTGAGTCGAATGAATGATGAAAGAGGGAAAGCAGAGAGAAGGAATTTCAAGGTATGGTTGACAGCCTGTGCTGATGGTGTGCGGGTGTGCTTGTTTGGTGAGAATGAGGATGTTTCTTAGAAAGTCCTCTCAGCAGCTGGGAGGGAGCAGATTGGGGTGGGGATAAACATTCTGTTTAAGGTGTCTACAATTTAAGATGTCAAGTATTTCCAAGGAAAGAATAATGAGTTGACAGTAGGAACTGGAGCAAAGGTGTAAAGTTGGAGGGCATCAGTGTGTTGATAACTTTGGTGTGCGGAACTGGTCCTGAGAAGTTCCGCTCCATTCAGGCTCCTGCCAGGAAAGCGCTCTCGCGACTTGCGCCTTCCTTCCCACTTCATGCCTTATCTCAGGCGTAAATACTTTACTTTCGGTTCTGAAAAATGACAGAAAGGCTTTGTCTGCCTTTACCTACACTTTTGAAAGTTTTTTCTTTTTTCTGAAACAAGAGAGTTCTTTACCTTCTAAATTTACCCATAGTTGTCATCATTCATTAAGATACCTGACCAGAGCCTAGCAAGGGTTCACCTTCAACTTGGAGTGCTTTTAGAATGTGCCTCTCAGAGTGAAGTTAGAAGCTATTACTGACTGTGTTTTTCTGAAAACTTATGAGGTTAGACTGTTGCTTGCAAAACCTTCTGGATGCTGAAATTAATCAGTCTGGATGGGAAAAATGATCAAAATCTGTGATTTGTTGTTGTTGCTATGACAAAATAACCAGAAAAAGTACTTCAAAAGTGAAGGGATGTTGCTTTTGACCCGTGGTGTTGGAGGTATCCATCCATCATGGAAGAGAAGCCATGAAGAAGTCTCTCAGCTCACACCATGGTAGGCAAGGAGCAGAGAAAGGGAGTCAATGCTGAGCTTTGACTCATTGACATTTCTCCATCTGGGTTTCTAGCCTATCAGATGGTGCTCTCCACATTCAGGTATGTTTTTGTCCCTGTTAACCCTTTCTGGAATGTTCATAGATGCAAAAGGATGTGTGCATCAATTATTCAGGGGCTTCTTTATCCAGTCAGGTCAGCAGTAATGCTATGCTGCAGGCTCAATTATGTCCCCTCACATTCATGCATCGAAGCTATCATTCTAATGTCAGTTTTCAACTGTATTTGAGTTAGGTACATTTAATAATCAAGTTAAAATAATGCCATCAGAGTAGTCCTTAGCTGCAGCCCAACTGGGTCTTCATTAAAAAAAGAAAGAGAACTGTCATTGTGACATACCAAAGGACAGCTGACATTTAGCCATGTACTGACAGAGATGACCTTGAAAACCCACAAGAAGAAGGTGACATGTGCAAGCCAATAAGATAAGCTTTGGGGAAAGCATCCTCTCATCACTTTGATCTTAGACTTACAGTTTTCACAGTGGAAAGAAAAGAAATCTCCATTCATTGAAGCACACAGTCCATGTTGTCTTTTAGTAGGATTCACTCATCATAAGGAATTCAGTTCTTAACATCTCTGTATTTATGAAAGGCTTTCTAACACTGAAATGTTTGGTAGTATTCTCCAAAGAATGAAGAAAGTGAATTAACAGATTTTTTAAGCACCATAAATTTAAAAAAATGTTTTATACAGTTATTACCCTCTTCATTTTATACTCTAACACACTTGTGCATAACAAGCTTTAACTTAACCTCAATTCAGGTACAACCAGAGATTGGCTTTTTCATCTTACAGCTTACAAGCAGTTTTACCCTACTCAGATCTCTACCACAGGACTCCCCCAACACTCACTCTATTGAAAAAAGAACACAATTAGAAAAAATCTAGAGGCTTGTCTGTGAAGGCTTCAGGAATTGTCAGATTTCCATATACTCTTGTAAGATGGTACTGTTGACTGACGGAAGAAAATTAGTGTGCCCCAGAAAGGAGCTGTGGCAGAAAGCCTCATTTATAGAGATTACTAGAATCTTTTGAATAGGTGAGAAAGTTTTCATTTTGAGTGTGGTAAGTTTATATTGTATATTATCTGTGATGGTTAGTGTCTACTGTCAACAAAATCTAGAATCACCTGGTAGATGGATCACTATGGAGGGTTATCATGATTATGAGTTAAGGTAGTAATATCCACCAACTGTGGGTGGTATCATTCTCTAGGCAGGGATCTTCATGATTAGGTAAAAGTGGAGAAAGCAAGTTGAGCAAGCAAGCATGCATTGAGTGCATTGCTCTCTGTTCCAGATTATAAGTGTGTGCTTCCTTATGTTTCATCAAAACATAGTCTGGTTTTGGTTGATGCTACATGTTTCTAATTCTAGCAATGAGACACAGATTCAGAGACATAGTAACTTCAGGCCAACTTGACCTAACTGGTAAGATTTTTGTCTCAAAGTACAGTGAAACAAAGAAAAATTAAACATTCAAAAAACGAGACCAACTCTCATTAGGAATGGTTGCATTGTTTTCCTCTGTGGCCTGGTAAGGCTGTTCCCCCATCAGGATGAGGTGATCAAAGAGCAGGCCAATCAGTTAATGTCAGAGGCAGTCCCTGTTCCCATTACTGTGGAACCCACTTGGATACTGAACTGCCATGGGCCACATCTGTGCAGAGGTTCCAGATAGACTGGAGCAAAAGGAAGGAAAGGAAGATCTCCCCTATCAGTGGACTTGGGGAGGGGCATGTGTGGAGAAGGGGGAAGGGAGATGGGATTGGGAGGGGAGGAGGGAAGGGTTTATGGGAGGATACAAAGTGAATAAAGTGTAATTAATAACAATTAATAAAAACAAGAACTAGTAGAAGAAAATAAGAAACAGGACAGGAACCTACCATAGTGGACCTCTGAAAGACTCTACCTAGCAGTGTATCAAAGCAAATGTTGAGACTCATAACCAAACCTTGGGCAGAGTGCAGGGAATTATATGAAAGAGGGGAGTTAGTAACACCTGGAGACGACAGGAGCTCCATGAGGACCAAATATAGAAGGGTACAGGGGTCTTCTCTGAGACTGGTACTCCAACCAAGGACTATGCATGGATATGACTTAGAACCCCAGCTCAGATGTAGCCCATGACAGCTCAGCATCCAAGTGGGTACCCTAGTAAGGGGAACAGGGACTGTCTCCAACATGAATTCAGTGGTGGGCTCTTTGACCCCCCTCTCCCCCAAGAGAGGAACAGCCTTGCTAGGCCACAGAGGAGGGCATTGCAGCCAGTCCAGATGAGACCTGATAAATTGGGGTCAGATGGAAGGGGGGAGGGAGGGCTTCTTCTATCAGTGGACTTAGAGAGGGGCAGGGAGGAGAGGAGGGAAGGAGGGTGGGATTGGAAGGGAATGAAGGAGAGGGCTACAACTGGGATACAAAGTAAATAACCTGTAATTAATAAAAAGAAAGAAAGAAAGAAAAAAGAAAGAAAGAAAGAAAGAAAGAACAAAAGCAAAAGTGCACTATCATCCCTAAGAGATAACTGCTATCTCACTGGCTATAAAGGAGCTTTGACTAAGGGCCTTGCTCTTTCTTTAGCTTTAACTTACTTTTTTTATATACCATCATTGGCTGGCATGGTGCTTCGTCTTTTACCCAAACTTTTTAGGAAAAATACTTGAATAGTACATTTTCAATGGTTGGCCTATTACTTTAGTTTAAAAAAGAGTTATCATTGTAATATTTTTTGTTGGAAATTCAGAACAATTTAAGTTAATTTGAAGATTACAGGAAATTTCAGAATGCTAACTTTTATGTAGAGCAAGCATTGAAATTCTTGCTTACCAAAATGACCAGCTAAATAGATTTCTAGTCAGATGGTATTCCATCACTGGGATAATGACTGCATTTCCTCCTTGGTGCCTAATAGTAATTTCCTTTGATAATGACCGACAAGTGTACACTTACTACTTAGAATCTTGCTCTTTGTATCTAACTTTGGGGGTACTAGTTTTTCCTTGTAACTTTCTATTCCTAGAGTCTCTTTTTTAAGTAGGTAGCTACATATTAGAAGTGGTGGTGGTTTTAATGAGACATAACTCTGATAGGTTCATTTATTTTAACACTTGGTCCCCACTGCATGGAATTTTTTTGGAAAGGTTATTGAAGCATTAGGAGACAGAGCCTTGTTGGAAGAAATGTATCATTGGGGTAAGCTTTGAGATTTCACAGCTTTACTCCACTTTGAGTTCACACTCTGCTTTTCTGTGAGTGGATAAAGATGTGACTTTCAGCTTTCTGGTCTGGTTGCCTTTTGCTATTCCTTCCCAACCATTACAGACTTTCCCTCTGGAAATATGTCCCAAATAAACTCTTCCTTCCATAAGTCACTTTTGAACATTGTTTTCTTACATCATTAAAAAGTAGCTGATACGGCAGGCATGTAGTGTGTGTAGGTGAACCCCTCCCTCATAATTAGATCTCATAAAATGAAACATTGGTATTTTAGGACTCTAATTACAAGTCAGAAGAATGGGAGCTATAGCTGGGGCTCTGGGAGAGGATGTGACATCCTGAACTGCTATGAAGGTTATTAATTGTTTTAACCTTCTAACTATCTAATCTTGTTTTGAGTTGCGTTAAACCTTGTAAAATTACTGTGTGGCAAGAAGCTTTTAAATCACGAACATGGACATATCTTTGGCCCTTCCTGTAAAAGTAAAATGGTCAGTCCTTCAGACAGGGAATGTTCTAGAGGGAGCTGCTTTGTCCTGGAAGCTTTTGAAATAATCTAAAGCCTGAAATGCATATCTGAATGAAGATCATTTAGTCTTCGTCGCTGTAAACTCTCCGTTGGAGAGCAGACTTCCCTTTGCTCTGCAATAAACATTCTCTTCACTGCTTTCTATGTGCTTTATCTTAGTTCTTCTGATGGACATCCCAATATAATGGTCTATCTTGTATCTGTCCTTCAAATCAAAGTAGTTATAAGCTTTTACCTGCTCTACTCCACCTTAATAAGCACAGTCATTCTCAAGCTCACCTTTATTTTTATTTTTATTTTATATTAATCACTGGTTATGTACTTTGTATTCCAGCCATAGCCCCCTTCCACATTCCCTTCCTATCCCCCTCTTCTCTCCCTCATCTCCTCCCTGCACCTTTCCAAGTCCACTGATAGGGGGGACCTCCTCCCCTTCCATCTAACCCTAGTTTATCAGGTCTCTTCAGGAATGGCTGCAATGTCCTCTTCTGTGGCCTAGC
>CM053750.1:44945158-45005958 GCA_028658305.1 Pachyuromys duprasi
TTGGGTAGTGAGTTATCATTTGCTACACACAAGCAGGGGTTCTAGGTTATAACCATACATGGTCCTTGGTTGGAGAGACAGTCTCATAAAAGACCCCTGTGCCCTGATATATGTGGTTCTTGCGGAGCTCCTGACCTCTCCAGGTCATACTAACTCCCCCTTCTTTCATATAATTCCCTGCACTCTGCCAAAGGGTTGGTTATGTTTCTTAATATTTGGTTTGATACACTGCTATGAAGAGTTTTTTTGTTTGTTTGTTTTTGTTTTGAGGCCCTCTGTGGCAGGCTCTTGTACTGCTACTTGTTTACTCCTACATCCAATGTCTATCCCATTTGACTTTCTAGTGAGTATTAATCCTCTTACCCCAGGTCATCTTTCTTGTTTATCTTCTTTAGGTGTATAGATTTCAGTATGTTTATCCTATATTATAGGTCTATATAAGTGAGTATATACCATGTGTGTCTTTCTGCTTTTGGGATACCTCACTCAGGCTGATCATTTCCAGGTCCCACCATTTGCCTGAATGTCCTTAGCCATTAGGGAGATGTAAATCAAAACGACCCTGAGATTTCACCTTACACCTGTCAGAATGGCTAAGATCAAAAACTCACATGCTGGAGAGGATGTGGAGAAAGAGGGACCCTCTTCCATTGCTGGTGGGAATGTAAACTTGTACAACCACTCTGGAAATCAATTTGGCGTTTTCTTAGACAATTAAGAATAGTGATTCCTCAAGATTCAGCTATACCACTCCTAGGCATATATCCAAAAGATGATCAAGTACACAACAAGGACATTTGCTCAACTATGTTTGTAGCTGCTTTATTTGTAATAGCCAGAACCTGGAAACAACCCAGATGTCCCTCAGTTGAGAAATGGATACAGAAATTGTGGTACTTTTACACAATGGAATACTATTCACCTTTACATCTCATTAGAAGCTCATTTTTATACATAGTACCCCCATATTAATGCTTTTATGACCTGTATTGAACCACATTTTAGATTTTATAATCAGTTAATTGGGTACATATTACAAGTGGACACTGACCGAAAATGTGTGGCAGATTACATGGTCATAATTCTTTATGTACTTGAACAAAGGCCTGCATTAATTCAAATATTAGCAACTATGATGTATAATGAGTAATCCATAGAAAAATGGGTTCTATGTATTTTAATTTATCAACATCATTATCTTCTAGTGACAACACATTTCTTGATGTAAGTTTGCAGACAAAGTGAGAGAGAAGCAGGAAGCAACCAATCCTGACAATCATTAGAGCTCAGTCATATCTAAAGTTGAGAAGTGATCTCAATGTGTTGCTGCATGATATTCCTTTATAAATTACTAGCTGATAAACTCATTCTATGCACTCCGGCAGTTTCATAAGTGAGAAAAAGTTTTTATTCAACTACCTAAAATACTAGATTTCTGGAAACAACAGGGGAAACCCCAAACCCACAACAGTAGTTTCAAAGACATCAATTGCAACACTTCCTCAGATTACTCTGTCCAACTCTCAGCTGATCTGCTTTGAAATAACGGACACCAAACACCTTCTCTGCCACGTAAGGAAAAATAAAATCACAGCTCCCTGCCACTTGGTATTTGGTGACTGTGTAATATCCTTCTCCTGTAAAACTCAAGTGCATCCATTTCCTTGCCAAACACAAAGAAGGGAGCTATATGAACGTAGGCTGGCTACTTGTAGCAGCGATGCCCAAGGGCTCAGGAAGCCTATCTCAACTTGTTTCCACGGGAGTAAGAAGTGTCCAGTGCAGGTGTTTGAAGACTATTTCCCAGCAGTTGCCATTTAGCACATTGAAAGCATTCATAAGACATTTTACCCTGTAGATTAGTGCCTTTATCTGAGGTATAGTGGTGAAAATACTATATATAAGGCTTGAGCACATGAGAGACGTGCATGATACAGTATGATGGTCCCGGGATGATTTATGAGAGACAAAAGAGCAAAGAGAATGGATCGGAGGCAAACTTCCAATGACCAAAGGCACAGAAAACTCACAATAGGGTGTGCCAAGGGTTTTACGATTCAGGCTATCCAGAGGCACTTTTACTGACTTGCATAACCATTTTCATGTTCATTGTTAATTTGTCTTTTGATTTATTTATTATAGCTCAAAAATAGCATCTTGGATGATAAAAGTTATACCACATTTTAATTCTCTGTCAGCTGTTAAAAAGACACTCTCATGTTGTTTAGCTTCTTTAGGAGTATAGATTTTAGTATGTTTATCCTATATTATATGTCTAATAACCACTTATGAGTGAGTACATACCATGTGTGTATTTCTGTGTCACCTCACTCAAGATGAAGTTTTCTAGTTCCCACCATTTGTCTGCAAATTTCATGATTTCCTTGTTTTTAATAGCTGAGTAGTATTTCATTGTGTAAATGTACCACAATTTCACTATCCATTCCTCTGCTGAGGGACATCTAAGTTGTTTTCAGATTTTAGTTATTACAAATAGAGCTGCTACAAACATGGTTGAGCAAATGTCCTTGTTGTATAGTTGAACATATTTCTAATATATGCCTAGGAGTGGTATAGCAAGATGCTCAATCCTTACTCAGAAGGGCAAAGACGATAGACATCTGAAGCAGGAGAAGACAGGGAACAGGAGAGATGACCTCTGAAAGACTCTACTGATAGAGGCATCAAAGCAGAGGCTGAGACTCATAGCCAAACTTTTGACAGAATTCATGGAATTTTATGAAAGAAGGGGGAGATAGAAAGACCTGGAGGGGACAGGAGCTCCACAAGGAGACAACAGAGCCAAAAAAACAAAAACCAAAAAAGAGCCCCAGGGGCCCTGAAAAGACTGACCACAACCAAGGACAATGCATGATGCATGGAAACGACTTAAAACCCTGGCTCAGATGCAGCCTATAGACTCAGTCTCCAATAGGGTCCCTCGTAAGGGCAGCAGGAGCTGTCTCTGGAATGAACTCAATGGCAGGCTCTCTGATCACCTCCCCTGGAGGGGGATATGCAGCCTTGCCAGGCCACAGAGGAAGACAATGCAACCAGCCCTGATGAGACCTGATAGGATTGGATCAGATAGAAGGGGAGGAGGCCACTCCTATCCGTGGGCTAGGGGAGGGACATGGGGGAGAAGAGGGAGAGAGGGTGGGATTGGGAGGAGACAAGGAAGAGAACCACAGTTGGCATACAAGTTGAACAAATTGTAAAAAATGATAATAATAATAATAATAATAATACAACTTTTGAAAAGCTACTCTCAGAGGACATCAGCTGTAAGAGAGCAAAACTTTTAAAGAATATAATAAAAAATAATAGTGCCAATAGAAAAATTCTAAAATGCTATGCTTTATATTATATATTTTTACAGAAGAAGTCTAAAATTCATATCATGTGATCCAGAATTATACTGCAATGTACACAGTTGGTTTTTGCTAGCTGGGGAGGAACAGACCCATCCAGGACTTTTCTAGGTTACCTAGACCCTTATATCAAATCATACACTAATTATGCATGATCTACAGGTAACCTCCATGGACTATTTATAAGAATGAATACAATGAAAATTCCATGTAAGTACTGTTCAGGGAATAATGACAAAAATTTGACACATGGCTGTTCCAAAGTGAGATGAGTCCAGAGTGGTGGTTCAGTGAGTAAATGTGCTTGCTGTGCAAGTCTCGCTAACTGAGCTCAATCCTTGAATCCCACTAAAAGCTGGATGTGAAGGCACACAGCCATATTGCCAGGAATCCTGTCAAGAGAGGGCAATAAATATCAGAGAGATGACTAAAAGCTTGACTTCACAGAGCAGCAGAATCAAGAGTGGAGATCCCACCTTCACAAGGTAGAAGGGGAGAACTGACTCCTAAAAGTTGTGCTATGACCTGTACACACATGCTAAGAATAGACTAATTCAAATCAGCAAAAGAACCAAGAACGAAACCAAAGTGAGGTAAGTTCCAAGTACAAAACCCACAAGAGTTCTCACTAAGGACAAAAAGGTGGAGAAATTTTTCTTAATAGCTTGCTTTATTACCAGGAGGCAGTGATTATTCTAGAATTTGTATCAAATAAACTGTGTCGTTAGAATTGACTTTTCTTGTTTTCTTTACCTATGAGAACAATTGCAATGGAGTATGTCACTTATTTTATGTATATTCTATACTGTGTGTTGTTGTACACATGTCTGGGTTGGACAGGGACAGAGGCAGATTTTAGAACCATCATTGCCCTTTCAAGTCCTTTCTGAAGGAAGAAATCATAGAAACTACCTGCGCTCAGCGTTTGTCTTTATGATTATAATTCCTAGAGCAAATGCAGAATATGATAACATAACAAGAATAATAATTTGTGGTTTTGATCAAAGGAAATCTATTGCCTGGGGAGAGCATTGTGGTTTTCTGGGATCTGGACAGCCCCTGCAGGCTCTCTCTACATGGCATGGGTGCCTCAGATAGCAGCATCCACAGCAGGGACTAGGGAAGAATGTCAGCCTACATGGCAGACATGACAAGAAGAGACAACACTGCTACTGCTGTCATGGAAAACAGCAAGGAAAGCATTTGCATTCTTGCTTTTTATGTTTGTGTATCTGCTTGTCTTCATTCTTTACAGATTTCTGGAGGATGAGACTTATGTGCAGCAAAGGGCACTCTGTGTGCCTGGGATGGGATTGGTTCTCTCCAAAAGTCAGATTCATACTCTATGGACTCATTGTTTTTCCAGAGTGTTGATGGAAATACATGTGAGGATATTTCTTTCTAAAACAATTTTGTTGCTGTTGCAGCATTAAAGATTGTATGTGGTATATATGAAGATAAGACACTATACATCTCAAAAAGCCCAAAGAAAGGGATTAAATATTTCTCACCCTAAAGAAATTATAATACATCATGGGGTGCCCCATAAATATATGCTGCTTTTATAATTTCATAAAACATCAGTTGAAAGCTACATTTAAATAAATCTGTAGACTAGGGAAGATAGCAAAGGTCTTACATGTGATAGAATGCCTGTCTCCTGTCTTCTATTATTACATGATGTGGGAACTGTAAAATTATTTCTAACGGAGGAGGGAAAAACCAGGATGCCTGTGGAAGGCAAGCTTCAGAGCTGTGCAGTTTGATCAGTTTCAGTTTTGTGAGGATGCAAGAGATTATCACCAAAATTCCAATGTGGCTATTTTGCTAACCAGACAAGTAATCCCAAGGATGTAATGGACTTACATGCTATAACTGCCTTTTAGCACAAATATATGTCACTTTGTCTGACATGCTAAAATAAAATTAACAGTTCAAATGTCTGGGATGCCAAAAAAAAACACTGTGATCAAATCACAACCACGGTGTAAGCACAGAAATATCAAGCAATTAGGTTGTGGTAATAAGGAAAAGAAGCAAGCAAGAAAAAAACAAAAACAAACAAACAAACAAAAAAACAGAGATGCCCTCTCTTTTGAAAGTCCATAAGCCTATATCGGTGTGTCTCATTATTTTTATTTATGAGGATAGAAATAAATTTTCTTCATCCTTAAGTGCTGAGCGGGTTGATGATGATAGGGCAGACATTAATCTGCAGGCCCACCTGCCAGTTCACCACCGCTCCTGAAACAAATGCCTGCTGTGAGCTTAAAGCCTTCACAGACTGGAAGATGTCAGAGAAGACACAAGCTAATGGCAGGAACCTCGTAATTAATGACTGACACAAGACCCCCAGCTAAAGAGTGAGAATCCCAAGCCATGTAAGGAAGAGAGCCACTACCACAAAATAATAATTCAACCCGAAGGTTTTCACAGCTGGCATGTCAATTTGCCATTGGTGCTCCCCTAAGCCGTTAATATGTCACATTTTCTAGCGGCAAACACAGAGGGCTTAAAGAGCTTAGTGACAATCACATTCTCCAGGTTCTGTGCCTACCCCACAGGAGCAATTAGCTAATTGTCCATGAAGTATTTGGAGATGAACAGACTGAGAGCCAGAATTTTGACATAGTGGCTTCAACTTGAGGGGAATATTTGATGTTTGTCTAATAGTACCAGTCATAAAATAGTGCATGTTGTATGTTATGTGTGGAGATAGATGCTCGGCTTTCTTTCACACAAATGTATCGTATTTCATGTTTTATTTGTCATCATTGAACACATGCCAGGAATAAAAGTGTCTTTAAAGTGTCACTGTTAACACAAGTGTCCCTATTAACACTGTCATTTTGTTCAAAATGTTTATTTTCTAGTGCTCAATTTTTGAATTCATGTTTTCTGAAATATTTGATATATTTAAAAAAGGGCATTTTTGTATCAACAGTAAAATTGGTACTACTGATATTATTTATGCATTTTATTTACTTTTTCTTTGGGTAGAGACATAGAACATAGAATAGTTAACCTCTAAAAATCCCCAAGGAAGATTCCCATCAATCAAATCTTTCCCATTGTGGAAGTCAGCTCTTTGCCTGCTGTCTGCCTCCAAATTTCCCAGCTGCCACCAGATGGCAGCATTTAAGGAGTGGTCAGAGGGATTTTTGGTTTTTTTGCTTTTGTTTTTGTTTTCTTTTTTGTCTCTGTTTTGCTTTCCTTTCCTGTTTTTTTTTTTCCTGATTGTCTTTGGTTGTTGTTGTTATTGTTTGTTTATTTAGAATCTTCCCTGAGACGGTGTCTTCCACAGCTAGTGTCCTTTGTGCATTGCTGTATTCCAATCCAATGAGGACACGATACACAGTCTTCACCCCTATTTCCTCAACAGAAAAGAACAGTAGTAGATTTTTGGGTGACAGAAGAAATAGCTCCTGACTGATTTGGCAATTGACTTCAAACTGAGGTTCAGAGCTGCTGGGCCATCTCCACTGTATTAGTTAGGTTTCTATATCCATGATGAACACCTTGGCTAAAAGCAATTTTTTCAGAAAAGTGTTGATTTCATATTACACATTACAGTCCATCATTGAGAGAAGTCAAGACAGAAACCTAGTGGAAAAAAATATACTGAGGCAGAGACCAAGGAGGGGTGATTCTTAATGACTTGCTCAGTTTGCTTTTTTATGCACCCTAACACCACCTGTCTAAGGATGACACCACAGTGGGCTAGGCTCTTCCACCTCAATCATCAAGCAAGAAAATGCCCCAGGGGCTTGCCTACTGGCCAATCTGATGGAAATATTATTTCAATTTAGGTTTCCTCTTCTCAGATGACTCTATCTTGTGACAAGTTAACAACAACAACAAAATTACCAACATATCACCAAGCCTAATTCTTCCATCTGTTTACCACATCTGACCAAACACAGAGAATGCCTCCCCTTCAGGGGTAATTATGGCTTTCTCCCTGGCCACCCAGCTGTAGATCTCAATATTACAACAGCTAGACATCTTCATTAATGAGTATTCCTATGCCAGCGGAGGTGTTTCCATGACCAATACTGTACAATCAGGAGCCATACTTCTATTTCACAATGGGATTTTCTCACTCAAACAAGTATTTACCTCACACTGCCCCAAAGCCAAGCAAAACATGGCCAGAACGTCCTCATACAGGGCTATTCAAAATGTCTACAAAGGGTACAACATTAAGCCAAGTGTATCTGTAGACCACATCCTAATGGTTTTGTGTAGC
The DNA here is from genome assembly GCA_028658305.1 of Pachyuromys duprasi. Taxonomy (NCBI): domain Eukaryota; kingdom Metazoa; phylum Chordata; class Mammalia; order Rodentia; family Muridae; genus Pachyuromys; species Pachyuromys duprasi. The sequence continues at coordinate 44,952,779 of CM053750.1, forward strand.
TCCAGAGACATTCTAATATGGAGGACATGGTCAGCATTGCATTGCCTCCAAAACAGAATATGCCCACCTGGGAGCACCTGACTTTCTAAAGAGCAAAGAGACAAGTGTAGAATCGTAATGAAGCTGCAGGACTCTTGCCAGAGGCAGCCCATGCTTCACGGTGTAACATTCCAGCACTCATAAAGACAGTTTGTAATGACTACCCTATATTTTTCAGATTTACTTTTTGTAGAGAAAAAACATGTTATTGAAACATTAGGCACTTTACTACCTGTAGGCCATAATTTGAATAATGGATCTTTATTTTAAGGAATATTTTTAGGGGGTGGGGTGAGGAGTTACTCAGCTAGGGCAAGAGTACCCAAAGGTCTGGGTGTTACATGTCTGGTAAACAGATCCGTTGCATTACTGAAAACTTGGAACTGGGAACTGAGGCCTGTAAGAGGTGAAGCTAAGAGCAGGTCAACCCAGCAATAAACCCAGGCCTTTAGGGAGCACAGAGGCCCAGTCCTTTCTGTTCTGTGCTAGGTGTATTGCCTCACCACCCACAATAGGAGGCCTAAAGCAGTACATCTGCAAAATCATTATAGCTTTAAATTTTGTGTACCCAAGCAAACCTTTTCTTCTTATAGACTAAAAACTCATGAATTTGTTCCAGTGATAGAAAACATACAATCTTTAATCTGACTGTTTGGGTTCAAATTTAGAATTCAGGGCTGGGGCTGTATCTCGTTGGTAACTTATAGACTTGTCATGAACAATGCCTTGGGTGTAAACCCTTGCATGGACACACACTCTTAGCTCCAACTATTCACAGGCAAGCCAGAAGGAGCCCTCCCGCCTCGACACTCAAAATCAACCTGGACAAAATAGAAAGAATATTGTTCCATAAATCAAAACAACAGAATTAGAAAAGAAAAAGTACATGGAAGCTCATTAACTCTTTACACAGATTTGTAATATTGACTGACAGGAAAGGAGAGTCATAGGTACAGATATAATGAAATATTTTGGGGCAATTTAATATGTTAAAAACTTCTTGATGTACTTAATTTTTTAGTGTGCAAATATCACTAACCTTAAACTGTGATACATACTTTTTGAATGAATTCACTGGTTCTTTTAATATTAGTGAAATCACTATTTGTCAAGGTATAATGTGTTATATAAATTTATTTTAGATGTTCATTTCTATTTGAAAAATCTCTGAAATACTCATTTTCTATCTCTTTAGTTTTTTCTTTTCCAATAAAGCATTTGATTAATGTCAGGGGATTGTTTAACTTCATTTTAAATGTTAATCTGATTTTATTTAATATATATAATGCAGGACGATGACATTATAACTAAGTGCAATAGGCTCACCTCTTTGTGAGTTCAGGGTCAAGCCAAGCACGGCCAAGGACAAAAGAATGGGATTTTCCTCCATGTTGCAAGGATAGCATGGTCATTATTTTCATGGAGATGCTCCTCAGGGAGCTTATACATATTCATATAGGGGCATTCGTGAACATGCCCAGTTAAAAAGTGCATTCCTGAGCATGCTCATTTGAGTGGACAGGAATGTCTGTGTTATGTGAACTTTCCCTGGGGAGATTAACAATCATCTAATCATAGGCAAGACACCAACAACAGATCAAAAAAAAATTTCCCCAAATCTAGGTTAGCAAACAATAAGTTTCACTGGAATTATTTAGAGGGGAATGAGTGAGGGGTTACTGATGACCATAAGCAATATAAGAGCACTTACACAGTGGTGGGAAAAAAGCACCCCATAAGTATTAAAACTTTACATATCCTAAAAAACAGGGGGAGGTTTTGAACCCCTCTTCCCTTTCTGACAGGACATTAAGGAGTCCAGTTTTGGGTGCAAGTAGTTACAGCTGCTGAGAACTCAAGAGATCATCTCCAAAGGACAGCACTTACCCCTTCCTCTGACTCTTCCTTTCTACCAGCTCTTCTATAACATTTCTTGAGCAGTGGCTATTCATTTAGTGCTATGCATTCAACAATCCTATTCTCAGGAACTTAACTGGATCTGCATCTTCATAGTAATCATTGCACATTGTAAACAGAAGTTTTCTTGACCAAAGCTGATAGCAGTAAGTACTTGTGGGTATAAATATTAATATTTAAAAGTTTGACAATTAGAGTGGTATACTATATCCATTCACAAAACAGCAACAGTAGCTTCACCACTGTGGCTACGATGTCTGTCCTTAGTTATGGGCTTTAACTGTGTCTGTCAGTAGCAGATGAGAATTTCCTCCTATGGAGCTATCCAGTCAGAAAATGGTTGTCTGCTTCCATAACAGTTATGTCACAATTGCAACCATGAGAACATCTTTCCTGGGATATTGATGGTGTAGTACACAGGGTTTGAGGTCAAATAGCAACAATGATGACCTTTTCCTCCCAGAAGAATGCATAGCACCTTCTAGCACTAAGAAATCTAGCCAATGGGGAGAAAGATTCAATCTTAGTCCTTGCTTTCAAGGATCTCTGCTTCTTTATTCCCCAAGTGAATTCTGTCCCAGACAAATCAAGGAAAACACTCGGCATATCAGCCATACTTTCTGCTAGCCAGATTGGAATAGATAATCCTGGGCAGGGACGGAATGGGGTTCTACATTGTCAAATAGACTAGATTTGGAATCTCCTCTGGGATTTTAAGGCTTTCAGAGAATTTTCACTAAGGAGATTTTAGATTATAGAAAAGAGAAAACAAGGAGGTATAAATGAAACAGTAGCATTCCTCTCTCTGACCCACCATGTCACACTCTTGCCACCATGTCTTTTCTGTTTTTAAACCATATGCAAAAATAAACTCTCCTTTCTTAAAGGCAGGTATTCTGTTACAAATTGGAGAAAAATAACAAACACACTATCCTAAAGAGACTACTGACCTTATCATAGTGATTCATGTTAAGGAAAGTTGATTCTTCAGCAGTTAGAGGCTTGAAGTTATAACAAAGAAGATCAATTGGTACCATCACTGGAGAGCCAATTTGCCATAAGAGTCCTTTTCAGGTTTTTAGAAAGGAAAGGAAAACAATTATCAAATAAAATCCCAATTGAAGCCCTCAAAAAATGTTACTACGATATGCCTATGGTCATTGCCTGAAGTCCCAAATGTATGATTGCAATCAATTTTACTGTGGGAAGAATCCTTACATGTGGTTTTTGGTCTTTGGTTCTGGAAATAGGAGCTATTTTAATGAGAAAGGTCATATATGATCTTCGAATTTGCTGCCTCAGAGACCCTGGCCAAAGCAGCAAATCATAGAGAATATTGTGACCTAGAAGAAAGGTGGAAATCAGTGCCTTTCTTCAGGATCAGGAAAAAGTGGAGGTAGACTCTGCATGGATCCCATGGTGATCTTCCTAGAAATGTTTATCTCAAAATTCCTTGGGTCCATGAATGTGACCTTGTGGGGATAAGGGTCATTGCACATGGAATAATGGATCTTGATATGGAATTCATCAAAGTTCTCTAGTGTAAGTGGACCTTGGACTTGTAATCCTCTTGCTTCTGCCTCCCTAGAGTTGAGATTTATAGACCAGTGCCTCTGAGCTCTTCTAGAATCATGTTTTAGTCAAAAAAGGAAGAAAGTCAACAATTTTAATGAAGCCGTTTTAGGTTTTTTTATTAGATTTTTTTTTTTTCATTTTGTTTTATGTGTAGGTATCTTGCCTGGGTGTACACGCTAGCACTGTGTGTGTATGTGGTGCTCACAGAGGTCAGTAGAGAGCATTGAATTCCCTGGAGCTGCAGTTAGAAATGATTGCAGAGCACCATATGGGAGCTGAGAATTGAACCTGGGTCCTCTGAAAGAGCAACAGGTGCTCTCCACTGCTGAGCTATCTGGACAGGCCCCTAAGTTTTGATTTTTATGAGAGCTGAAATCCAAACTTCCTCCTCCTGTTGAAGGAAGTGCTTGTGCACTGCCCCACCCCTCAGCTAGCATCAACAGCTTGAATTGCAACCATGCAAACATACAGCATTTCACACTGATCTCCACTGCTGCTCATGAGGATATGCACAGCACTGTTTTCTTGTGTAGAAGGGGACTGAAGCTAGGAAATAACAGATAGCTATAAGACTCAGAAGGAGGAAATAGGAAGCCAAGCTCTTCCTGCATCAAGATGGGCAATCTCGGCTCATCCCTTTTCAGATTTCTACTTTTTGCACAAAAGCAAAGTAAACACTAGAAAAGTTACTTTGGCAAAACCACTGAAAGGTCATCTTTCTGGTGGAAAAGCTTTCGTTTTGCTAAAAATGACCCAGATTTCTTGTCTCATGTTTTATTGAATGCACTTGGTCCTTTCAAAGGAGCCATTTTTTTTATATCTTATGTGCACCCACTAATAGTTCCATTATATCAGGCTGTGTGAAAAATGACATTTATCATGTCTGATTGTGCACACATGCCCTGTGGAAGCACATGAGTATAAGATGAACAACTGCAAACAGAGACAGCAACAGATTTTCGACCTAGAGAATGCCTGCTTTGTTTGAATATTTAGTTAGTTGTTTGATTTTCAACACCTAATGGGAGGAGACAGCATGGGAAAGTGTGAGAAGGATCCAGTGGTATCAATCTAAGAATAGAAAGCCCATACTAAAACGTTAGCTTAAAATCAAACAAAAATTATGTTATTGTTTTTAAAAGGCCAGGGTTGGGTCAGGGTAACTGGGAATAAAGTTCGGTGACAGACAGCTTGGCTTGCCCAGCATGGGTGAGGCTGTAAGACTGACCTGTAGCACCTGGGGAAAGGAATGAGAATTGAGGAGGGAGATTCATCCCTGAGTCATAAATCAAGAATTTTGTTATCAGATCGTAAGCACATTTGTTCTGAGAAGGTGGTGGAATTGTAGCTCAGTCTTGTACTAAGCATGAAATTGATCGACTCAAGGAGACAATGAAGATTCTATTCAGTTAAAAGTGTAGTTATTTTGTGATAATTATAATCATCTCTCCATGTCTGTGGGGAATTGGGTCACCCCATAGACAACAAAATCTACAAATACTCAAGTTCCTTGTAAAAAGCACAGCATTTGAATATAACACGAATATTCTCTTGCAATATTTTAAAAGATTCTTAGATTGCCTAATACAAGGTGATACAGATTACTGTGCTGTTGAGGGAATAATCATAAGAAATGAGTTGGTGCATGTGGGGAATGGATGTAGTTTTCTCCAAATCTTTTCTGTCTGGAATTGCTTTCCCATCCACAGATGCAGAGCTCGAGTAGATTGTGTTCGTACCACAAAGAAGCCATTGCTTCATTACTACTGGGCTCCCCATACTGCCAGACTACACAGTGGCGTTGAAGCAGTTATCAGGTTGTATGTCCTCACTGGCTATTGGCAAAGGAAGGAGAGACTTGGGTGGGAAGATGGGTGTCTTTGGCTTGTATTTCTTTTCTTCTTTGTTGCTATTTTATATGTATATTAAAATATGTTATTTTAGAGACATTCAGTTCCAATTTGGTAAATATTAAGCATTATAGATTTTTTTCATCACTTAAACCTCTTGGTGGTTGTAATGGCAGGGATAGGAATGATGGTGGCTGGGGAGGGGATTGTGGGTGGAGACCAAGCGTCTCACCTTCTTATAACAGTCCTCTCCCCAGCCCCCAGGGGCCTTGTTTCCCTTCCCATTTTCCTTTCAATCCCAATCACTGGGGCCACTCATTGTAGACTGTGAACTCCTCTCCTGAGCAAGACAGCAGCAGTGAGAGCACAGGCCGCTTGGGGCACCTGCCTCATCTCAGATCTTAGCTCCATCACACTACTTACTTAGTATTGCATGTTTTCTAAATTTTACTATGTGAAATCAAATACCAGTTACCTCCTGGGATTTTCTATGAAGAAAAACCCCATGAAACCTTCAGAATAGTATCAGCATGTGAACATCCCTTTGTTAACACCAGGTCTGATGATACTTGCCCTTCATCACATAGGTACGTACAAGAGGGATCGCATCCTCAAAGCCTCATAAAGAATCAGGAGACAGAAGACTCATTTCCCCCTAAATGCAAACTGGAGCAGAAACTCCTGTCTTCCTTAGAAACTCTTTTGAGTATAAGAGTTGACTTAACTTACAATTTCTTCATCTTCTAAAAATGGATGATTTTCTAAAGAAGTGGGTAACAATTTTGAAGAAATCATCCATTTTTAGAAGGAAGATTGCATGACTGGGCATGTTCCTTTTCAGGTATGTTATCACTGATTACAATTAGGAAAACCAAGGGTAGCTAAGGAGTAGGCAAATAACAGACTGATGAACCCATGCCAATTTATTAAGGGACTGTGTGAAGTACAAAGGTTATATTTGTCTCTCTGTCTTGACAAATAGCTTTATCTCCTTCAGGCTTATTCATTTATCCCAGGAATCCTGCCTTCCAGCCTGAGGGTTCCAGAGGTAAATAGTAAATTCACATAAATTCATCATCCTTCTTCACAAATCAAATATTTGAGGTAGCATACTTATTTTATATGTAAGAAAGAGGATTTGTTTAACTTCCATTATTGAAGCCAAAACAGCTGAAACAGGTTCTTTTGAGGATTCCATGACAGATGACACATAGTGGAACACGTGTAGAAGGGGATTGGGTCAGATCTCAAATCAAGATGTAAAGGGAGGAATAGTATCCAGGCTGGCTCCTTTCATAGCCTTCTCAAGAAACCTACCAAGAAGTCAATGAGAATTACTTAATCCCTATCATAGCATAAAGTACATTTCACAAGGTTCCACTTATTAAAAGTTCCACCATCTTCCAATATTTCTACCCTGGAGACCAAGATGTCAACACATAACCCTTGTTGGATAGAACATCAAACTAAGCACCAGAGGTGTGCAAGGTGGCTTCAACCTAGAGGCCAATTAAAGGGCTCACTAAATTCTCAGAGGGCACTTAATGTCAGGATGGGGAGTCTGTGTACAGTGTATTTGCCTGGTCTTCAATTTTCAGTGCTCTTAAATCAAATAATAGATACTTACCCTAGAGAGCTCTGGGTTCTCATTAGGCTGTAACAACCTATGGATGCATTTCCATATCCTGGTCCTTCCAGATGCATCAATCAGAAATAAAAGAAATGAGGAGAACTTGAAGATGTGTGCTAGTTCCCAAATGAGGGGGCTCAGGTAAAATCTCTGACTTCTGAGCTAAGCTTGGCTGAGAGGCTTTTAAATGCAGTTGGCAGGACTTCCATGGTGCTTGCCTGTTTCTAAGAAGAGGCTCTGTCACTTAAGTGACTATGCGGGTGAGCTATTGCCTATGCACTCCAGGGCTGCATTTTCCAGGGAAGGACAAAGCCCAATGATGTCTCTGTCTAAATCTCAGAAAGACTGGGTTCTGTGCAAGAGGATAAGGGCATTGTACAAAATTAGTCTGTGATTTTTCAGATTTTTCAGAGACTTCATTGACAACATTTATCTTAAAAGAGATATGATTAAACTTACTAATGTCAGATTCAAATTTGGCAGAAAAAGACTAAGTTTTCTCAAAGTCTTCCATTGTGACTCTTTATCACTGTATATATCAAACATTTAGTTTTTGAACAATCACCATCATTCTATTTATTTATTTATTTGTTCTGAAACAAGAATATATATTCATCACTAAGTTAAGTATATTTGCTCTTGATGGTAAAATAAGCTTATGAACACCAATCAGAAACTCAGCTCTGTTCATAATCAAAATGTATTATCTCTAGAAACCACACTTTGACCCATCATAATATATTGAACTATTTAGTTAAAATGTCTACTACAAAATGAACTTCATAGAGATTACAAGCTGGTTAAATATATATATATATACTTAATTTCATTAAACGGACTGACAGAATCATTGAGCAACCACCTACTCTGGCTTTTGGCTACTGAGTTGTATAATATATTTAAAAGATGTCTTTTTAAAAACTTGTTTATACCTAAATACCACATAGCTATTAAAATTCTCTGTTGTCACTACCAGCCAAAGTATTTGTAAGGATAACGTAAATTGGATTTTCATTTTGAAAGTTGCATTAGTAATCTTAAGAAATGTTTTCTTTTTTATGAGACTTTATCCTGCCTCAAAAATGCCAGTAAACAGATATTGTGTTTTACCAATTAAAGAAGAGTGCTGTTGAAATATTAAATTAGTTATAGAGCAATCTAGCTAGTGGGAACACAAATATCAGTTCTGTTGTGCCCTGAAGATGAGAAAGGTACAAAGAAAAATAGAAAACATAAAAATTCCAATGAATTTGGTATGGATGGAAAGCTCATTTTAAAAATGATAGATTCTTCATCTGTGAACCAAACACCAACACTAAAGAATGACAGAAAATAAATTTCACATTCAAAGACAGTAATGATGAAAATCAAAACCAGGATCCACAAATAAGCCAGGAAAATCAGTAACAAATATAGTAGGAGGATGCATAACTAGACTATGGCCCATCCTTAGGATTTTGCTTTAATAAAATTTAGGATGGTTCTTGAACTTTACAGAGATGTCCAGCATCCACTCATTAGTTATATAGGAGGCTAAGTTATCACAACAGATGTGGTAACTTGAGTGGATTAATAGAGATCAGGTTATTGATGAACCATAGAAAATGCTTTTAAAACAATGTATTTGTTAGCAAATTGCAAACTTCTAAGTGTTTTATGTTGTTTCAGAGGAGTGTGTGAAGGGAATATGAAGGGTAAATCCTTTCCTTGTTGTTCTCATAACAAAATGTAAAATTGAGTAGCTCCTTCCAAGACTCTCTTTGAATGTCCCTCTGATTAACTTCACTAGACCATCATCTATCAATTTCCTTCTTGTTCTCAGTTTTACTTGATATTTCTAGTTTTTATTGCCGTAGTTTATAACTACCTATTCATAGTTTGTTAAGACCATTTCCTGTGTCATTTGTTATCACCCTAGAGGCTCTCTAGGGTGATAACAAATGACACAGGAAATGGTTTAAAGACAGAATGATATTGTTCATGAGGAATCCTGCAGGGAAACAAGAGTTGACCAACACTGAGAAGAAAATGGATTTGGCCAGATCTACTATTATGCTTCCAAAATATCTTTTTGTTGACAGTGCTCTGAATCTCATCTTTGTACATAACATGGACCCTAGCACAGTAGGACAAGACTCACATACATAATTTGCACTTATCTGAATCACCTTGCCTCTTCTCTAAGTGCTACATTATAAAATCATAATAGAATATAAGTGAGAGAACTGTTGAGCTTAGGTTGCTCCAGACCATAGTAAAGACTGTAATCAATTTTCTCTTTTGAAATGTCTGGTGTATTAGAAATAGAAAAATAGCACATGCTTATAAAAGTTCTAATACACCTTAATAGACATTTGACATTACACATAAAATGAAAGTACAAAATAAATGAAGTACAGAGTATTAAAGATGCATTGAACAGTGTAATGAATGCTTAAAATTATATGATGAACACCTTTCGCATGTAAACACAACTTCAGAGGTATAAATCAATAACCATGAGGGATATTGTATATTTGTTGTTTCTATAACACTATCACAAGCCTATTTTATGCCAGACATAGTCCTAGTGCTGAGCATGGAGCAATGCACAGACTCCTGAGAACCTACAGCTAGAACCAGAGAACCATGGACCTTTCCTGACACTCAAATGGGCATTTCAGCAACTGAAACTACCTAGAAAGACAGTGGCCGAACTTTAATTAATTAGAAAGAAAGAAAGAAAGAAAGAAAGAAAGAAAGAAAGAAAGAAAGAAAGAAAGAAAGAAAGAAAGAAAGAAAACATCCATTACTGGTATAAACCAAGGTATCTCACTGGTGGGGTAGGGGACATGATAAAAAAGGAAATATTGATTTTAATAAGGATTACTAATTTGTGTTTATGTTCAGAAGATATCAGGATGATGGTAAGGGGGACAAGTAGAAAATTATCTGAGTCCTAGATTAATTATATTTTAATCACTATAATAAATATTCAATAACACTGTGCAAAGAGAAAAGATTCTTTCGACTCCTACTTTCACAGGTTTCTGTTCATGATCAAATAGGCCTGTGAAAAGACAGTGCATTAGGCTGAGCACTCATACAGAGCAGAGCCATTCACTTCATAGATGAAAAAAGAAAAGAATCTCTTCGAATACAGAACCCCAGTGACCTAAATGACCTTCTTTCTCATGGGCCCTACCTTTTCAATGGTTTCCCACTTTCTAGTAGTATCTCCTTGAGGAGGAAGTTTATAACACATGGACATATTGGGCACATTTAAGAGCTAAACAATAGCAACGTGTCAATGAAATACTGGATGATATAATACAAATTAGTGCTGCATTTGTCACCAAAGCACTGGATGAGAAAACAGTTATAGACACAAAATAGGCAGCAGAATAAATTTGGAAGAAAGATGTTTTGTTTTGGTTTTATTTGTTTGTTATTCAAGACAGAGTTTCTCTGTGTAACAGCCTTGGCTTTCCTAGACTAGCTTTGTAGACCAGCTGGCCTCGAACTCACAGAAATATTCCTGTCACAGCTTCCGCATACTGAGATTAAAGTTGAGCACCACCACACCAAATAGGTATTCTCTGCCAGTGAAATAAGCCAATTCAAACCAAGCCAAATTAAAGTATAAAGGCAGGTTCATTGGGGGCAGCTCTTAGGCAGTTTACCAGTTCCGAGAAAATAGGCAGGGAAAGTTGCCATGCAGAGGGAGACAGTGGGGAGGGGGGAAAAGCACACACACACACACACACGCACACGCACACGCACACACACACACAGAGAGAGAGAGAGAGAGAGAGAGAGAAAAAGAGAGAGAGAGAGCTCAGAGAGGGACTGAGTGAAGGAGTCCGCTTATGGAATTTTACTTCTTGACCTTATTTTTAGCATAGAGTCTGGAAGTTAGTCTCACAGAGACCTGGTGGAAACAGATGCTCTTACCACAGTCTGTTCTTAAATAGGGAAGTCTTCTGCAAGTGAACTGTTGGGCAAATTTTTACTGACTGATATAGTTTTTACTTTTAGGAAGTTGCTTGTGGCTTTTTGCTTTAAAAATGTTATCCGAGTGTTGAATAAATGAATCTTGTTCAGAATCCTGTCTTGACTCCATTTCTCCCATCTCTGTCTGTATCATTCCCACTATCTCCTTCAGGTAACCCTGCTCAACTTGCTCCATGGGAATGGACGTGTCAACTGAGGAATGCTGGGAAAACCTGAAGGATAGGTCCACTTTGATATGTTAAATAGGCACCTCAGCCCAGGTCTGAAATCCAACAATCCTTGGCCCAGAAGGACTTTTTTTTAAAAAACAGTTCAGCACATTAGTCATAACTATTATCCTTCCCTCACAAAAGAAAGAGAAACAAGGCTTCTAACACACTAGATCACAGACTGAGATCATATCTATCTGACACTGAATTCACAGCAAAGAAGAGAAAATTAACAGCAAAGGAGCCAATAATGAGGCAGTGATTGCTGAAATAGCTGCAAAAAAGTTCATCTTCAGGTGTGGCCAGCCAGTGGCCACATGGCTTCCCTTTGCCCAAAGTCAGCAGGGCTTTACTTGGCTTTATGCAAACTTAGAATGGTTCAGTAGGTGTTGTGATTTGAATAAGAATGGGCAACATTTTACTCATATACTTGAATGCTTAGTTACCAGCGAGTGAAACTCTTTAAAAGCATTGGAAGAATTAGGAGTTGCAGTCTTGTTGGAGTAGGTATGGCCTTTGGAGGAAGTATATCTCTGGGGATGGGCTTTAAGGTTTTAATGTGCACATCAGGCCCAGTCTCTTTCTCTTCTCCCCTGCCTTCTCTCTCTCTCTCTCTCTCTCTCTCTCTCTCTCTCTCTCTCCTCTATCTTCCTCTTTCTCTTCCCTCTCTCTATTTGTCCTCTCTCTCTTTGTCTTTCTGACTCTCTGTCACAGTCTCTATGTCTCTGTCTCTCTGTCTCTCTCTTCCTCTCTTTCTGCTTCTGGATCAGGATGTGGCTCTCAACTACTTCTCCAGCACCACACCTGCCTGCTGTAAGGCTCTGAAACTGTAAGCAAACCCCCAATTAAATGATTTCTTTTATGAGAGTTGCCTGTCTTTTCACAGCAATAGAAAAATGATTAAGACAGTAGGCATGCAGATTTGCTAAGGAGAAATAGCTGCAGAAAAAAATTGCAATTTAAATTTGGATTAAATAGTGACCTATATCCTCAATTATCTTTTCAAAATTAAATTCCCCTTGATGTTGAAATCTACAAAATGATTAGCATCTTAGCAGAAACTAACTTCAGAGTTTTAGTTTTAAATTAGAAAAGACTAATGTGTTAGAGATGTACTATAGGATAGTTTGATGTACGTATACATTATAAAAGAATTACTGTATTCAAAATTATGTAGATAACTTTGTACATTATATTCTCATGTACATTATATTCTTATTTATTTTTATGTCATGAAATGTATTTTTATTTTTGTGTGTATGTACTTCTTTGTGAGGTTATGCCACATGTGTATAGGTTCTCCCAAAGGTGAGATAGAGAGACATGGACTCCTAGAGCTGGAGTTGCAGGCAGTTGTGAGCTGCCCTCTGTGTTTGCTGGGAACAAACTTGGCTTTTGTGGAGGAACTAAAAGACTTTTACTTGCAGGCCATCTCTCCAACCAAATCTATATTTGTATCTGTATCTGTATCTGCATCTGCATCTGCATCTGTAGCTGTAGCTGTGTCTGTGTCTGTATCTGTAGCTATACCTATCTCTAATCTCTATCTCTGCCTCTACCTATATCACTATCATTTCTATCTCTCTATATATCTATAGCCTCTATTTGTATGTGTCACCTATATCTCTATGCCTGATCTATCTATCTACATATATTAATAAATAAATGAAACTTTTATTTTAGTTAGGGTACTAAATTTTGTTTGGTATCAAGAGATTGAGAAAGATTCATTCGAAGGATGAATTAGATGATAAAGGCAAACAGGACATTCTTGTGGGAAGTGTCCCCTGCCTCCATATTTAATAAGATGCTTCATAAGCTCAGCATAGAGAAAAGTATCTACTTCATTAGACACATGCATGCAACGTCACCCAGATGATGACATTCTCTAGTCTGTAACCACTGTTCATGGATACATCAGGCCAGGGCATCATGACCTACATGGGAAAGTGATCCACCCACCTTGGGACTACTCTCATATTTGCCATGTTGATGGATTGTGCTCAGGAGCTCCAATTCTGAAACTGTTCCTTTTAGAGGCTGTGAAGCTGGTTTTCCAAGGCATGTGGCCTGGATAGTTGTTTTTTTTTTCCTTAGGAATGACCTTTTCCCACTGACATTTGGAGAAGATGCTGCTGAGATAGAGTCTTGGCCAAAACCCATTCTTGTACCACAAAGGAACTACTGTTCAGAGTCTCGTGGTATTTACCCAAGGTGCCACACCTCATGACAAGGTCCTTCTGTAGGCCATATCAAAGCTAGTGTAGGTTTGAAAACAGAGTCTACATCTACAGCAGAAGATCCCATGACCAGGCTTCCTGAATAAATCATGGCATTTCCATGGATAGACTCTGCAGAGGTAAGTAAAGAAAATATTTGGTACACTTCTCAAGGGAAGATAGGCTTAAAAATAATCTGTTCTACATGAGCAAGCTAGAGTGCCTCAAGGGATAAGATAGCACTGAGTTTCATTACTTCACATAGTAACCTTTCTTTTGGCCACATCTCCCTTTAGGAATCCAAAACAGTTATTGCTAACAACACTCCAAGCCACATGCTTGTGCAGAGCATAGACCATAGCACAGTAAGGCAGGACACACCCATGTATCACACTTCCCTGAATCTTCTTGCCTCCTCTGAGTGCTACATGATAAGACCACAGTAGAATGTAAGTTAGAGGGCATCTGGGTTATGTTCTTTCAGGCCTTCCTTTCTTACTGACTGCTTCATGCTTTGAGAGGACTTTTCACATCCTTTGTCTATTTTGCTTAGTATTCTGGAAAGGAGAAAGAGCAAATTCTCACTCTGTTTCCAAGCACAGCTTAACAGATATCGCCATTCCTCATGGCTGTCCCCAGTGTGGCATGTCCATAATACACAGACAGAAGTCTTTCCGTGAAGCAATTCACAGAAGACTCTGGGAAGCAATTGAAAGTCTCTTTTACCTTTGAGTTGTGACGTCAGACAGAGAACTCACATCATTTTCTTACTGTGTGTTTTCCTTCCTCAATCCATCCTGGGGTTACTTCTATGTGTATTTCTTGTTTAAGACTTATTTCAACATTCATTCTAAAATACAGTTCTTTGATTTTTCTCTCCCACAAAATGAAGCTTATAATCTTAAAAAAACCCAAACTTTAATAAACCATCAGTATGATAATGCAGCATGACCTCTTCAATATAAATCAAAACTTTAAATCATTCTGTTCTGTTCATTGGAAAGATAATAGATAAAAATGTACCACCCGAAGAAAAAAAATAATAGCACAGGAACACTTATTTTCTTCTTTGCTCCTTGGATTTATCTTTTAGTAGTCGAGAGCAGATGACATCTTTTATCACTATATTTAGATGTCAACCAGGCAGGTCGGTGCCATGGCAACCACTGAACAAAGAAAGTAGTGAGGTGGGGCATGAGTGATCCTAGGAAGGAGTTACATGGGTCAGCTGAAGGGCAGTAAAGGTATTGATTAGCCTGAGCTGTATTCAGCTCCTGCACATAGGCTTACCTGTACAGAGAAGGCAGTTTTAAGTAACACTGTCATCCCCATGCCCAGGGCCCTGAAGCAGGATGAGATAAACAAATCCCAAGACTTAGGCACCTCCCCCTAAATCCATGCTTCTCCCCAGTCCTCAGCCTGGCTGCTGAGCTCTCAACAATCCCATTCACAGCAAGTCCCAGAATTACACTATGCTCTAACTACAGTAAAATGTGGTAACATCTATGTCCAAATTGCCCTTATATTTTCTGAGACAGTTTGTTACTGTGTAGTTCAAGCTTGCCTCAAATTCACTATTCTTCTGCCTCAGCCTCTCCAGTGTTGATTTTTCAGGTGTCTCAGGGAAATTTGCTTTTATAAATTAAAATACCCACCAAATTGAATTAGAATCACACAATAACATCATTTCAAAAGGTCACAATTTGAACATTATTTTTAAATCAAGACTTATTGTGAGGTACTGAAGATTAGTACTTCAACACAGGAATTTGAGAAAATATAATTAAACCCACAGCAAAGGGTCTACTTTTACTTGCAGTGTTCTGTAACACATTGCTGTCTACTTTCTTGTTCTTTTTCTCTCTCTCTTTTTTTTTTTACAGTGCCAACTTCTTGAAGTTTCTTATCCTCCAAATCTAATTCAGTGGTCACCTCCTCCTTGTCTACATAGTTTTATTGGATTTCTCTAGCTGGATTCCACAAAGTATTTGGGGTCCCAAAAGCAGTTTTTATGATTTGTCTTAAATGCAGTTTCATCTGTTTTAATAATTTTTATTGTTTTCATTATAATATTATTCAGTAAATAAATACTTTAAGCTAATATATCTCTAAAATATTTGTAATTCCAAATTGGACTGTAAATTCTCAAAACTAGAGAAATGTAGCACATTTTTCTTAAGAAACAAAAGCATATGTTTCTGTGTGTAGGATGAAAGAGAACAAACCTCAAGTGAGCTGTAAGAGGGTTATTTGAGAGAGAGCCCACCCAGAAAAGACCTCAGAGGATGCTCTGTTATTCCCTCATAGAACAGAGGCAGCCAACTCTTTACCTTGCTCACGCTCAAATCCACTCTCGAAGCGCCTGAGTTCTGGTTCTGTCTAACAATGAACTCTGTCATCAGGTTGATAGGTAAATTGGTGTATTGATTTACAGTGAGAAATGGATTGTCATAAATGCTGAGGCCAGTGTCTCCTGGTTAGCTCTGAATGAGGAACTTGAAATAATCAAAAGTTTGCTGACTCAGTGTGAAGTCAGAGTAAGGGAAAAACCATTAAGTGATGCAAATATTTAATGACATCAGGCTAAGTTAATCTGATACTCTGTGATTATCTTGCCAAAGGAATATCGTTCCTTAGTTTACTTGGCTAGACAGATAGACATCAGCCTTGGGTTATTTCTTTTTATTGTATAACATGATTATTCTGGGTTTTATAATCTTCTGGAATCACACCTTCATCTTGATAACCAAATAAAACACTTTAGAGCTTCCATATGGCATGACTATAAACATTTCAGTCATATCTTAAATATTTCTCAGCTTCCTCTCTTACTCCTCATCGACTATTTTTCACTTCTGCTCACAGGTGTCTCCCACTCCAGGTGGGACTGGCTATCTGAGGTTATCACTGAATGATGCTTTATTTACTTATTTAAATTTTTTTTCCACACAATATATTTTGATCATATTTTCTCTTCTGCTCCAACTTCTCCCAGATATTTTTTACTTCCCTACTCACCCAACTTCATATTCTTTCATTCTCTTAGAAAAAAAAAAACAGAAACAAAACAAACAAACAGACAGACAGACAAAAAAAACCACCCATATGAAACAAAATTCGGGGGGGTTCCAAGATGGTGGCGCCCGGAGGACACTCTTTCTGACCATCAGCACAGCAAAATCTGCACAGTGACCAGCAGACAGAACTCTCAGTCCTAAAACACCAGCGACCTGTGTTTCCCAGGTGAGAGGACACCCCACGGTGTGGGATTCAACCAGCTTCAACTCTCCCAGCTAAATCGCAAAAAAGGTCCCGGTTCCACCAGGCAATTGATGCCAGCCCAGAGCCACAGGCCAGTGTGCTCTGATCACTGTCCCAGACTGAACTGCGGGCCCCACAACACGAGAGACTGGGATTTCCAGTAGAGAGAAAACCCAATGGTGCAGGACACGATCTGGGCCGATCTTAGGTCACCGATCTTAGGACCCGGGTCCAGTGGATGCCCAGGCACTAGCCCAAAGCCAGGACACAGGAGAAAGCAGAGTCCTGCCTGCGCGCCTGACTAGCTGCCAGGAATAGAACTGTGGGCCCCAGGACTCCACAGACTGAGTCTGTCTGTCCGGTGATCCACAGAGAGGGGAACAGCAGGTTTGACCCCAGAGCACTCGGCCAACATCCCCCACCAGAAAAGTTCTCGGGAAATGTTAACAGTTTCGGCAGACATCCAGGCACCGAATCACCAGCAAGGCAGAGGCGTGTGTGAGCCTGTGCCTGTGGGTTCTACTCACCATCCCAGAAAGAATTGCTGTCCCCAAAACACAGTCTGGGTGTCCCTGCCAAGAGGAAACCTCACAGCGGAGGGATCGTCAGGTCCATTGCTCCATCAGGACACTCAGCTCCAGAAGACTTTCTGGGTTCACGCAGGCTCGAGGATCTAGCCTTCTACTGCAGGCATGAGTGCCCTGCTCACCTGCCATTGATTACTGCTAGGGCACAGGGGCACACAGCTGCAACCTCAGACCTACAAAAGCCTGAGAATCATCAGAGCAGCCCTCATTTACTGGTCCAAGTTTCGACTAGTTATCCCTAGTAAACTGATAAAACCGCAGGACTCCCTGGTTCTTCAAGACGGCTGCACCCCCCAAAAATATACCTTAAGAACAGCAGCTGCAGCTCACTAAACTCATGGCAAAACAAAACAAAACAACAACAACAACATAAAAAAAACCAGCAGCAGGGCAGCCATCTCCAGGACTTCTCTGATGAGGGGAGAGCCTTCCTGAACACCACAGTTACCACATAGGTCCATATGCCTGAGGTGAACTGTGACAATTCCTCAGAAGCATCAGCATTCAGTTGAGCATACCCGAAAAGATGAGGAGATCTACTTCAGAATTCTGCCAAGGTGATTCTCCCCACCTCAAGACGGAGAAGACACCAGAAATTAACAGACAACACCTGAGATAGCCAGATAGGTAGAGGCCAGCATAAAAACACAACCAACAAAAGGCCTAAGCAATATGGCATCCCTAGAACCCAGTTACCCAGGAGCAAGTAGCCCTGGACACACTAACATAAGTGACCTTACATCTATGCTTATGAAGAGGTTAACGAAGGAAGCAGATAAGGGAGATATAGCAAAACAGATTATGGCCATCCATAAAGAAATACAGGAAAATGCAGCCAAACAGTTTGTGGCTTTCAGAGAGGGAATGATTAAATCACTGAAAAAAAATAAAAGAAACAGCAAAATGTTCAAACAAACAGGGGAAGGAATTGAAGGAAAAACAGGAAAATACAATCACACAGGTGAAGGAAATCAACAAAACAGTTCAAGATCTGAAGATAGAATTGGAAAAATTAAAGAAAATACAGACGGAGGAAATCATGGAGAGGAAGAACCTAGGAAAGAAAACAGGAACTACAGAGGTAAGCATAACCAACAGACTACAAGAGACAGAAGAAGGAATATCAGGTGTGGAAGATATAATGGAAGAAATTGATGTATCCATCAAAGAAAACAATAAATCTAAAAAATTCCTGACACAAACCATCCAAGAAATCCAAGACAACATAAAAAGACAAAACCTAAGAATAATAGGAATAGAGGAAAAAGAAAATTCCCTCCTCCAAGGCCCAGAAAATATTTTCAACAAAATCATAGAAGAAAATTTCCCCAACTTAAAGGAGAGGCCTATAAGAATACAAGAGGCCTAAAGAACACCTAATGATTTAGACCAGAAAAGAAAATCCTCCCGCCACATCATAATCAAAACAATAAGTACACAGAACAAAGAAAAACTACTAAAAGCTGCAAGGGAAAAAGGCCAAGTAACATACAATGGCAAACCCATCAGAATCACACCTGGCTTCTCAACAAAGACTATGAAAGCCAGAAGAACCTGGATGGATATCATGCAGACCCAAAGAGAACACAGATGTCAGCCTAGGCTACTATACCCAGCAAAACTCTCAGTCCTCATAGACAGAGAAAACAAGAAATTCAATGACAAAAACAAATTTCAACAATACCTACATACAAATCCAGTGTTATAGAAGACACTAGAAGGAAAAATACAACCCAAGAAAACCAACTACTTTCAAGAAAACTCAGGAAATAAATAACCTCACTACAGCAAAACAAAAAGTAGCCAACATCAAAATGAAAAGATCTAACAGCCACTGGTCATTAATCTCTCTCAACATCAATGGACTCAGTTCTCCAATAAAAAGACACAGACTAACAGAATGCATGTGTAAACAAGACCCAATAATCTGTTGCATACAAGAAACACATCTAAGTCACAAAGATAGACATTGCCTGAGAGTAAAGGGCTGGAAGACAGTTCTCGAAGCAAATGGACCCAAGAAGCAAGCAGGAGTAGCCATTCTAATATCTAATGAAATAGACTTTCAACCAAAATTAATCAAAAGGGATGGAGAAGGACACTTCATACACATCAATGGAAAATTCCACCAGGAAGATATCACAATCCTGAACATCTATGCCCCAAATACAAGGGTACCCACATTTGTAAAAGAAACATTAATAAAATTAAACCACACATAGATTCCCACACATTAATAGTGGGAGACTTCAACACACCACTCTCAACAAAGGACAGATCAACAAAACAAAAATTAAACAAAGATACAATAACTCTAACAGAGGTCATGAATCAAATGGACCTGACAGACATCTACAGAACCTTCCACCCAAACACAAAAGAATTTACCTTCTTCTCAGCACCCCATGGAACCTTCTCCAAAATAGACCATGTACTTGGTCACAAATCAAGCCTCAACAGATAAAAGAATATTGAAATAATCCCTTGTATCCTATCTGATCACCATGGATTAAAACTGGACTTCAACAACAGAAATAACAAAAACCTACACACACATGGAAACTGAACAAATTCCTACTAAAATGACATCTGTGTCAGGGAAGAAATAAAGAAAGAAATTAAAGTCATCCTATAATTCAATGAAAATGAAGGCACAAAATACCCAAACTTATGGGACACAATGAAAGCAGTATTAAGAAGAAATTTCATAGCTCTAAGTGCCTTCAAGAAGAAACTTGAAACATCTCATTCAAGCAACTTAATGGCTCACCTAAAAGCCCTAGGGAAAAAAAAGAAGGAGACACACCAAAGAGGAGTAGACGGATGGAAATAATCAAACTCAGGGCTGAAATCGATAAATTAGAAACAAATAAAACAATTCAAAGAATCAATGAAACCAAGAGCTGTTTTTTGAGAAAATCAACAAGACAGACAAACCCTTAGTCAAATTAACTAAAAAGCAGAGAGACACTATCCAAATCAACAAAATCAGAAAAGAAAAGGAGGATATAACAACAGACACTGAAGAAATCCAAACAATCATTAGGTCTTACTTCAAAAGCCTATATGCTACAAAATTGGAAAATCTAAATGAAATGGACAATTTTCTTGATTGATTCCACTTGCCAAAGCTGAATCAAGACCAGGTAAATCAATTAAATAGTCCTATATCCCCTAAGGAAATAGAAGCCATCATCAAAAGTCTCCCATGCATAAAAAGCCCAGGGCCAGATGGTTTCAGAGAAGAATTCTATCAGAGTTTCAAAGAAGAGTTAACCCCAATACTCTTCAAAATATTCCACAAAATAGAACAGAAAGAACATTACCAAACTCATTCTATGAAGCCACAATCACCCTGATACCTAGACCTAACAAAGACCCAAAAAAGAAAGAGAATTTCAGTCTAATCTCCCTTATGAACATCGATACAAAAATACTCAAAAAATACTTGCAAACCGAATCCAAGAACACATAAAAGATATCATCCACTATGACCAAGTAGGTTTCATCCCAGGCATGCAGGGGTGGTTCAATATACAGAAATCCATCAATGTGATCCACTACATAAACAAACTGAAGGAGAAAAACCACATGATCATATCCTTAGATGCCGAAAAAGCATTTGACAAAATCCAACACCCATTCATGTTTAAAGTCTTAGAGAGATCAGGGATACAAAGCACATACCTAAACATAGTAAAGGCAATATAGAGCAAGCCTATAGCCAACATCAGACTCAATGGAGAGAAACTTAAATCAATCCCACTGAAATCAGGGACAAGGCAAGGCTGCTCACTCTCTCCATATCTCTTCAACATAGTTCTTGAAGTCCTTGCCAGAGCAATAAGACAATTAAAGGAGATCAAGGGGGATACAAATTGGAAAGGAAGAAGTCAAAGTATACCTATTGGCAGATGATATGATAGTACACCTGAGTGACCCCAAAAATTCTACCAGGGAACTCCTACAGATGATAAACACCTTCAGCAAAGTGGCTGGATACAAAATTAACTCAAAAAAATCAGTAGCACTCCTGTATACTGCAAAGACAAAAGGACTGAGAAAAAAAATTAGGGAAACAACACCCTTCACAATAGCTGCAAAGGTCATAAAGCACCTTGGTGTGAACCTAACCAAGCAAGTCAAAGACTTGTATGAAAAAAAATTTCAGTCTCTAAAGAAAGAATTAGAAGAAGATATCAGAAGTTGGAAAGATCTCCCATGCTCATGGCTCAGCAGGATTAATATAGTAAAAATGGCCATCTTACCAAAAGCAATCTACAGATTCAATGCAATTCCCACCAAATTACCAACACAATTCTTTTCAGAACTTGAAAGAAAAATTCCCAACTACATATAGAACAAGAAACCCAGAATTGCTAAAACAGTCCTCTACAGTAAAAGATCTTCTGAAGGTATCTCCATCTCTGATCACAAGGTGTACTGTTGAGGAACAATACTAAAAACTGCATGGTACTGGTATAGAAACAGACTGGTAGATCAATGGAATCAAATGGAAGACCCAGAAATAAACCAACACACTTACGGACACCTGATTTTTGAAAAAGATGCCAAAACCATTCAATGGAAAAAAGACAGTATGTTCAACAAATGGTGTTGGTCTAACTGGATGTCTACATGTAGAAAAATGCAAATAGATCCATATATATCACCCTGCACAAAACTAAAGTCCAAGTGGATCAAAGACCTCAACATAAAACCAGACACATTAAATTACTTAGAAGAAAAAGTGGAGAAGAGCCTTGAACTCATTGGCACAGGAGACTACTTCCTGAACAGAACACTAACAGCACAGGCTCTAAGAGCAACAATCAATAAATGGTACCTCATGAAGCTGAAAAGCTTCTGTAAAGCAAAGGACGCTGTCGTCAGAATAAAATGACTGCCTACAGATTGGGAAAGGATCTTCACCAACCCTATATCTGACAGAGGACTAATATCCAGTATATATAAAGAGCTCAAAAACTTAAACAGCAACAAATCAAGTAATCCAATTAAAAAATGAGAAACTGAGCTAAACAGAGAATCCTCACTAGAGGAATATCGAATGGCAGAGAAACACTTAAAGAAATGCTCAACATCCTTACTCATCAGGGAAATGCAAATCAAAACAACCCTGAGATTTCACCTTACACCCATCAGAATGGCCAAGATCAAAAACTCAAGAGACAGCACATGCTGGAGAGGTTGTGGAGAAAGGGGAACCCTCCTCCACTGCTGGTGGGAATGTAAGCTTGTACAACCAGTCTGGAAATCAATCTGGCGTTTCCTCAGACAACTAGGAATAGCGCTTCCTCAAGATCCAGTATACCACTCCTAGGAATATATCCAAAAGAGGCTCAAGTACACAATAAGGACATTTGCTCAACCATGTTTGTAGCATCTTTATTTGTAATAGCCAGAAGCTGGAAACAACCCAGATGCCCTTCAACTGAGGAATGGATACAGAAATTGTGGTACATATACACAATGGAATATTACTCAGCAATTAAAAACAAAGATATCATGAAATTTGCAGGTAAATGGTGGGATCACTGGAAAGCATCATACTGAGTGAGCTATCCCAGAAGCAGAAAGACACACAGGGTATATACTCACTCATATAGACATATACTATAGGATAAACCTATTAAAATCTTTACACCTAAAGAAACTAATCAAGAGGGAGGACTCTTGCTAAAATGCTCAATCCCTATCCGGAAAGGCAAAGAGGATGGACATCAGAAGAAAGAGAAAACAGGGAACATGTCAGGAGCCTACCACAGAGGGCCTCCAAAAGGCTCTGCCCTATAGCCTATCAAAGCAGATGCTGAGACTTATGGCCAACACTTGGGCAGAGTGCAGGGAATCTTATGAAAGAAGTAGGAAATACTAAGATCTGGAGAGGACAGCAATTCCACAAGGAGAACAACAGAACCAAAAAATCTGAGCACAGGGGTCTTTCCTGAGACTGATAGTCCAACCAAGTACCATGCATGGAGATAACCTAAGACCCCTGCACAGATGTAGCCTAAGGCAGTTCAGTGTACAAGTGGGTTCCATAGTAACGGGAACAGGGACTGTCTCTGACATAAACTGATTGGCCTGCTCTTTAATCACCTCCCCTTGAGGACAGAGCAGCTTTACCAGGCCACAGAGGAAGAAAATGTAGCCACTCCTGATGGGACCTAATAGACTACAATCAGAAGGAAGGAAAAGAAGACCTCCCCTATCAGTGGACTTGGAAAGGTACATAGGTGCAGAAGGGGAAGGAAGGGAAGGATTGGGACAGGAGGAGGGAGGGAACTACAGGGATATATAATGTGAATAAAGTGTAATTAATAAAGAATTTAATAAAAAATCCCAGAGAAAAAATTTATAGAATCTATTTTGTTTAAGGTAAAATGGGCTTGGGGCCTGGATATGGGGCCTGCCTTTGAATATGATTAATATATCTGGTGAAAATCCATTAAAGAGAACTGATTTTCTTTTTTCCCACAGGTACCCATTGTAAATAGCTTCTTGGCTAGGCATAGAGCTTTGTGTCCATTTCCTCTTCTTAGTGCTGGGATTTTGTCTTGTTTGAACCTGTGTAGATATTTATGTATACTGTCACAGTCTCTGAGTTCATTTCTGTATCAGTCCTGCTGGGCCAACAAGAGGCTGTTTCCTTGGAGTTATCCACCACCTCTGGCTCTTTCAACTTCCTCCTCAAAGATCTGTGAGTTTGAGGGAAGGGCACTGGGAGCTCCAAAGTCTTTCCCTTTCTACACATCATCCAGTTGTGGGTCTTTGTATTAATTACCATCTGCTGCAAGAAGAGACTTGTCTGGTAAAGGTTGTTACACACTGCCATGAGTCTTAGCCTAGTTAGCCTAGTATGGCTGCAGTGAGTCCCGAGATAATGATTCCACTGGTTATTGGCAACCACAAAGGAGGGGAGTTGGCCTAGAAGGAAACCCAGAAGGGGCAAAAAATTATGGGGACTCTGAGTCCAGAACAAGAAGTAAAGTCCCTAGGGTATGTGAAAGGGCCAGAATCACCAAAGGGTACATCAGGGCAAAGTTCTCAGCACAAAGGAGATTTATTTGCCCCAGGGAGACAAAGGGCAGGGGATAATAGACAAAGACAGAGACAGAGAATGAAGAAGGGAGAAGAAACAAGGGGGGGGTGAAGGGATAGTTGCTCTTGAGGGACAAAGAACTGCTTTGGGTTCTTTGGGTGCGGCCCACAGGCAAATGGCAGTTTATAAAGGTAAAGGGGAGAAGCTGTGTTAGGCTGAGTAGCTTTGTTTTGAATAGGCATGTTAGTTAGGGGAGCCAGAAGAACTAAGAGTGCTGCAGGAAAGACGACAGGACTAAAGAGAGGGGCTGCATGTAGTGTCGATTCTCACTTCTCTATCTCAGCTTCCTGCTTATATCCCCAAAGCAGGAGGGAGGGACAGGAGATTGTACTAGCTCCCTGATCTGACAAAGTAAAATTGAGGAATTTCAGAACAGGAAAAGAGAGAAAAGGCAAAAGAGGTATCATTACTTCTAAATATTATTGGCCATGCATCACCATAGATTATTCCTTACTGGTAATGTCTCCACTACCTTGCTGAGCCCACTTCAAATATTGACTAGATTTCTTTTCCTTCTTCATTTTTGCTCTCTTCATCTAGCTAACATTTCCAGCCCACATGGAAGAGTAGTAGTAAAATTTCTCATTTAAAACTATAAATAATCTCATGTTCTATGAGAATATGTTCATTTTCACAAGACGTGTGTCAACTCTTACTATGTGCCAACACTTTTCTAGGCTCAGGATACAATGGGAAGAAAACAAACAAGCAAATACAGCCCATATTCCCACAAAGTGTTCATAAAAATAATTATACAAATAAATGAATAGTTATGAAATGAAGCTAGTGTTCAAGAAAAGAAAGATGGAATTTGGGGATTGCTGGTAAAAGAGTCTTTGGTAGACTCATGAAAACATCACTCAATGGACAAGAATAATGAGGGGCCACAGAGAAAACGGCGGGTATGTAAGTGTGGCTCTGCAGGCAAGGGAAGCACTGGACTGCCCAGGAAGCCAAAAGAGTTCAGCCTAACTGAAGAGAAAAAATGGCAGAAGGCCACAAGATGAGGCTGGGCAGAGAAGCAGAAAGGCCAAACTGAACATCAATTTGGCGGCCTGCTGAGGCTCAGATTTCAGTTATAAAATTGTTTTGATGCCGGATGAAGATAGTCTGCACCAAAAATGAAGGATTGTTAGAGGCAGGAGCAACAGCCAAGAGGGCAAAAGGGGGGGAGGTATTGAGCTTTCTTGGAAGACATTAATAGCAAGTTTTGGCATGAGTTAGAATCATCAGAGGGGTAAAAGGGATGCTGACACAGCACGACTCAGATACATGTAAAACGCAATAGGGAACCAGGAAGGAAAGCAGGATTTGGAGGCTAAAGTGATGAGTTCTATCTGTTTATGTCCTGTCTGAAGTGCCCTTGAGACGGATACATCTAGTTTGCGGTGGAGGCCTGAGGATGAAGTGAGAGATGGGGGCTATAATTATTTAAGCAACTTTTGATTTTCAGACGTAGTTTAAGGTGGATGAAAATCTCTGTGAAGGTGAGTGAGAAAAGCAGAGGACTTACACGTGAGTTATAATCACCACCCTTTCACAGAAATCTTGTTCCCCAGATGCTTTCTATAAAATACGAGAAAATAAAATGGTCAATTACAAGTAGGGATGCATAGAAAGATTAATTTTAGCTTATTGCTTATGAGATGTGGTTAGGAGAGTTTGAATGACAGCAACCGGAGGGTTGATAGACAAGGGTGACTAGGGGAAGCAGACAAAGCCCTGAGTAATTGTCTAAGAAGGAAATGAAATCCTAATGAATGTGTGTCATTGACATGAGCACAACCTTGTCAAGGACTCCCGTGACTTAGTGCCATGGAAGTAGCCAAGATTTCCTCAGGTAAGGCTCCTCTGGTCCAGGTTGTAGTGTTTATAAATGACAAGTATGTGTAAAATCTAGCAGCTGTAGCTTCCTCCTCTCCAAGATGACTACAATAAGAGACAGCTTCCCTAAAGAGACCTCTTATTTAAGCTAGCTAACTCCTCCTCCTGTGTTGCACATACCAAAAGTAGTGAGATTCCAGGTTACTGTCGTAGTAGTACCCATCAGATTGAGCAAGACCCTCTCAATCCCAGAGTTTCTGTATGAGCACCTGTGTAGCTGTCTTTTCTTTATCCCTGCTTTGCCCAGTGAGATTTTCAGGACTAAGCCATACAAAACACATGAAGAGAGATGGAATAAGTGTAATTTGGGGTTCCTGGGGTTCAAAACACTGGTACAGGGACTGTCCTTTATATGAGGGACACTGTTAGAGCACAGTAGGAACAAAGTGAGTGTGTGCAATCATAGAGTAGGTATGGTTGTACATGTGTATCATCCTAGAACTTGAGCAGCGGAGGCAGGGAATTGTGAATTGAGAACAGCCTGTCCTATATAGTGGGTTTAAGGTCAACCTAGACTACATAGTGAGACTCTGTCTCAAACTCCACCACCAAAAGAGTACAAGTAAGTGACATGCTTGGAAGTTGAAGAATATTGACGTTTCTGTTAGGTATAAAGATGTCTTTTTTTTTTTTTACTGAGGGGCAGTTCAGTAGAAATGGAAAGAAGCAAGGACACAATGAAGTGGTCATTGGAGGCAAATAAAAGACGTACTGGGGCAGGTCTAGTTGGAAGGTGGTTCTGTGATATGACATGACATTGGCAAAGATAGGAAAAGGTGTGAATAAAGCAAGAAGAGGGGTTGGTGGAATTTTTCAGATAAATATGAGGGAAATAAGAGAAAGATAATTCAGGGTATCAACAAAACTGTCTCCAAATTGAAAGAGTACCTAATAAATTTGGATAAATAGGGAAGTAAAGAAAAAAGAAAAATATGGATTATTTGACATTGCAAAAGCACTTTGTAGCCCTAGCAAGTCTAGAATACCACATAATAGAGATATATGAAAAGACAGTGGGAGGCAATGAACTTGGAAAGAATGTGGGACACTCAGAGTAGATCAGTTTCTGATAGTGACAAGCCTAAGGTGTGACCTGGAGAGTGAATAGAGGGGAAAGGTCTTTCTGTAGAAAGATGTCAAGGCGATGAACAATTGATGTATTGGATAGGGCATCATGGGAGCTGAAGAAGACCTAACCTTATCATCCCTCTGTGGGACTCCTGACTAAATCTGGGCCATGAACCTACAAACCAAAACAGTCTATAAGCGTGCTTTCTTAGTTAAAATGTGAGGTATTTTTTATTGAAGTTGGATTTAATTTTTTAACTTCAAAAATGGCTTATATCCCAGAAGCCAAATCTGTTTCTTTTCTCAACACGGATTTGCCTCTTCTTTCACACCATTACAGAGAATCTTAGGTAGGGTTTCTGTTTCTGCAATGGAACACCATGACGAAAAATCAAGCTGAGGAGGAAAGGGTTATACTTCTGTATTTCTGATCATCACCAAAGGAAGTCCTGATGGAGACTCAAACAGGGAGGCAACCTGGAAGCAGAAGCTGATGCAGAATCCATGGAGGGGTGCTGCTTATGGGCTTGCTTTCTATGGCTGCTCAGCCTACTTTCTTATAGAACCCAGGACCACCAGTCCAGGGATGGAATCACCCACAATGTGCTGTGCCTTTCCCCCCATCAATGATAATTAAGAAAATGCCTTACAGCAAAATCTTATGAAGGCATCTTCTCAATGAAAATTCTGTCCTTTCAGATACCCATAGTTTGAGTACCAAATTGGCATGACTAGCCAGCATACAGTGAACCTCATGTTACCTTCCCCACCCTTCCCCAAATTCCTATGTCAAGGTGAGACCATTATCATCAGTATGCATGCATTTGGAGTAAGGAAGGCATTAAGATCAAGAGCTGTTGTAAAGGTGATATTCTGGACTGTCCAGTTATAACACATACCAGATTGGGCTTGTTTCTCTCTTTTTCCATGCATGCAATGAGTGCTATGTGAAAATATAGCAAGAAGGTGCTCCTCTGAAAGACAGAAGGAGAACCCCACACGGTGGCTCACGCCTGTAATCCCAGCACTCTGGGATACAGAGGCAGGTGGATCTCTGTGAGTTTGAAGCCAGCCTTGTCTACAAAGTTAGCCCAGGACATCCAAGGCTACACACAACCACACACACACACACACACACACACACAAACCCTGTCTTAAAAAAAGCAAAATAAAAAAAAAAAACAACTATGATTGAGTTTTGACTTCAAACCTCCAAAACTGAAAAAAAAATTTTTTTTTGTCAAACCTGTCCAGTATTCTATTATGGGCAACTCAAGCAGGCAGAGACACTAATGATGGAGTTAGGACCCATCCCACAAGCAAATGCTCTCAGTTCAAGAATACCCTCACTTCAGACAAGTGTAGCAAGTCCCAGCTGCAAAGTACCTGAATTTCTGTCTCACATGACTTTAACCTCAGAGGCTCCCACAATCCACCTCGAGGTCTATAATTTGTGAGAACAGTGCACCGAATTCTTGGAAATGCTAGCATCTCCTGATTTATAAAGGACACAGCACAAGACAGATGGAAGATATGAATAGGGATAGGAGGAATACATTGCTTCCTTACTCCTCTCAGGTGTGCCAAGCTCAAAATATTGTGGCGTGTTCACAAAGCCAGACATTCCCGAATTCCATTACTTAGGGGAGTTTATGGCTGTCGTATTAATGTGTATGGTGAAGTAAATCAGTGGCCATTTGTATTTGTTACAGTTTACATTCAACATGTCTCCCTTAGGCTTATGTTTTGAACATTTGGTCAGCAGGTGATGATGCTTGTTTTGGAGATTCTAGAAACTTTGTGACATGGTCCCTAGCAGGCAGATGGAGGGCACTGAGGGTAGGACTTTGAGCATCATAGTCTTTCTTTGCTGAGTCCTTTGTGCTTCATAATCCACCAGGATATAAGGGGTTACTGACTCAAGCTCCTACCACAATGAGTGTCGCGACCCTTCTTGCATGCCTGCCCCGCAACAATGCATGATTACTTCTGAAATGAGACAGAATAAACCTCTTCTGCCCTAAGTTTTTTCTGCCAGGTATTTTGTCAGAGCAGATAGAAAAGTAGTGATTCAGTCTCTGGCCGGCTAGAGGTTAGTACCGGAGTTGGAAGCTCAAGCTTGCTTACTATATTTGCATTTTCTTCTGAGCAACTTCAAAGCTATCTAGAGATTCACCAAGGGTCACTCCATTAGCATAAACCCAGTTTCAGTTGACAGTTCCTGTTACCTTTAAACTCCATAGTTTAAGGGAAGCTCTATGACAGGAACTGAAGACAAAGACCAACCACGGATTTCCCAATTATGTCATACTTGGGTAATGAACTTGTTTGCAGGCAATGTTGGAAATAGCAGCGAAGCTACTTGTATTTTAATTTTTTGCTGCTGTCCTCATTGATCACCAAGAATGCATGTGCTTAGCGAAGGCTCATTTGTTTAGTCAACTGTAGTCAGTCCACCCTAGATAGAAGCGGCTGTAATTTGCCCAAATTGATGTGTGGCTCTCTTACCAATTGATCATATTTTGATTGTGTACTAAAACTCATACACACACACACACACATATATATATACATACATACATACATACACACACGCATATATATATATAACATATATATATATATGTTTCCTTTTGCCAACTTCTTCAAGGATACCTTTCACAAATTTGTCCATAACTGCATGTTTGTTTATGTGGAGGCCAGAGGCTGGTGTCCAATATCTTCTTCTGTCCCTCTCCAGCATATATGAGATAGGATCCCTTAACTGAACCTGGAGCTCATCAGTTGGCTAGATTGGCTGTCCCTCAAAGGATATTGCAGTCACCTTCAAAGCACCAGAATCACAGCCACAGTCTCCATGCCTGGCATTTTTGTTGTTATTGTTGTTTTAAACATGGGTTTTGGGGACTAAGATCCTCATGTTTGTATGTTACCAACTTTACCCGCTTGGGCTGTCCCTAGACTGCACTGTGCAATGGCAAGTCAGAGGACTTAGCATGTCTATCAACTAAAATTCATTCATTGTGTTTTTTCATATGATCACCATATTAAATCTAGCTATTTATATTGTCAGATGTACATACCAGAACAGTGGCTGTCAGAGACTAAGAAGCAGTGGCAAGAACTTGGCCAGTGAAAGTTACATGAAGGTTGTAAAGATAAATCCCAGTGTCCTACCAATTGGTATAGTGTCCATAGTTAACAGTAATTTTTCTCTCTCTTTATGAGTGTCACTTACGAGATTTTCTTTAATGTAGGCATATTATTTAAACACTGTGAGTCTCTACATTCACTGGCAAAGTAGAGAAAAATAACATCAACCTCAAAGGGATGTTGTACAGATAACAATTAAAACACGCAGAATGGTATTTAATGCATGCTTTTTTGTTTCCCTTTCCTGTGTCAATAAACCATGTGGTTATTCTGAATCAGTGATTCACTTAGAATGAAGTTTAGATGGAAAACCCCACTTCTTCCAGAGTTTACTTCTCTGCTTCAGGCAATCCATGACATGTACACTCTAATTTGACCCACAGAGCCACAGGTGGAATTTTAGATTTAATGATTGTAGAAGTACCTCTTTTAGGGTTTCTGATGACGAGACTTCTTGCATTCATCACAGGAACTCTGCCTTGTTGGGTAGGTAGTGTGCCCATGGACAGGCCTGCCAATCCAGGCCATGAAAATGTTCTTAGTACAAGTTTTCAAGTTCATCTCCCAGAGAGGCACCTACAGTTGATGACTCAGCCCCAGTCAGAAGTCAACGGTGTTTCCCGGAGTGAAGTTTTGTTACAGCTTTCTGAGTACAGTTGCACATTTTACCCTTGTGAACCAGAACGGAGCCTATGGCAGGCGGGTGTGCTGAAAGAAAAAGTGCCTTTGTTCTTTATTCAAGCACTAGATGTGAAAAGCGGGCAAAGCTTCGACTGGATCTGGAAATGACTGTGAGGGAGGCACTGAGGGATACTCAGAACTGCCCAAAAATGCAACTAAGTATTTCTAGTGACACTGAAAAACAGGTGTCTAGGTTGTTCCTGTATTTCCTTGTAAAATATTAAAATTTGTCGATAATTTTCTAAAAGAGTTTTGGAAGCGCTGTGATAGAGTCAAACATCAATGCTGCTTGCAACCTGCACTGTGAGCATCCCTAGCATCCAGCAAGTGCAAGAGCTTTGGCCAGCTTCCACATAGCAGGCAAGGGTGAAGTCCTGGAATTGGATTGGCTTTTCCAATTTCAGAGTTTATTTATTGGAAGAATTTGGAGGGGGAAAAAAAAGAATGCACTCCAACCACAACAAAACCCGTATTGTCTAAATGCTATTCACTGAGGAAAAAAATGTGCAGTTTAATTGGAAAATTCTGTGTATGAAACATTATGAAAGGAAGCATCACAGAGTACTCAGAGATGGCTCTGAGCATCCTTAAGTAGGAAACACTCAGAAGGTGAAGTCTGTGAATTTATTGAATCAGCTTGATGACTATTCTCAAAAGGCCCCAGGGAAGCCCTATAGTTAAAAATAGCAAAATGCTCAACCTTTGTGGGTTTTATGATTTTCTGTATTACAGAACCTTTTGTTGCCTTTGCTACATTGTTTCCAGCTGACTCTAATCTTCTCTGCTACTATTGTTAGTATGCACGTTGCTATCCAATTTTATTTATCTAATCTTAACTTTTATTTCTTTGTTTAGAGGGATGTAAATGACTGTCATCTACTTATAGAAAATTAAGCATACAGCATGTGTTATTCTAATATTAAATGGACTTAATGAATTTTTATGAACAATAGATATTGCAAACCATGGTGTCAAGTGCTGTGTGAACTATAAGAGCACAGAGCATTGCCCTCTTGGACCGCATCTTACAGAATTATCAGAGAAAAGTTTGCATGCTTATAGAACCATTGTGCCTTGTGCTAAGCAGTTAGTTTGATATCAAAAGCCAGACACATCCAAACCATGATGATGCAAATGATATATAAATAAATGAAATGAAACATGGTGAGGGATCTGGACCTGAAGCTTTTCAACGTAGTATGCATGTTCACACTGTCTAGGAGGTCAAAGCTAAATGGAAAATTACACCGCAGCCTTCTCAGCCTAATCCTCGTGAAAATGGGCAAAACTGTCTAGCCACAAATGAATACACTTCCTCGTTATCATTTAGATAGTGTTTGGCCAAAACATTAATTTGGATTTCAATCTCCTTTTCAATTAAAAATCCAGGAAATCAAATAGTTGAAATGCCATAGAGACAGCAATAATGGAAGTCAGGTGAGACCCGGGCCTCTCAGCCTCCCTGTACCCAGTCACATGTCAGCTATTAAGCGGCTCTGTAAATTGCCTTTTGCAAGAAAGTCAGCTTACATTTTGGACTACTCAAAAACGAAAATAAATTTAGAGTGTATTAGCCAGCCAAAATGCACATGTTTATTTATTATAACCATTTCTTGCTGGTCTTAAGTTACTCCTGCTGTAATTTTGGCCCCCAAAAGAGATAAATTGGGTTTGTAAGCCAGTTCAATTACACTGAATGTCTGTCTCTGCTTCCAAGTAAAAGCATGAACAGTGGAAAGAATGCCTCGTTAGCTGAGTCCGGCACAAATGAGTTTTTACAAGAAGCATGGGGAAAGTACAGACATTTGTTTCTTTAAGATATTTTTGTCTTAGTTCTTACAACAAAAACATTTACCTGGCATTTTATTGTTTCTTCATGTAATTTTATTGAAAGGCACACACACACACATACTAACTAACTAACTAAACAGAAGAATATGAGTTGTGCTACAGGAGTTTGGGGTGTGTGATTTAGGAACAATGGGAGCATAGGATTTTCAGGATCACCCCCACCAAGACCACCACCAATCCTGAATGCTGGAAATAAGACAACACAAGAAAACTCAGAAAATAGAAGGAGGATACATACATGAAGACATTAAGACCTGAATGTCAACACTGAGATGAAGATGCTGCTTCTTTCTTTCCACCTTGTGTGCCCCAGACTACAAAACATACCACAGGGAAGAATTTTGTGGGATAGTGTTTTGCATCATGATTGTGGAGTATTACATCCTGTAGAACTCTGCACACACTTTAAGCCAATGTCAGCATCCAACTTTCCAGTGAGCTTCCTCAGAAGGGGCAATCAGCGAGAGACAGCGTGAGAGATCCACAGGTTCGTTCAGTGATGTCTTCGAAATTTTCTAGAAGATATAATCATTTCAAAACAAATTTAATTAGCACACATTCGAAAAAATGTGCTTTATTACAACATTTTCATACACAGATAATGTGCTTTAAACCTATTCATCCCCATTGTTCCTTTCCCACTTACTCCTTATGCCTTGCCTTTTAAAAATCTATCTCAGACATGTGTGAGAAAACATGACATTTTTTTCTCTTAGAGCCTGTCTGATTTTGCTTAATATGATGGTCTACCAATTCCACCCTTTTCCTACAAATGATACCGCCTCATTCTTTTTTATGAATGGATTCTTTTTTATGTATGTAAGTGGTGTGGCCACATAGTCCTTCTATTTGTCTGAAGACCTGACACACTGACTCTCGTGGTTGCACCAGCCGTGAAGAACAGATAACTCTTCTGGCATCTTCATCAACAGTTTTGTTGTCTAAACTCTTCTTAACCTAGAACCCCTGCTTGTATGTAGCAAATGGTAGCTCAATACCCAAGTGGGTACACTAGTAAGGGGAACAGGGACTTTTTTGGACATGAATTCCATGGCTGGCTCTTTGACCTTCCCACCCCCCGAGGGAGGAGCAGCCTTGCTAGGCCACAGAAGAAGACATTGCAGCCATTCCTGAAGAGACCTGATAAGCTACAGTTAGACGGAAGGGGAGGAGGTCCTCCCCTATCAGTGGACTTGGAAAGGGGCAGGGAGGAGGTGAGGAAGGGAAGGGGGGGATAGGAAGGGAATGCAGGATGGGGCTATGACTGGGATACAAAGTACATAACCTGTGATTAATATAAAATAAAAGTGAAAAAAATAAATCAATTAAGAAAAAAAAGAGCCATTCTGACTGGGATGAGGTAGAATGTCTATTTTTGATTTGCATTTCCTTGATGGCTGAAGACATGGGACATACTTTTAAAGATTTTTAAAAAATTATTAATACTTTTCTTAGTAAGTTGACATTTTTTGACAATTTCATTCTCATGTACGATGTACATATTTACCCCTCATTATGCTCTCCTGTCTCCTTCTAACTCCTAGTGAGGCCCTTCTCCTTCCTAGCTAGCCATGGTTTATGTGTGTGTGTGTACCAAGTTCCCAACTGCACTGACCATATCATATCCAAATGACAGTATTCCATAGTACTCTTTGTCACTCTGTGGCTCTTCCCGTCTTTCAGCCCACACTTCTGATATTCCCTGGACCTTAGAGTAGGTGATGATGATGTCCCATTTAGGGTTGAGCACCCAATAGTTCCTTGCTCTCTGCCTATGATCTGACCTTTGCCCACTTCAAAGAGAGGTTTCTCCATCTAAGGTTGAAGGCTATACTAGTCTATGGATATACTCAAAAATTTTAAAAGGCATTTTGACTACATGTTTATTTAGAAAAATTTTAGTAGCAGGGGCCCTCAGATCAAAGTGGGAAGCTGCTGGATGCCTCAGAACAGTCTTCATTTAAATACCATCTTTTCAATTTATTCACCATTTTATTGATTAGTTTTGGAAGAATGGTTTTTGTGGGCTTAATATTTTGAATTCTTTATGTATTCTAAATGTTCATCCTCTGTTGAAGAGCCTCAGAATTTCTCATTCTGTAGGCTGTCCTTTTACTCCGCTAATTGTTTCCTTTGCAGATTTTATGTATTGTAATTTTATGTAATCCTATTCTCAACTACCCCCAGTTTTTGCTTTTATTTCCTGAGCTATTGTATTTTGATTTACAAAGCCCATTGCTTCTGCCTAGATCTTGGAGGACTTCCACTCTTTTCCTCTAGTAGTTTCAGGGAATGAGGTATCATATTAAAGCTTTGCTCCATTTTGAGTTGATTTTGTACAGGGTAAGAGCCATAGCTTAATTCTTCCACGTGTGGATATCCAGTTTTTTCCAGCACCCTTTGCTCCAACAAGTTTTTTGACTTCCATGTTGAAAAGAAGATGAATGTAGCTACATGGTGCTATTTCTGTTATCATTGTACTATTCTATTGTTCTCATGCCATTTTTTGTGTTACTATCTTGTTTCAATGAAGTTCTTATGGTGTTAAGGATCAAACTCAAGGCTTTGGTATCCTAAATGCACACATTACTACTCTGCTCAAAATAGCTTTTGAAAATCACATTTGTCTATATACCTTTGTAGAAAAAAAAATCTCTGTTCCACCACCATGGGCCATTTCTAGGCCATGTGGGTTTTTCTGGAGAAAGCGGTCTCGTCGGAGATAATTTGGGTCATTGTCTTCTCACTTCTCATCCTTCCACTCAGGAACAATTGGTGACATAGCACTTGAGCTAAAGAGTTTGGGAAGACACAGATTTGTGTTTTTCATTATTTTAAAACACGGAAGAGAGGAACAACAGGTACTTTTAGTCATTCTAAAAATAAAATGCTTCCTCTTCCTTTTAATGGAGATAGATGGATCGAGCCCCACTGAGTAGCCATTAAGAGAAACTATCTGGTTGGTATGCATCTCACTGCATGAGGATGATAAATTGCTCTTGAGGCCAATGCCATGTAATAGACACCTTCTTCACTGTACTTTTTTGTATGGAATTCCTAGAATGCCATCTCTTATTCCTGGCTTTAATTTTAATTAAACCAAAATTAATTTCATTTTTATTTTAGAATTAATAAAGTTAAAACAAGATTCTCTCTTTTCTTTCTTTCTTTCTTTTTATATGGCAGACATTTCCTCTACTGAATAACTGAATGTTACTTGGCAAGACTTGCTATTTTCACATCCCTTATTATCCTTGAGTACTACTTTACAACACCAGAGTCCATAGTCAGAAAACTAGAAAAGGCTACCCATATCATCTAGTTCATAGATGATGCATGCATCTAAAGGTATGTTCTGTCTTAGATCAAGGCTTCTTTTTTCTGATGGACTTTAAAATTTGGTTTGGAGTTTCCTATACTTAAGATCAAGCCCTATTTGGGATATTCTTTAATTGGGGTTTTACTGTGAGATGCTACTTCTTCTTGAATGGCTAAGATCAAAAACTCAAGTGACAATACATGCTGGAGAGGATGTGGAGAAAGAGGAACCCTACTCCATTGCTGATGGGAATGTAAACTTGTACAACCACTTTGAAAATCAGTCTGGCACTTTCTCAGACAAATAGGAATAGTGCTACCTCAAGATCCAGCTGTACCTCTCCTAGGCATATATCCAAAAGATGCTCAAGTATACAACAAGGACATTTGCTCAATCATGTTTATAGCAGCTTTATTTGTAATAGCCAGAAGCTGGAAACAACGCAGATGCCCCCCAGTTGAGGAATAGATACAGAAATTGTGGTGCGTTTACACAATGGAATACTACTCAGCAATTAAAAGCAAAGAAATCATGAAATTTGCAGGCAATGGTGGGATCTAAAAAAGATCTTCCTGAGTGAAGTATCCCAGAAGCAGAAAGACACACATGGTATAAACTCACTTATAAGTGGATGTTAGACATATAATATAGGACAATTACGCTAAAATCTGTATACCTAAGGAAGCTAAGCAAGAAAGAGGACCTTGGCTAAGATGCTCCACCTTCATTCAGAAAGGCAAAAGAGATGGACATCGGAAGAGGGAGAAAACAAGGAACAGGACAGGAGCATATCACAGAGGGCCTCTGAAAGACTTCATCCAGTAGGGGATCAAAACATATGCTGAGATGCATAGCCAAACTTTGGGCAGAGTGCAGGGAATCTTATGAAAGAAGGGGAGATAGGCCTGGAGGGAACAGGAGCCCCCTCCCCCCCAGGGAACAACAAGACCAAAAGATCTGAGCACAAGGGTCTTTTCTGAGACAGATACTTCAAACAAGGACCATGCATGGAGATTACCTAGAACCCCTGCACAGAATTAACCCATGGCAGCTAGGTATCCAAGAGGATTCCCCAATAATAGGCCCAGGGACTGTCTTTGACATGAACTCATGGGCTGGCTCTTGGATCACCTCCACGTGATGGGGGAGCAGCCTTTCCAGGCCACAGAAGAAGACAAAGAAGCCAGTCCTGCTGAAACCTGATAGACTAGGGTCAGATGGAAGGGGAGGAGGCCCTCCCCTATCATTGGACTTGGGGAGGGGCATAAGAGAAGAGGGAAGGTGGGATTGGGAGGGAATGGGGGAGGGGGCTACATGTGGGATACAAAGTGAATAAATTGTAATTATTAATTAATTAATTAATTATTATTAATTAATTATTAAAATAAAAAAAAGAAAGCAGAGGTTTGTTTTTGTTTTTGTTTTGTTTTGTTTTTTTTTAAGCCACAATCACATGACAAATTCATTTCAAAACTGGCACTTTGCCCACATCTCAGGTTCCTGCCTTCCGGCTTACTCCACTGCTCTGGTATAACCCAGCAGAAACCAGGAAAAAAACATCCAATGCCTGAGAAAAAGCCAGAACCCCTACCTGAGCAGGAGGATTTCTTTGTCTATTCCAAAGTGCTTAAAAGAGCAGCCTGGCAGGAGACCCCAGCCCAGGACAGAATGGCCTCTTGTTGCTTAATGTGGATCAGACCCTACAGTGAGAAACAGCAGCCACAAGGCCTGCTCTTTCCCACCCCCATCTCCACTCCAAATTGATTTTGTGCTTCCTGTTTTTCTGTGCTTGACAAAGAAAGCAAAAGTAACATGCTGTCAGTGGACAGTTGCCAAAAAGCAGAACGGCCTTAAAAAAAAGAAAAGAAAAGAAAAGAAAACACACTGCTCCAAATATCCAACTCTAGTTCAAAGTCGCTTTGCAAGCAGCCACTGCATTATGCTAATAATATGCTAAATCATCAAGGTCTTCCCATTTATCTATTGATTGTTTAAGTAGAATGTTATGACAGGGAAGTATTGGTGCTAGGGGTGTCGACCCAGCCTCCGTGTGTTCTTAAGCAGGCAGCTTTGCTGTGAGCATTGCTCTAACCCTGATGTATTGCCTTTCACGAGCCATTTCATCTGGACCCTTGGCGTTGAAGAATGGCAGACTTTCGAGAACCTCTGCTAGGAAAAAGAAAATGAAAAACTATAGACCTTCGTGTAAAAATAATATTAATAATCAGATACTTGACTTCCATGAGCCCAGCAGTCTGCCAGGCATTTTGGCTGTGTCATTTCAAATGCAGCACTCCTGCATATGGAGAAGACAATCTCCTTTTGTCATTCGGTGCAGCTGGGACTCAGAAAGGTCAGATCACTTCTACACAGCTGCCTAGTGGTAGCTGCTGTCAGTATTTTAACTTAGACAACTCCAAGTTGAAGAATTTGTTTTTAAATGAGCTCTTGTCCTACTCTCCTCCTTAAACTGAGTGTCTTTGCTGGTGGGTTTGAGGTACCAGATGAAGCTCAGTTAGGTGAGTTTTAGAAAGTCCAGCTCTCCCCTCATAGTGTCAAGAAAAAGAGAATTGCATATAAGTGGGTCTAGCTTCAAAGATGAAGTGGTAACACATATAGTTAAATAGACACACCCTTGATAACCCCATGCATAGTAACCGGAACTCTAGACATAAAAGCTGGCAGCTTAGGTAAGCTTCCAGGGAAGCTGCAGAGAGTGAGGCCCAAGGGATTGTAAGTATTTAAACACAGTCTAGCTAATGTATAAATGTTGATTTTTAAGTTCAAGAAAGTGACAGGAAGCCTTTAAACTGAGCACGATGGAGATGTCTTTGCAGGGAGGGGTAGAGAAAGAGGCCAGAACTGAAGTTCAGCATCTGGATGGCACCAGTTTTTGTATGGCTAATTCTATTCCTTCACACTCTTAAGGGACATACATAAGCTTTGTATTCTAAAGAGAAAAATGGAAACGGGATTTGAGTTGTTCTGAGTTACTTGGATGTTCATCTTAAATAATATAAAGAGCCATCAAAAGCTTTCTTTTCCACAAGTCTAAAAATTGATTTTAGAAAAAAAATTATTCCTCGACTATTTGGATCCTCAACTGTTCAATATTGGTTTAGAAAATAGAATTCTTAAACCTTGGACTTAGAGAGGGGCAGGGAGGAGGGAGAGAGGGTGAGATTAGGAGGGAATGAGGGAAGAGGCTACAGCTGGGATACAGAGTAAATAAACTGTAACTAATATAAAAAATAAAAATTTAATTAAAAACAAAGAATTCTTAAACCTTACCACTCACCTGAATGTGAAGCTACTTCTGGAATTTTCCAGTACAACACAGAAGAGACGGAGGCAACCGACACTAATTCTCCACTCACTTCCACCTGCATCAGCTTCCTGTCAGACGAGACCACCATTACCCACACATTGACGGACAGCCCTCTCTGTCACTGGAGACCCCACTAACGACTAACTCAAAGAGAGCTCACTTATACCCGGAACTGGTTTTTTGTTTTTTTGTTTTTTTTAATTTGGTAGCCTGTATTGTCTAGGGAGACACTGTTACTTCGTCATTTGAAGTTCTTCTACATATGTCTATACATGCTTTTAGGATAGTTCTATAGTAATAGGTTTCCACATGGGAGTGGAGTTTCAAAGTTCTCATGTGTTAGTTATCCATCGCATACGTCCTCCAGCATTCTGCCTTATCATCCCTATCCATTAACCCATCCTGTTTCATTGTTCTTCTTCCCCTCTTCAACTACTAGTTCACATCCTAAATTCTGTAAAAAACAAAGTTGCAAGACTTTTCATTGGAAATGGTTTTCATCAGCTATTTTCAATAGAGCATAGCATGGTATTTTAAAAATTTAAAAAATATATAGCATTTTAATATCAGTTCAAGAAACATTTGTTGCATATATCCTACATAAGTCATGCACACAGTTTATGGAACTAAGTGAGTCACAATGTACCAGAAGCACTCCATCTGGTGTCTGCAAGGTCATTCTCATAACCTTTCTCCTGACTTTTTGTCCTCAACATATGAACATGATTCTCCATCTTAAGTGAAAAACAAATTTCCTTTCGTTGCACTCACACCCACATATAGTTGATGCTTTCTGCCTCACAGCTAAGCTTTTGAAAATGGTGTTTCCTATTTCTACTTCTTAGATGCCTAGCAAATATTCTCGTCCATTGCAACTTATTCCTCTTGTCCCTGATATTGTTCTTACTGTGGGGAAAGTATAACATAACCTACCATTGAAAAGTTTGTCACTCACCTTAAATTTGGATATGTGTCCTCCTCACCAGATTAATGTCCTTAGAAAAAGAATCATATTTAACTTTGTTTCAAATTATCTTAAATTGTTTATATTGCTATTGACTGATTTTTAACTCACAAACATATTGTTTAGCATCAACTTACTATTTCTGTATCATTTAGCACCAAGTACAGAGTGATAGCACAAAATTTAGTTTTAATTAGCATTCAACAGCTGGATTAAAGTATATAATATCTATAATTTATAATATAATGAATACTATTGATACATTTTAAACTTACAATTGTTTATCTGAATTTATCTCAAATGTTTGATCTCCAAAGCTCAAAGAACCAAAGTAAATTTTGCTGAAATAAAAAATTATTTACATATTATAAGATCTAATACACTGAATATTTTCCAGGATATGGCCCAGGATAGATATATGAAATAAGACATATTTAAGTCTTTGTGACTATATTGCAAAATTTTAGTAAAATTTGGAACTTTTAAGTGAGACACAGTGAAAGCACCAAACTAGACTCTAGCCAGACTTTTGGTTACTTTATTGGGTTCTTTTTCCTACCTTCCTACACCACCCCTATCCTTCTCAACCCCCAGCACTAGGTCGGAGAGAAAGGTTAGAGGGGAAAGGAGTTTTGAAATCACTAGACTACTTCCTGATAAAATCAGGGGTGTCAGGTTCCTTGGGGCAAGTTTGATCTTTGTCATCAGGGTATCTCCAACCAGCAACCAGCAATCCAGCAAACAGCAACAAACAGCAGCAGCAGGAGCAGGAGAGCAGTAGCAGGGGCAGTAACAGCCACTGCAAGCTCTCTGAGGGCCCTAGCAAGAGTCCTAAGAAATACAAGAGTAAACCATCTTCAGTTCAAAAAATCATGCCCCTGCTAGAGCATGAGGCAAATCATAGTCAGCTGCTGTGAACAGTGTGAGGGAGCATCAGATATCACACCACAGACTGAAACAAAAACGTATTCACATAACATTTTTATGTGAATACTATACTACACTAGACCACTCTATGACTAGAGAGACAGTTCATTTGGAAGAGACAAACTTCCAGGCTGTCTCTGAGGGACAGAGAAGAGCAGCTGGAGGGAAAAGGCTTTTCAGGGACAGGTAAGATGGGAGGAGCGTGCAATCCAGAACAGCCTAAGAGTAAGCACCTGGACTTTGCTTTGTCTCGGGCTGTTAATCAGGACTAGGTGTCCTTTGTCTGAAGTAGTTGGCCACTGGGGGTTGTATAAGAGAAGTAATAGCTTTTCCTGGCAAACAGAAATCTGCTTCACAAACTTTCCAGCTTTAAAAAAAAGTTTTTTAAAGCATGAGTTATATGAAGTGAACTCAGGTCATCAAGTTTGCACAGCCAGCATATTATCAACTGAACTATTTTCCTAGCCCTACAAGTTACTTTTTTATGAAAATTTTCTTACTACATTTGTTACACAATTATTATATTTATTATGTTTTATATTTTGTGGTTTTGGTGATGGAATGCTGGGCTTTGCATGTGCTAGGCAAATGTTCCATATTGGTGTACATTCATAACCTCTAGAAGTATTACTTTAAAATTAAATTATGGCGCCAAATTCCAGGACCAGCAACTACCAGAGGTCAACAGGTGAGGACCCTCCTTCTAGCCCCTGGCCTGGTAGAAACCAGGTGTAGAGGCCTGCAGGTGCAGTCTGCCTCAGGCCACCTGAGCCCAGCCCCCTACTGGGATTGACCCATTTCCCAGGACCAGTAATCATCAGGGAACAACAGTGTGCTCCAAGTACCATCTTCTGGGCCCATGCTATCCTGGGCCACCTCTCCAACTGTATTCTTGAAGCCCCAAAACCATAGGTGAAGAGTAGCCATCAGGAAGGAGCAGAGACCAACACCCAACAGGGACCAAGAGCATCTAGCGTGACTCATATCCTTGGTCCCCTACCTGCAATCCCAGAGACTGGCAGTCATCAGAGACTACCAGTTCTCCTTTTATCCCAAGAGATTTGCCATCACCCAGGAAAGCCAGAGGACTGCTACCATCTGGGACCACCAGCGAATCCTACCATCCTAGAGGCTAACTACCATGAACTACCACCAGGTTTGCTAACACCAGGGACAAACAAATGACTGAAGTCCAGCATAAGAACAGAAGCAACAAAACCCAGGACCATATGACACCATAGTTGGAAACCAACTATGCAACCGCAGCAAGCCCTGGGGATAGAATCACACATGAAGCACAGGAAAACAATCTTAAATCTGAAGCTATGAAAATGATAGAGGCCTTCAAAGAGGAAAATAAATCTTCAAAGAGATACAGAAAAATACAATCAAACAGGTGAAGGGACTGAATAAATCCCCTAAAGAAATACAAGAGGATGGAATCAAACAGAAGAAGGAAATGAATAAAACTGTTCAAGACCTAAAAATGGAAAGAGAAGCAATAAAGAAAACACAATTTGATGCAATTCTGGAGGTGGAAAACTTAGGGAATAGAACAGGAAGTATAGACACAAGCATCAACAACAGAATACAAGAGATGGAAGAGAGAATCTCAGGTGTATAAGATATGACTGAAGAAATTGATACATAAATCAAAGAAAATGTCAAATCTAAAAAGTTACTGATTCAAAACATGCAAGAAATCTGGGACAATATGAAAAAGACTGAACCTACAAAGAATACGAATAGAAGAGGAAGAAGACTCCCAGTTCCAAATCCCACAGAATATTTTCAACAAAATCATAGAAGAAAACTTTCTCAACCTAATGAAAGAGATGCCTATAAACATACAAAAAACTTACAGAACACCAAATGGATTGAACCAGAAAAGAAAATCATCCTGCCACATAATAATCAAAACACTAAATGTACAGAACAAAGAGAGAATATTAAAAACTGCAAGGAAAAAGGCCAGGTCGTACATAAGGCAAACCTACCAGAATTATGCCTGACTTCTTATCAGAAACTAAAAGCTAGAAGGGACTGGGCAGAAACATGTAGTAAGAGACCACAGAGGTAAGCCCCAACTAATGTACCCAGCAAAATTATAATCACCATAGAAGGAGAAAACAAGATATTCCACCACAATAACAAATTTAAACGTACCTAACCACTAATGGATCCCTACAGAAGATACTAAAAGAAAATCTCCATGCCAAGGAGGCTAACTGCATTCAGAAAAACATAGGAAATAAATAACCCCACATCAGCAAAACCAAAAGAAGGAAAACACACACACTTTACCACAACCAACATCAAAATAACAGGAATTAACAAGCACGGTCATAAACATCTCTCAACATCAGAGGCAGCAACTTCCCAATAAAAAGGCACAGTCTAACAAATTGCATGTGAAATCAGAATTCATCAATCTGATACATACAAGAAACATACGTCATCAATAAAGACAGACAGTACCTTGGAGTAAAGGGCTGGAAAAAAAGGTTTTCCAAGCAAATGGACTCAAGAAGAAAGCTGGGGTAGCTAATTAAATATACTTTCAACCAAAACCAATCAA
Source organism: Pachyuromys duprasi (assembly GCA_028658305.1). Classification (NCBI taxonomy): domain Eukaryota; kingdom Metazoa; phylum Chordata; class Mammalia; order Rodentia; family Muridae; genus Pachyuromys; species Pachyuromys duprasi. Next base: position 44,996,935 of record CM053750.1, read on the forward strand.
AAGAGATAGGGAAGGGTACTTCATACTCTTCAAAGGGAAAATTATACCAAAATGATGTTGCAGTTCTGAACATCTATGGCCCAAACACAAGGGTTCCATATTCAAAAAGATGAGTGTGTGGGGAAAAAGGATCTGGAAATACTTGGGAAGAGTAAGAAAATGCTCAAAATATATTTAAATTTAATTTTAACTTTTTAAATTAATTAATTTTTTTTTACTATTTATTCACTTCATATACCAATTGTGTTCTCCTCCCTCCTCTCCTCCTGGTCTCACCCTCCCTCCTTCTTCCTCCTATCATCCTCCCCTAGTCCACTGAACGGGGTACTAAAGTTTAAATCACACATCAAACCTTTCACATTAATAGTGGGAGACTTCAACACCCTACCCTCATCAATGGACAGGTCGTTGAGACAGAAAATAAGTGGAGAAATAATGAAACTAACATATATCATGAATCAAATGGTCCTATATAAATAACATTTCACCCAAACACACAAAAAAATATACATTCTTCTCAACACGTTACAGAACCTTCTCCAAAATTGACCATATGTCGATTGTTGCCTGGTTGGAATTTAAATCTTTCCACCAACTATTTTCACTAATAAATTAGTAAAATTGGTGTGGATGGATGTATAGGTTTAGAAATCTTAAAATGTGGTCAATTACTAATAGTAATTACATTTATTATATTCATTAAAATGTATTTGTGGGTGAGGAGAATTGGACTTCTGGCAGGGCAGGTGTATAAATGGATAATAGCATGCATGTTGTAAGCCTGAGGACCTGAGTTTGAATCCCCACCACCCAGGTGAAAACAAAACCAGCATAGTCATATGTTGTGGTGATCTCAACACTGAGCTGCAACAGGCAGATCTTAAGAGCTCAGTGGGATGCCAGCCCTGCTCAAATAGAGAGATTTGGGGTTGGTGAGAGATCCTGCCTCAAGGGTAAAGTGCAAGATTAATAAAGCAAGAGTATATGTCCTGATCTAGCCTCCTAAACCACAGGGAAGTGTATTCACACACTCACACATATGCACATGCACACACACCCAATCACACACACATATACTCACATGTACACATACATACACATGTACACTCATATAAACACACATACATTCACATACACACATATACTCAGACACACACATGTGCATACACAGACACTGACACATATAAAAACAATGCAAACACAGGCACTCATACACACATATACACAAACTCATACAGACACACAGACACATAAATATTAACACACACAGAGATGAAAGAAAATGTCTTTGTAGGTAAAATATTATTGAAATGTAAAGAAAAGGAATATTGACTGTTGTTTCTCATATAGTCTTGTATACAGTACATTTCTAACAATTTTTTCTTGAAAGAAAGATTATGAATAATGAAGAACTTTTTAAAATAGAGAAAAGATAAAATCAAAGGGAAATCAACTCTTCAGTAAATATTGTTGCAGTAGTAAGGATTCTTGTGAAGACTATAAAACATGTGGCACTGGAGAAGTACTCTGTGGAAAGCAACAGACTAACCATGCAGTTCACAAAGCTTAAAATAGGCAGCAGGAAATCTCTGTTCCTGGAGGGTGGGCAATACATAAATAAAGATTTCTTATCAATAATTTAGTACAAATAATTTAGTTCAATTAAAACATCATATTTGAAAACAAAGTATGTTGAGTTTCAATACACTTTTAGCCTACTTTTTAATATGGTAGGTATGGTTCTGTTCTATTACCCTGCATCTTATTCTTTTCCTTGCAAGAACTAAATTTGGAACACCATTGAAATAATACACTATTTATAAGCCAAACAGCTTTATTTGTAATAACCAGAAATGGAAAACAACCCAGATGTCCCTCTTTCAAAGAATGAATAAAGAAACTGTGGTACATCTACACAATGGAATACTAGTTAGCTATTAAAAACAAGGACATCATGAAATTTTCAGGCAAATGGGTAGATCTGGAAACATAATCCTGAGTGAGTAAACCCAGACCCAGAAAGACAAGCATGGTATATACTCACTTATAGGTGGATATTAGCCATATAATATAGGATAATCATACTACAATCCAGCAAACCTAAAGAAACTAAGTAACAGGGAGCACCCTAAGGAGGATGCTAATTCTCATTCAAAAGGGCAATTAGAATGGACATTAGAAGAGGCTGATAAGAGGGAACAGGACAGGACCATGGATCTTCTCTGAAAGACTCCACCCACCAGGGGATTGAAGCAGATGGATGCTGAGACTCACAGCCAAACTTTAGGCAGAGTTCAGGGAGTCTATGGAAGAGTGTGTGTGTAGAAGGAATAAGAGAAGACAGGAGCTCCACAAAGAGACCAAGGAGACAATAAATCTGGGTCTGGTGGAGGGGGGCTGTGGAGATTTATGCATCTACCAATTACCATGCATAGAGAGGACTTAGGCCCCTTGCTCAGATGTAGCCAATAGGCAGGTCAGTCTCCATGCTGGTCCCCTATTTAGGGGAGCAGGGGCTGTCTCTGACATGGACTCTGTTGCTTGCTCCTCAATCACTTTTCCCTGGTGAGGTGGTCTTGCCAAGCCACAGAGGAAGAGGATGCAGCCAGTCTTAATGATACTTGATAGGCTGGGGTCAGTTGGTAGGCGTGGAGGGCTTCCTGTTTCTAAGGACTAGGAGATGGGAATGGGGGTGGGGGCAAGAGGGTGGGACCAGGATGAGAAAAGGGAGGGGGTGTGATTGGGATGTAAAGCGAATACATTTCAAAATAAATAAATACATAAAATATGCAGCATTTTAGAATCAAATTTGTAAATTGTGTTTAGAATTATAACCCACATTTATCTTTTTTATCATACAGGGTAACAACTCTGTATATATTATATGACTTCAATATTATATTATTTTTTATATTATATGGTTTCTAACCGATTTTTCTAACTTTGAGAGTTAAGTTCACCTTAAACATTTGGCCCTCATAAGAGACACATGGACCTTCTAGCTAACTAGAAGCCACAGTTGCAGAAAGGCAGAAAGCCTCTGCCCTTCAATATCTTCAGAAAATGGAATCCATTTTCCATTGTCCATTGTTTGAGTTAATGTTTTCCCAATTCTCTTTTCAACAGCTTGATCATGATCTGGGATTATTATTATTTTTTGCTCTTGTATTTTTTCCTTTATGCAGTTCAGCTATTAAAATGTATTGTATTCTTATCTTCATTAATAATCAAACATATTTTAAATAAGTTAGTAGTCTAGAAGAGAAATATATACAATATAGTTTGCTAGAGGTACTAGGAAATTGTGTGTCAGGTAGAAAAATAGCCTAGGACATTTGCTAGGTGGGAGGAAGCTGTGTCTCCCCAGAGACTCTCTTGTCTTCAGGGAAAGCTGAGAAATAAAACAGGAGCAAAGCTCACTTCTCTATATTCTCAAGAGAGAAGTGTACAGGTAGGTGTATTTGTTCATCTTCTGAAAAACTTGTCCTCAGAACCATATACACCGATTCGAGCAAAAAGAATATCCCAAATTATGTAAAAAAAGGAAGACATCATTATCAGGTAGACTATGTGTTGCATTTATCTCCACATATCCTTATGGATACAGAATTGCTTAGGATAAAGTAACCCAAATAAAGACTAAAGTAAAGAAAAGTTCAAATAACAGTGGTTAATTTGGAGAAATACTCATAATTATGCAAGTATCCCACATTCATACTTTTGACTAATTTCAAACAAGAAGAATACTAAAACAACCAAAGAGTTTGAAGCCAAATGACAGACCCGAGACATGAGCAGTGCCTTTCTGAAATGGATATAGGTGTAAATATTTTTCGGTTTTGCTATAGATAGAGTCACTAAAGAGAAAATCAGTAATAGTTCTGGACTTAACACTTCTCACCAAATGACCTTAATAGGCATAGGCAAGACTTCCTACCCAAGCCATATAACATCCTTTCCTATGAAGCATGGAGCATTCTCCATATGGCGCATGTGTTAATGCACACAGCAAGGATTAGCTCCGTAGAGAAACTAAAATCCTTATTTCATATCACTTAGATTATAGTAGTATGATACCAAGAGCTGTGTGATTACATTAAAGCACTTTTAGGAAGAAGTTTATAACAATAACTGTCTACATCAGAAAAGGAAGAGAAGGCCCACACTAAATAGCCTAACAGAGTACAAAGCAACAAGATAAGGTAATTATCTTAAAATTAACAAGATAAGGGAAATAATAACAATTTAAAATTATAGCAGAAACAAATCAAATAGAAAAAAGAAAAGGGAGAATCAATAAATTCATGTTTTAAAAAACAAAGTTGACAAAACTCATAGTTTACTTAAGGAAAGACTAGAAGAGTACATTAAAAAAGAAAGCAAGTAAAACAACAGTGGCTGCTTCAGATATAAAATGAATCATATTGGACAAGTTTATACCAGCAAACGAGAAAACCTAGAGAAAATGAATAAATCCCTAGTTGAAACAACCTACCAATGCCATGCCAGAAAGAAACATGCCACCTTAACTAATCAATAACAGTAGAGATTAAGAATAAAATGTCAATAACCCATCAATAATGAAAAGCCGAAAAGCCAAGGACCAGATGGATTTGCAGTTGAATTCTAACAAACATTCAAAGAGAGATTAATACAATTTTCATAAAAGTAGTTATCAGGATTCCTTCCAAAATTTTATACAGCCATAATTTTAATGTTAAAGCCAAACAACAGCATCACAAGAAAAGAAAGCTATAGCTAAGTATCTCTGATTAATATTGATGAAAATATTCATAACAAACTATTAGAAAATTAATTCCAAAAACATAGGAAAAATTGTATGATGATTAAAGTGAGACTTATTTCTGGCTAATAAGGTCGGCTTAACATATGAAAATTAGTCAATGTGAGTAGTATATTAAATGAATGGAAGATAAAATAACATTTGATCTTCTGCCCTGATAAAGAAAAATGAATCAACTTCTAGTCTCTTATTTTGTTTTGATTTTACTCTAAATGCTTTTAAATAGAAGGAACTTGTGAGACATAGTAAGGGCCATTTGTGAAATGCCCACAGCTAACATCACCTTGGGAAACTGAAAGCTTTTCTTTTAAGTCCTGAGGGGACTCAGATGAATACCATTCTACATCTGTTCAACAAATCTTTGTTAAAAAACAAAAAAGCAAGAACAATTAGGAAAAAGGAGTTAAAAGTATCCTTCTTTGCAGATGAGATTATGCTATATCAAAAAAGTTAAGACTCCACAAAAAAAGTGAATTCAGTGAAGTTATACAAGACAAAACCAATGTGTAAATAATTAGCTGAAATATGCACGACAAAACCAATGTGTAAATAATTAGCTGAAATATGCACAGTAGGAATTGTTCTCAGCAACAACAACAACAACAAATCCATGTGCAGTGCATACAGTTGTTGCATTCAGTGGAATTTGATGGAATTGTTTGAAGTATTCAGGGTATTGTGAGCTTCAAAAGCACAGAGTAACCAAATGGTAATGATGTTTGTCTCCACACTTCAGGGAGGCAGTACAGTTATCTGTTTCTCTCCTCCAGGTGGTTGCTCTTTGCAGTCTCTCTGGGCCTTTAAAGGTGTTAAGGCAAGGCAGGAAGGGTTGGACTGGATACTGAAAGAACTGAGTCTGGATCCTGCCTCTGTGGCTAAGAGTTGGGAGGCAATGTGATCAACTCTTGTTTCAAATTTCATCTGTATCACTTTACAGTCTCAAAACTTCAATTACACTGCCCAGTAGTAATTAATATTCCCATCAGATGCAGATAATGAGAAAAAACGATAACAACGGTTAATATTTATTATTTCTGTTTTGGAAGATATGAAACAGAACATGAACAAGTAGAATCAGCAATCATGGTGAGACAACCTGAAAGATTAGGCAAATACAATTAGTGCCAGCATTTTGAGAAAAAAAGCTGAGCACGCTTTTGTTTAAAATTTGGCATTCTTTATTTGTGTGTGTGTGTGTGTGTGTGTGTGTGTATGTGTGTGTATGTGTGTGTGTGTGCATACATGTGCCACAGCATGCATGGGGAAAAAGGACATCATGTGGGAGCTGATTCTTTCCTTTACCTTTCCATGAGTTCTGGGATCAAACTCAGGTCTTCTGGTTTTGAAGTGAGCATCCTTGCTATCTGAGCCATCTCCCCATCATGTATCTGCTTGCTGCATTATTTTTCATGATTAGGAATTAGATATTAATTAATTAGTTACTTAGAGACTCACAGAAAAGTGGTTTTTCGGTGCATAACTAAATGTGATCTTTAAAACTCACCAATTTAATATGTATAGATTTGGGGGAAGTTTTAGCATATGTACAAACTTCTAGTATTCTGCAGTATGTGATGAAGGTCTGATTTTGGCTGACTTAAAAAAATCCTTTTATTTACATTTTTCATATCTCTTTCTCCCTACTCCACCCCAATTCCTCCCAAAACCCCAACACCAGGTAAGAGAGAGAAAGGCTCAGTGGGAGAGAGGGTGCAGTTCTCTTAACTGCCTCCTATTGGTTGGGGTCACCAGGTTCCTTGGAGCCAGACTAATCCTCATTTCAGGAGATCTCCAACTTCTTTTCTCATCAACAGCAACCAGAAACAAAACAAAACAAAAAAAACTAGTCCACGAAAAAGTACAAGAATAAGAAAGGCACTTGCTGGCACAATCAGGAGTCCCATAAAACACTGAACTGGAAGCCATAATATGAATGCCGAGGGAAATGTAGACCTATGCAACCCTGTGCATCCTGCCTCGTTCTCTGTGCAGTTCATCTGAGCTCTAATCATGACGATTTAGAGGGTCTTGTTATCTTAGTGACCTCCATGCTCTCTGGTTCTCATACTATTTCTGTCTTCTCTTTCTCAGAGTTCCCTAATCCCTGAGGGGAAGGATTTGATGGAGACATCCTGTTTAGGGCTGAGTGTTCTAGGGCCTTTCATTCTACACACACTGTCTGGCTATGAGTCTCTGTATTTGTTTCCCATCTGCTACAGGAGGACACTTCCCTGGTGGTGGCTGAGCAAGGGATTGATCTCCGAGCATAACAGAATATCATTAGGAGCCATTTTATTACTACTTTTTTTTTTTTAAAGAATAGTATTTGGTTTTACTGAAGGTTCCTGGGCTGTCTAGACTCAGGCTTTCAGTCACACACACAGTGTTAGTTAAGGGTCCATCTCCTGGAATGGGCCTTAAAGTGAAATCCTATATAGTTGGTTACTCCAACAAGCTCTGTGTAACCATTGCACTAACACATTTTTCAAAGAGGAGACTGTTGTCAATCCATGATCCAAGGGTTCGTGGCTGGATTGATGTTGATGTTTCTCTTTTGGTTGCATGAGAAGTACTTTCCTGTATGAAATATGCCAGAACATATGGATGAAGTCTGTATGTAGGTACCAGCGTGACTTCTCCATGTTTAAAGAATTGTGTAGGTGTAGGTACAGTATTCAGCAATGGGGCCTTGCGATCAGTTTTTGAAGGGCAACCTGTGTCTTGGCAACAGCTTACATTGTTTGGGGAATCCCATGGGACTGCTTTTGGCTAAAATATCAACTAATCTAACCCAATCCTGGGATGAGTAGCTTTATTTGGTGACAAGAGAAAGCCAGTTGAGACTTTGTCTCCCTCATTATTTGGCTATTTCGGTTAGATAGCCTTCATATATGTATGTATTTTAGAAAGAGTCTCCTGTGTTGGGTTTTTATATACCTCACAAATGACCTTTAAATCTTAGCTGTCTCTTCCCATATCCCCTCCCTTCCATCCATCCAAAACTATCTATTGTATTTCATTTTTAAAACAAGCTTTATCTGTCCCTCTAGCCACTTTCTGTACACCTAACCCCTGTGTTTCTACAGATCATAGCTTGATTATCATTGATTTAACAGCCAATATCTACATATAAATGAATAATACCCTATTTGTCTATCTAGGATGCCTCTCTCAAAGATAATTTTTTCTAGTTATGTACTGTTACCTGTGAATTTCTTGTTTTCATTTTATAAATGGCCAGGTAATACTCTGTGGTGTAAATGTATTCATTCTTCACATCTAGGTTGTTTTAAATATTTTCAGGCTATTGTAAATGGAGCAGAAATGAATATGGTTGAGCAAATGTCTCTGAGATAGGATAAAGCATCCTTAGGGTATATGCCTATGTAGATCCAGTGAGTTGTGTAACTAGGAGAGCTGGCCTGAAGCAAAAATGAGGTTAAAACATGTCTAAACCCTGAAAATCTTGTCTGAAGTCTGGCCGGAGTAAGTCTTCTTCTTCCCTGCTCTGGGCTTACATGTCCCAACATACAAAACCTTGAGATCCCCACCTCTGTCACCGTTGAGGTAGTGGTAGAGACTGGCGGCCAGGTTACAGGTTAAAATTCCTCTCTCCTTATAAGGATGTGTCCAGCAAGCACCTGGAATTCCTCTTCATGCAAATGAAGCATGCCAAGCACCTTGACCCCAGCCAAAGATGTATACTCAGCTCTCAAAATCCCTCCCTCCCTCCCCAAGGTTTATATGGCCTTTGTCCATCTCTCCAGGAAAGAGTTGTTTCAGTGAACCTCTCCAGAGATGACTGTTTCTCCCACACTTACTTAGGCTGTTCAAGAACCTGCTTGACTCTTAACTGCTCTGGCTAAGCTTCACTCCATCCAGTCCAACCTCATGTACAATGTGCCTAAATACCCTGAGGAGAAAATCAGGCCCAGGGTGGCATGTCGAAGAGTGGTAGAGCTAAGTCCTGAGGCAGATTGATTCCATTTCCTGAGGCAATACCACACCGATGTCCATTGTGACTGTGTAAGCTTATCCCACCAGCAGTGGATAAGTGGTCCCCTTTCTTCACATCCTCACAAGCATAGCTGTTATATGTCCTCTTACAGCTGCTGAGTGAGGTACCAGGATGTGATTTTTACCTTTAAAACCGTAAAAGCTGTAACCTGGAAACAACCCAGATGTCCCTCAGCAGAGGAAGGATACAGAAACTGTGGTGC
>CM053750.1:45012811-45166703 GCA_028658305.1 Pachyuromys duprasi
CCGGGAAATTTCTCCAGGTAATAACTGGGTGTCCCTAGGGTTTTCCCACTTGATTTTCTCACCGTAGGAGTTCCGCTCACCTGGCACTCACAATGCTGGCGTTTTAGGTCCCAGAGTTCAGTCTCCTGGTCGCTGCGTTGTTTCTGCTCTCCTACTCCTCAGACACAGTGTTCTCTCCTGGCAGCCATCTTGGATCTCCTTTGCTTTCTGATTCTTGAATCTGGTTTGGAGAATTTTGATGACTGCTTCTATTTCCTTAGGGGTTACAGAACAGTTTAAACTTTTTACCTGATCTTGATTTAACTTTGGTAGGTGAAATCTATCAAGGAAATCATCCAGTTCCTTTAGGTTTTCCAATTTTGTGTAATACAGACTTTTGAATTATGACCTAATGATTCTTTGGATTTCTTCATTGTCTGCTGTAAGTTCCCCTTTTTGTTTTTGTTTTGGAGTCTCTCTCTCTGTCTTTTAGTTACTTTGACTAAGGGTTTGCCTTAGTTGATTTTCTTAAAGAAGCAGCTCTTGGTTTCATTGATTCTTTATATTATTCTATTTGTTTCCAGTCGCTTGATTTCAGCCTTGAGGTTGATTTTTTCCTGTTATCTATTCCTCTTTGGTGTCTTCACTTTCTTCTGTTCAAGAGCTTCCAGGTGTGCTCCTCGGTTAGTAGTATGGGATCTCTCCATTTTTTTTTTTTGCGTGTGCAAATTCTTTATCATCATCATTATTATTATTAGTTACATTTTATTAACTCTTTATCGCAGTTGTGTCCCGTTCCCTCATTCCCTCCCAATCCCACCCTGCCTCCTTCATCTATTTCCTGCCCCTTTCCAAGTCCACTGATAGGGGAGGACCTCCTCCCCTTTCATCTGACCCTGGTTTATCAGGTATCTTCAGGACTGGCTGCAAAGTTCTCCTCTGTGGCCTAGCAGGGCTGCTTCTCCTTTGCAGGGTGGGGAGGTCAAAGAATCCGCCATTGAGTTCATGTCAGAAATAGTCCCTGTTCCCCTTACTAGGGTACTCACTTGGATACTGAGAGACCATGAGCTACATCCAAGCAGAGGTTCTAGGTTATATCCATACATGGTCCTTAGTTGGAGAAACAGTCTCATATAAGACCCCTGTGCCCAGCTATATTTGGTCCTTGTGGAGCTCCTATCCTCTCCAGATCATATCAACTCCCCCTTCTTTCATATGATTCCCGGCCCTCTGCCAAAGGTTTGGTTATGAGTCTCAGTATCTGCTTTGATACATTGCCAGGTAGAGTCTTTCAGAAGCCCTCTGTGGTAGGACCCTGTCCTGTTACTTATTTTCCCCTACATCCAATGCCCATCCCATTTGTCTTTCTAAGTGAGGATGGATCATCTTACCCGGGTCTTCTTTCTTGTTTATCTTCTTTAGGTGTATAGACTTCATTATGTTTATCATATCTTGTAGGTCTAAATAAGTGAGTATATACCATGTGTGTCTTTCTCCTGGGATACCTCATTCAGAATGATCTTTTCTAGATCCCACCATTTGCCTGCAAATTTCTTGATTTCCTCATTTTTAATTGCTGAGTAGTATTCCATTGTGTAAAAGTACCACAATTTCTGTATCCATTCCTCCGTTGATGGACATCTAGGTTGTTTCCAGGTTCTGGCTATTACAAATAAAGCTGCTACAAACATGGTTGAGCAAATGTCCTTGTTTTGTACTTGAGCAACTTTTGGATATATGCCTAGGAGTGGTATAGCTGGGTCTTCAGGAAGGGCTATTCCTAATTATCTGAGATAACGCCAGATTGATTTCCAAAGTGGTTGTACCAGTTTACATTCCCACCAGCAATGCAGGAAGGTTCCCCTTTCTCCACAAGCCCTCCAGCATGTGTTGTCACTTGAGTTTTTGATCTTAGCCATTTTGATGCGTGTAAGGTGAAATCTCAGGGTCATCTTGATTTGCATCTCTCCGATGGGTAAGGATGTTGAGCATCTCTTTAAGTGTTTCTCTGCCATTCTGTATTCCTCTACAGGGAATTCTCTGTTTAGCTCTATACCCCATTTTTTTTAATTCTCTCCAATTTTTTTAATGAATGTACTGAGTGCTATGAACTTTCCTCTTAGCAGTGCTTTCATTGTATCCCTTAAGTTTGAGTATGTTGTGCCTTCATTTTCATTGAACATTACAAAGTCTTTACTTTCTTTCTTTCTTTCTTCCCTGATGCAATTGGGCCATTAAGGAGGGAGTTGTTCATTTTCTATGAGTTTGTAGGCTTTTTGTTATTTCTGTTGTTGTTGATTTCCGGCTTTAATCTATAGAGGTCTGATAAGATACAAGGGATTATTTTGACCTTCTCATATTTGTTGAGGCTTGCTTTGTAACCAAGTATATGGTCAGTTTTGGAGAAGGTCCTGTGAGGTACTGAGAAGAATATTCTCTTGTATATTCTCTGTCTTTGGGTGAAATATTCAGTAGATAGCTATTAGGTCCATTTGATTCATGCTCTCTGTTAGTTTTATTATTCATTCACTTAGTTTCTTTCTTGATTATCTGTCCATTAGAGAGAGTGGGATGTTGAAATCTCCCACTATTAATGTGTGGAGTTTGATGTGTGATTTAAGCTTTAATAATGTTTCTTTTACAAATATTGGTGCTTTTGCATTTGGGGCATAGATGGTCAGAACTGAGATGTCACCTTGGTGAATTTTTCCTTTGATGTATGAAGTGTCCTTCCCCATCTTTTTTTTTATTAATGTTGATTGAAGTGTATTTTATTAGATACTAGAATGGGTCCTCCAGCTTGATTCTTGGGCCCATTTCCTTGGAAAGCCTTTTTTCCAGGCCTTTATCTCAGGTAATGTCTATGTTTATGGCTGAGGTTTGTTTATAGTATGCAGCAGAATGAGGGGTCTAGTTTCTCATCCATTCTGTTAACCTGTGTCTTTTTATTGAGGAGTTGAGGCCATTGATGGTGAGAAATATTAATGACCAGTTTTTGCTGCTTCCTGTTATTTTGATGTTGGTCATGGGAGAGAGAGAGAGCACTTCCCTTCTTTCGTCTTTGTTGATATGGGGTTATGCATTACCTGTGTTTTCTTGACTGTAATTGGTCTCCTGGGGTAGGAGTTTTATTCTAGCATCTTTTATAGGACTAGATTTGTAGATAGATGCTGTTTAAAAAAATTTTGTCATGGAATATCTTGCTTCCTTCCTCTTTGTTGATTAAAAGTTTGCTGGATATAATAGTCGGGTTGACATCTGTGGTCTCTTAGTGTCTGTAAGATATCTTTCCAGGCCCTGCTAGCTTTTACAGAGTTTCTGATGAGAAGTTAGGTGTAATTCTGATAGGTTTGCCTTTGTGTGTGACTTGTCCTTTTTCCTTGCAGTTTTTAATATTCTCCCTTTTTTCTGTACATTTAGTGTTTTGATTATTATGTGGCCAAATGATTTTCTTTTCTGGTACAATCTATTTGGTGTACTCTAAGATTCTTGTAAGTTTATAAACATGCCTTTCTTTAGGTTGGGGAAGTTTTCTTCTGTGACTTTGTTGAAAATATTTTCTGGGCCTTGGAGCTGGGAGTCTTCTCTTTCTTCTATTCCTATTATTCTTAGGTTTGTTCTTTTCATAGTGTCCCAGATTTCTTGGATGCTCTGTGTCAGGAGCTTTTTAGATTTAACATTTTCTTCAACTATATCTTCTATCTCTTCTAACTCTTGTATTCTGTTGATGATGTTTGTGTCTGTAGTTCCTGTTCTCTTCCTTAGGTTTTCCATATCCAGGATTGCCACAGATTGTGTTTTCTTTATTGATTCTAGTTTTACTATAAGGTTTTGAAAAGTTTTATTAATTTCCTTCTCCTGTTTGATTTTAGTTTCCTGTATTCCATTCATTCACCTGTTTGGTTGTATTTATGTGTGCTACTTTGAGGGATTTATTTTCCTTCTTTAAGGCCTCTATCATTTTTCATAACTCAGATTTAAAATCCTTTCTTGCAATTTGAGTGTGATAGTATCTCAAGGGTTTCTGATAAAACCATTGGTTTCCAGTGATGTCAACTGGCCCTGGGATTCATTGCCTGTGTTCCTACGCTGACCTCTAGGCATCTGGATGTCTCTGGAGTTAGCAGGGTTAGTGATGTTCCGGGAGTTATGGAGCAGGCAGAGAGGGCTCTAAGTTGAATGTTGCTCAGGGTTCCAAATGGCCTACTCGAAAGGAGAGACAGACAGTGTGGGTCAGAGTCCCAGTACAGCTCCCCTCTGCTGGCCTTGTCCAATGTAGGTCAGGTAGATGAGGAGTCAGCAGGGAGTCGGTTCTTAGCTGAATGTTAGTTGGCCCAACACAAGTCTCCATGGGTTGGAGGACCTCTCTCCTGGCTGTGCCCTAGGTGGGTCTGGCAGATCAGGCAAATTATGTGTGAGCATTGGTATTACAGGGTCAACTTCCACAACAAATGGGCAAATGGGCACTGGCATTGTGGATTCAGATTCAGCAGTGCTGCTGCTTGCTGGTCCAGCAGGTTCTGAGCTCCTGGCGCTCAGATTAGGCTTTGCTCTGCCATCTTGATCCTAGGACCCTGTATATTTGTATTGTTCAGCTGGTATCTACACAGGAACCAGAAAAACTATGGATTGGGGTTGGGGTGCTACCTTTGGTGCAGACACTGCCCTCGGGGAAGCCAGAGTAATCTGAGATCTGGTTGCTGGACCTGTGGGCTCCAAGCTCGGCTAGGCAGAAGCACCTTGAGGGTGAAGCGAGCCCAAGCCCCAGGCTGTGCTTGGCCTCTGGGTCCAGTGAGTTGGCTTTGGAATGCTAGCTTCAGTATCCAGGATGGAGAGCGGGAGAAATTCCAGGTCTGGTTGCTGGAGCAGAGCGCCCCTGTATCTGTGCAGCGAGACCCGGACCTTGCTAAGAAGAATGTGCTCTGTAGTGAGAGGCTGCACATCTCGAACCGTGCCCTGGAGACAGTGACAGTTGGCGGAGAGGAATGGGTAGAACCGTCTGTTCTGTGCACCCAGTACGTCCCCTCCCCTCCAGGTCAAGCACAGATGTCTGTGTTTTGAAGTCTGCCTCTAGGTTATTCACTGTAACCGTGGTCTCTGATTTTCTGCCAGTCCGAAACAGTACACCCTAGCCACCTTTATTTTGAAAAAAATATCCAAAAAGGCTCAAGTACACAATAAGGACATTTGCTCAACCATGTTTGTAGCAGCTTTATTTGTAATATCCAGAAGCTGGAAACAACCCAGATGCCCCTCAACTGAGGAATAGATACAGAGATTGTGGTACATCTACACAATGGAATTGCTCAGCAATAAAAAACAAGGATATCATGAAATTTGCAGATAAATGGTGGGAACTGGAAAGGATCATCCTGAGTGAGGTATCCCAGAAGCAGAAAGACACACACGGTATATGCTCACTCATATAGACATATATTATAGGATAAACCTACTAAAATCTGTACACCTAAAGAAACTAATCAAGAGGGAGGACCCTTGCTAAAATGCCCAATCCCTATCCAGAAGGGCAAAGAGGATGGATATCGGAAGAAGGAGAGGGCAGGGAAAAGGTCAGGAGCCTGCCATGGAGGGCCAGGGAAGGGCTCTGCCCTGCAGACTATTAAAGCAGATGCTGAGACTTATGGCCAACACTTGGGCAGAGTGCAGGGAATCTTATGAGGGAAGTGGGAAAGAGTGGGATCTGGAGAGGACAGGAACTCCACAAGGAGAGCAACAGAACCAAGTGGTCTGAGCACAGAGGTCCTTTCTGAGACTGATGGTCAAACCAGGTACAATGCATGAAGGTAGCCTAGGACCCCTGCACAGGTATAGCCCCTGGCAGTTCAGTGTCCAAGTGGGTTCCATAGTAATGGGAACAGGGACTGTCTCTGACATGAACTGATTGGCCTGCTCTTTGATCACCTCCCCCTGATGAGGGAGCAGCCTTCCCGGGCCACAGAAGAAGACAATGCAACCACTCCTGATGAGACCTGATGGACTGGGATCAGAGGGAAGGAAAAGAGGATCTCCCCTATAGGTGGTCTTGGGGAGGGACATTGGTGCAGGGGGGGAGGAAGGGAGGGATTGAGACAGGAGGAGGGAGGAAACTACAGGGGTATATAAGGTGAATTAAGTGTAATTAATAAAGAATTTAATAAAAGAAAAAAAGAGCATCCTGTTTTTTAACAAGGTCTAGTATGCAGGGGAGCTGCCCCTAAGGAGAGAAAATACTAACTCCAGCCCCTTCAGCTTCCCCCTCTCCCAAAGTGGCAGGGGGAAGGGGGCAGGGGAACACCACCACCAAGGTTCCTAGGAACATGTTCCAGGGTCTTGGGCTTAGTAATCAACTGACATCTGGTTACAGGGCTGTGGAAGCTGTCAAGTGCTACAAGAAATAAGTGACTCAATACATTTCCTTTCTTTGAAAACAAAATTCATTCAAACTCAAAATAAGAAAGTCTGTTTTCAAAGGAGAGTTTTAATATGAACTAAACTTCAAGGCCATATGAAACTTTGCCAGGCCCTACATTGCCTACACCTTATATCCCTTCTCAAGCTCTGTTCCTGTCTTTACATCTCGTTCTCCCATTCCATCCTCACAAGGCCACCGGAAATGTAGTGGTAATATGCCAGAATATCTCTGTTTCAGAGCATTTGTCAGCTTCTTGCTTACCTGGAATGCTGCTCTCCAACTGTTAGCAGTCTCACCACATCTCTATTCAGGCATTTGTTATGATATCTATATCAAAGAGGCCTGCCTTGGTGGCCTCTTGATGGTCACTGTGTCTATTTCCAGAACTTTTCTGTCCTCGGAGGCTGTTATTCACCTTGTGGTTGTCATGTATAAGTAACTCCCAATCGTTCCCAACAAAGGGCTTTGGCAGGCATCCAGTAATCATATGTGGAATACCTGCAAAAATAAATAAAGGAGTGAAGAAATGTGCTAAGACCAGAATATTATGCCCATGATATACCTATTGGGCATGAGGATTATTTTGAGCTGAAGGCTCTTAAGAATCAACAAAGGGAAGGAAAAACTCTGAATAATGGTCTTCTTTTTGCATTAGATCTTATTGCAATAAGGAAAATTTCCATGTGGAGCTATTCCTCTGTGGACCAGAAAAGGGGGACCCTATGAACTCTCATTAATAGATAGGTTCAGCCTTGAAACTGTGACATAAACCTCATGAAACAGCCCGTGTGTAGTGTGCTGGTTAGTGTTTGTCAACTTGACACACATTCAAGTCCCCTGGGGGTGGGGGACCTCACTTGAGAAATTGCTTCCAGCATATTGCCCTGTAGGCCAATCTGTAGGAGCCTTTCTTCTTTGTTAATTGATAGAGAATTCTCATTCCACAGTAGGCCAATACTATCCTTAGGCAGGTGGGTCTGGGCTGTATAAGAAAAGTATCTGAGCATGACTAGGAAAGCAAGCCAATGAGTAGTGTTCCTCTCTGGTCTCTGCTTCAGTTCCTACCTCCAGGTACATGTCCTGAGCTCCTGTCCTGAGTTTCCTCAGTGGTGGTATGCTCTTAGAGTTGTACAACGAAATATTTTCTTCCTCATGTTGGTTTTGGTCAGTACTTTATCATAACAACAGAAATTTAAACTAGACCATGTACTGTACTTTCCCTGGTCAACTGTTTATATGTTACCTCTCTGCTGTACAAAGTCATGAAATCCTTCTTCCTTTATCCTAAAACAGAATCTAAGCCAAAATTACAAACGCCCTTGTTACTATTGCCCCATGTTACCTGTATGATGTGTGTGTGTGTGTGCGCGCGCGCGCGCGTGTCTGTGTGTGTGTGTGTGTGTGTGTGTGTGTGTTGGGGAGAGAATAGTTAGGTATCATAGATCAACAGTAATTATAAATTTCCAAGAAACAGAAAAAACTCAAATTTTACAGAACACATCTTTGGAAGTGAGGGGGCTTTGTTTTTTGTTTTGATTTGATTTGATTTGTTTCATTTGTTTTTTTGTCTTAACTATTTTAAAATCTATATGCTGCCACTGACCCAGTTGCACTATCCTAACAGAATGTCACAAGTCTATGTTTGAACAAGAGAAATGCAAGGCCAATAGCTGAGGCACAGGTACCTGAGTCTGAGGCTCCAGTCAGCTGTGCTCTGTTACTGTTTCTGCTATTCTCCACTATTCTCCTTACATTAACTTTCATTGGTAGACAGCCAGATGGAAAGAAAAGCAAGGAAGGAGAAACGGGGTGAGGGAGGGCTGATTCTGGTGCAGTGAGTCACAACCCCTTTGGAAGTCAAAAACCCTTTCACAAGAGTTGCATGTCAGATATCCTGTATGTAAGATATTTACATTGTGGTTCATAGAAGCAAAATTATACTTATGAATTAAGAAAAAATATAGTTTTATGGGTGGGGCTTCCTATAATATGACAAACTGCATTAAAGGGCCACAGCTTTAGGAAGGTTGAGAATCACTGGCTTATTGTTTTCTTACAAGGACTAGGGCTTCATGCTAGTGGCTTCATCTACTCTAAGCAGCACATAAAATCTCTACTTCCAGATGCCATGAGACTGGGATTCAGAGCTTCAAAATATACACTTCAAGAAGCATAAACACTGAATCTGTAATGATGGCCCATGGAATAAAATAATTGATATAATTAATGTAAGTATAGCTTTAGGTTCACCACTTGTCTTCTACAGGTTTATTTCCTATAGAAGCCATATGAATGGCTCTGAAGAGATAGATCAGCAGTTAAGAACACTTGTTCTTGCAGAAAACCCTAGTTTGAATTGCAGCACCATGCAGTGATTCAAAACCATATAATTCCAGGCAACATATGACTTTAGAGAGACCGAGTACTCCAAAAGGCAAACTTGAAAATTTAAATGGAGAACTCAAACCCTGAATACATATGAGTGTTGTTCAGTTTTAGCTTTTTCTGTAGTTCCCTCTTCATGGAGCAAATTCAAATGCTGTTCTAGCCCAGAATGCTTTCCCAGGAAATGTGACCATTTTCCTTGCTCCAGAGCAACCCTCAAATCATCACTATCATGAGATAGGTTTATGAACCAAGAATAAAGGGTATAGCTCAAGAACCATCTAATTTAAAGGGAGCATAAAACAGAGATTTTATCTGTTGTCCTGAAATATCCAAATAATCCATCCTCCAGAATGAAATAATAAATCTTCACTCAAGCTCTTTGCTCAGCTTTTGGCTTCAGCTTTACTTCATTTGACTCACTCTGGCATGAGTAGATCAAAATCAGAAAGAAAAAAAATTGTGTGTGAGTGATGGGTGTGCGGGAGGAGAAGGAAGAAGAGGGCACACATTTCCAAACACCGTCTGTGCTCCAGGCATTTTAGACATATTTCATTTTAAAACTACAAAAACTCTGGAGAGGGCATATTGATGTCTTTACATTACAAATGAGGAAAGTGAGGTTCAGAGACTCATTGTTTTGTCTCAATCCCTCACAGAGAAGTCAAAATGCTGGCCTCAGACCAGGATCAAGTACAGGCATTTATGTTACTAAAGTTGTTTTCATTAGGACTGTAATATCTAAATCCCTATGATTTTACTCATATAAAATAGGTTACTGTGGACCTTTCCCACTCTCTGAGTTGCCTCAGGCAGACAAATCCTGTCCAACCATAGGCAACACCTCCTAGAAGACCAAGTAGGCCAGCCACCTGTAAACCTTCCCCACTCTCTCAGTTCCCTTGGGCAAACACCCCCTGCCCAATTACAGGCCACACCTCCCAGAAGACCAGGTAGTATGCTTGCTAATGGACCTCTTCCACTCTCTTGGTGCCCTATCTCTGACACTGTCCCGAATACCCTTCTCCTCCTTATCACTCTGTCCCAACCCTCAACTTGGACAGAAACTCCCTCTGGCCTCGCATCTCTGGCAACCAAAACTCCAGGTAGGCTTCCCTTCTGTAGACCTCCTCCATTCTTCTGTTGCCCCCTCTCCTACTTCCAGACTCTCTCCCTGATCCCCTTTCCCTTCTTATCACCATATCTTAGCCACCAAATCAGGTGGAGACTGTTTGCTGGATCAGAGGCCTCCAGGCCACCAAACTCTAGCTCCCAACTTGGGTGGGGATCTCTTTCTCAATCAACCCAAACTCATATGCCTACAGGCCATATAATCAACCCAAACTCATATGCCTAGAGCCCAGTGAAAGAACATAATCAACAAGAGCTAGGGCAGTATGTCACCAGCAGACCCCGGCTGCCCTACTACAACTGAATATTCTGAGTATGTTAACATAGCTGGAACACAAGAAAAAGACATTAAAACCAACTTTATGAAGATAATAAAAGTCCTTAAAGAGGGAATGAATAAATTCCTTAAGGAAATCAAGGAAAAAAGCAAACAAAGATTGGTAGAAATGAATAAATCCCTTAAGAAAAGTCAAGAGGCAAGGAATAAGTAGATGAAGAAAATGAAGAACACAGCTCAGGGCCTGAAGATGAAAACAAAAGCAATAAAGAAAACACAAACTGAGCAAATCCTGAAAATGAAAAAATGTAGGTAACTGAACAGGAACTATAGAAGCAAGATTTGCCAACAGAACACAAGAAACAGAAGAGAGAAAATCAGGCACTGAATATAATATAGAAGAAATAGATATGTTTGGTCAATGAAAGGGTAAATCTAAAATTTGGTCCAAGTGGAGCAAATACCTCAATATAAATCCAGAAACACTAAATCTATTAGAATACAAAGTGGGGGAAAGCCTCGAACTCATTGGCACAGAAGACAATCTCTTAGAAAGAACACCAACATGTCAGGCTCTAAGATCAACAATTAGTAAAGGGAACCTCATAAAAGTGAAAAGCTTCTGTAAGGCAAAGGACAGTCAATAGAATAAAATGGCAGCCTACAGATTAGGAAAATATCTTCACTACCCCTATTTCTCACCAAGGGCTAATATCCAAAATATATAAAGAACTCAAAAAATTAAATACCAACAATCCAAATAACCAAATTAAAAACTAAGGTACATAAAATACCATTCATTCTTCCCAAAGTGTGGCTATAAATCTCAGCCTCTGCTTCAATACCTTGATCAGTAGAGTCTTTCAGAGGCCCTCTGTGGTAGGCTCCTGTCCTATTTCCTGTCTTCTCCTGCTCTGATTTCTATCGCATTTCCCCTTTTGAATGATGATTGAGCATCCTCCCTAGGGTCTTCCTTGTTGTTTAGCTTCTTTAGGAGTATAGATTTTTGTACATTTATCTTGCATTATATTTCTAATAACCACTTATGAGTGAGCTTATACTATGTGTGCCCTTATATTTCTTGATTACCACACTTAAGATGATCTTTTCTAGCTTCCACCATTTGCCTGCAAATTTCATGATTTCCTTGTTTTTAATAGCTGAGTAGTATTCATTGTGTAACTCTACCACAATTTCTGTATCTGTTCCTCCATTGAAGGACATCTAGGTTATATCCAGATTCTGGCTATTATGAACAGAGCTTCCACCAACATGGTTGAGCAAATGTCTTTATTATATAGTTGAGCACATTTTGAATATATGCCTAGGAGTAGTGTAGCTGGATCTTGAAATAGCACTATACCTAATTTTATGAGAAAGCACCAGATTTCCAAAGTGGGTGTTACAAGTTTACATTCCCACCAAGACCTGGAAGGGATAGGAGCTCCAAAAGGAGACCATCAGAGCAAAACAAACAAACAAACAAACAAACAAACAAAACCAAAAAACAAAAAACTGAGCTCTGGGGACCCTGAAGAGAATAATACCCCAACCAAAGGCCATCCATGAAGATGACCTAAAACCCCTGCTCAGATGTGGCCCATAGACTCAGTCTCCAAATGGATTCCCTAGTAAGGGGAACAGGGGCTGTCTCTGGCATGAACTCACTAGCAGGTTCTCTAATCACCTCCACATTGGGAGGGGGGCAGCCTTGCCAAGCCACAGAGGAAGACAATTTAACCAGTCCAGATGGACCTGATAGGCTAGGGTTAAATAGAATGGGAGGAGGACCTCCCATATCAGTGGACTAGGGGAGGGGCATAGAGGAAGAAGAAGGAGGGAGGGCAGGATTGGGATGGGATGAGGGAGGGGGCTACAGGTGGGATACAAATTGAATAAATTATAATAAGTGATGATAATAATAATAAATTTGATATAAAACAAACAAACAAACAAACCTAAGGTACAAAGCCAGGCGACCCACAAGAAGACCAAGTTGCCCATCAGCCACATATGTACAGGGGTTCTAGGTCCATGCCATGTGCAAGAGGTCTAGGTCCATGTCATGGATACTCCTTAGTTGATATCTCAGTCTCTGTAAGCCCCTGTGGGTCTGGGTTAACATTTTTGCCCCAAATGCAAAGACACCGATATTTGTTTAAAAACACAACAAACATTATTAAATCTTAAAACACATTGATAATGGGAGACTTTAATTCCCCACTTGTACTAACAGACAGGTTATCAGACAAAAAATTAAATAGAGAAATACTAGAACCAAGAGACCAAATGCACCTAACAAACATCTACAGAAAGCGTCACCCAAACACAAATGAATATACCTTCTCCACATACTCAGTCATAAAGCAAGTCTCAATAGAGACTTAATTAAAATAACCTCCTGCAACATATCAGACCACCACAGATTAAAGCTGGATTTCAACAGCAACAGAAACAAGAGAAAGTGAACAAACTCATGGAAACTGAGCAACTCTCTACTAAATAACTACTACGTTAAAATAGAAATAAAGAAATTAAAGACTTCCTAGTATTCAATGAAAATGAATCTACAACATACCAAACTTATGGGCACAATGAAAGCAGTACTAAGAGAAAAGTTCATAGCACTAAGTGCCTACATAAAGAAATCAGTATCTTCTTTTACTAGCAAATAAATAGCACACCTGAAATCTCTAGTACAAAAAGAAGCAAACATACTCAAGAGGAGTAGATGGCAGGAAATAATCAAACTGAGGGCTGAAATCAGAAAAGAGACGCAAAGAGTACAATATAAAGAGTCAATGAAACAAAGATTTGGTACTTTGAAAAAATCAACTGAAAACAAGGTAGACAAACCCTTATTAAAATGAATTTAAAGACACACAGACTTTCCAAATTAACAAAATCAGAAATGAAAAGGGGCAAATAACATCAGACACTAAGGAAATATAGTCATACTAGGTCATACTTTAAAAACCTGTATTCCACACAATTGGAAAATCTAAAAGAAATGATAATTTTCTCAATTATCTTACCATAGTAAAATCAAGAACTTATATATATATATATTTTTTTTTAAATAGATCTTTAACCCCTAGGGAAATAGAAGCAACATTAAAAGTCTCCGAAACAAACAAACAAAAACCCAGTGCCACTTGGTTTTAGCACAGAATTCTACTAGATTTTTAAGGAGGAGTTAACACCAATACTCCTCAAAATATTCCAGAAAATAGACACAAAATACAAACAGAAGGAACACTATCAAATTCATTTTATCAGGCCACATTCTCCCTGCAAATCGTCTAAAGATTAAATAAAGACAGAGAGTTACAGACCAAATTTGCCAATAAGCATAGATGTAAAAATACTCAACAAAATACTTAAGAACAGATTGCAAGAACACATCGAAAAGACGATCTGCTATGATCTAGTGAAGTTCTTTCCAGAGATCGAAGGATTGTTCAACATATGAAAAACAGTCAATATAATACAGCACATAAACAAACTGAAAGGAAAAAAAGCACATGATCATCTCATTAGATTATTAAAAGCCTTTGACAAAATCCAACACCCTTTTTAAAAAAATCTAGGAAATATCTAGGATACAAGGGGCAAACCTAAACATAAGAAAGGCAATTTACAACAAACGTATAGCCAAATTCAAATTAAATGGAGAGAAAATCAAAGCAATTCCACTAAAATCAGAAACAATCAAAGCTATCTATTTTCTCCATATCTAATCAATATAATACTTGAAGCTCTAGCTTCAACTGAAGGAGATCAATGGGATAAAATTTAGAAAGGAAGAAGCCAACATATTGTTATTTGCTGATAATTTGATAGTGTACATAAGCGACCCTAAATATTCTACTAGGGAACTCCTTCAGGTGATATACAGTTTCAGCAAAGTGACTGAATACAAAATTAATTAAAAATATTAGTAGCCCTCCTATACTCAAATGAAAAACAGATTGATAAAGAAACCCCAGGAACGGTACCTTTTATAATATCCACAAAAAAATATAAAATGTCTTGAGGTAACCCTAGCCAAGCAAGCAGAAGACCAGTATGACAAAACTTCAATCTTTGAAGAAAGAAATTGGAGAAGATAGTAGAAGATGGAAAGCTCTTCAATGCTCATATGTTAGTAGTGCTAACACAGTAAAAATTGCCACCCTACCTAAAATAATCTACAGATGCATGGCAATCGCCATCAAAATTCCAACACAATTAATTCTTTGCAGACCTTGAAAGGACAATATTCAATTTCACACAAGAACCCAAAACCCCAGGATAGCTAAAATAATCCTGAAGAATAAAAGAAAGTCCAGAGGTGTCTCCATTCCTGTTTTCAAGTTATATTGCAGAGCTATAGTAATAAAAAACCACATGGTTATGCCATAAAAACAAACACATAGACTACTGGAATTGAATCAAAGACCCAAACATAAATCCACGCACCTATGAACAGATGATATTTGATAAAGAAGCTAGAAATACACAATGGGGAAAAAAGCACCATCAACAAATGGTCTTAACTGTATTCTGTGTGTAGAAGAATAGATCGGTATTTATCACCATGCACAAAACTCAAGTCCAAGTGAATCAAAGATTGCAACATAAAATCAGACACACTGAACCTGATAGAAGACAAAGTGAGGACTAACCTTGAACCCATCGGTACAAGAGACCACTTCCTGACAAGACCATCAATAGTGTGGGCACTGACAATTAATAAATGAGACTCCATAAAACTGAAGAGCTTCGGTAAAGAAAAGGACACTGTCAAAAGGACAAAATAGTAGTCTGCGTAATGGAAAAATATCTTTGACAAGTCCACATCTGACAGAAGACTAATGTTCAAAATATCTAAAGAACTCAAGAAAGTAGACATCAGTAAAGTAAATAATCATTTTAAAAATAGCGTACAGATCTAAACAGAGAATTTTCAATAGAGGAATCTCAAATAGCTGAGAAACACTTAAACAAATGTTCAACATCTTTAGCCATCAGGGAAACTCAAATCAAAACTACTTTGAGATTCCATCTTACATCTGTCAGAATGGCTAAGGTCTATGACAAAGTGACAGCTCGTGCTGGCGAGGACTCGGAGCAAGGGGAACACTCCTCCATTGCTGGTAGGAGAGCAAACCTTTACAGCCACTATGGAAATCAACTCGGCAGTCCTCAGAAAGCTGGAATCCATCCCCCTCAAGACCCAGCTATATACTCATGGACATACACCGAAAGGATGCTCCATCCTACTGCAAGGACACTTGCTCAACCATGTTCATTGCGGCTTTCTTCATGATGGCCAGGAATTTGAAACGTCCCAGGTGTTTTTTAACTGAAGAATGGATAAAGAAAATGTGGTACACAATTTACACATTTACACAATGGCATATTATTCAGCTCTTAAAAAATTGCCATCAAGAAATTTCCATGCAAATGGATAGAATGAGGAAAAATAAAAAATGAAAAAACACCTGAGTATGGCAATCCAGATCCAGAAAGACAAACATGGTATGTACTCATTTAGAAGTGGATATTAGCTGTTAAGAATAATCACACTACAGTCTACAGGCCAAGAGAGGCTGAGTAACCAGGAGGGCTTAAGGGGAATGCAGAATTTCCTTGGGAAGGAGAAATAGAATAAAATTTGTTGTTGGACTGGAGGCAGGTGGGGATGAGAATCAGTGATCAGGTCCAGTTAGTAGGGGTAGAGGGAGAGAGTACAGGGACAGACAAATAGAAATGGGGCATTTGGGAGATATATGGAAACCTGGTGCAGTGGGAATTTCCTGGAATCTATGAGGGTGACCCCTGTGGGAACTGCCAGTAATAGAGGGTATGGAGCCTGGACTGGCCATATTCTGTAATCAGGCAAAGATTCTCCACGGGTGGGACTAGGACACTAAAGCAAGCAAAAACCTTCCACCTACAACCTATCCGTTCTGCAAGATGTGCTGGGGCAACTGTGGCTCAGAGCTGTGGGAGCAGCTGGTCTAACCTGAGACCCACAGCATGGGTGGGAACCAATGCCTGACACTGCTTGGATTACCAGGAACTGGAAGCTGGATAGCCAAGAGACCCAGGGTAGAGCCAAACATGACAGGGGAAAAAAAGTCAATGAAAGGTTATTATGCTACACTCAGACCTGGCCCAATTATCAGCCAAGAGGCTTCTCCTGGCCACTGATAGGAGCAGAGACTGACAGAAAATTATTAGGCAGTGCTGAGGAAGGTGAAACTGTTGTCTGGTTCAGATATGTTGTAAGGGTGAAGAATAAATAAAAAGAAAATAAAGTAGGGTAGAGTCTCATCAAAGCCTTAAAGTTCTTCCCAGGCCAGAACCATTTTAATTCAAAAGTGGAAGCTACGGCTACAGGAACGTTGTCAATCACTTGCATATCTGCACCAAGGTTACCCAGCACTCATGAGCCCATGGGTCCTCGACTGAAGTTACATTTCTCAAGTGAAGGGCCTGGCTCCTTCTCTATGATAATGCTATATACACCAGCTGTTCAAAACTTTATTTTGTTCTTCACTTCTCTGGTGTAGGTTGTCCTGAACTTTTTAATAACTACTTTCCTGTCACATTCATGACGAGCCCAAATGATACATTTTTCTTTTTTATTTTCAGAGCCTATCTTCATTGTATAAAAATGATGAATTTTATTATAATAGTGTATGCTTATGTGTGTGAGAGAGATGTAATGTTCATATTCTAGTTAATAGCCTGTAGAAGACAGATATTTATTTGTTGCAATTTTTTTACTAAACGAATATTTGTAATAATAAAAATAATAAACACTAAACTTATTCATAAGATTCCCAAATCTTTCTGCCCTCCTAAGGAACATAGTCAAACTTGGAATATAGAAAAGGTTTGTAGTAACACAACACAAGGAGAGGAAGGAGTCCTGGATGACAAGCAATTATTTTTATGTGAAAAATAAATAATAGAAATAGCATTTTATTTCATATTGGAAGCACAAACAGGTTTTGCATGGGTTTTAGATGATTTTGGAAGTGGCCCATTAGCCATAACAGTTGAACTGCGTTGTTCCATGCTGCCTCTTGGAAAGCACTGCGGTATCCTTGGCAAAAGCATGACCCTCCCGCTCACAACAGCTACATGAAGCATGTATGCTAGAGCCCATGTTGTCAAGAATCACCTGTGAGTCTACTTTTATTCTTTCTAAGCATTCATACTACATTTGCTTCCCCATTTTCTCAAATAAGTGCTAATTTTATTTTCCCAGATTTTCTTGATATGAAATTGCAAGAGTACCATAATTATTTATGAAGAGTGTCAAAACAATGCATTAATAACATTGAACAGTTTAAAACTCTTTAAGATGGAATCTATTCATGGGCAATACTAAGCAGTTTGTTAGAAAGATATAAAATAAAGAACAAGTAAAGATTCGTGTTATGAACTTTTGTCTGTATTTTTGATACACTCAAACCAGTTTACATTCTGTCTTTACATCTAGCCATTAATTGCCCACTTGGTGGTTTTCCCCATTTCATAAATCATTATTTTATTATTTATTTATTTATTTATTTATTTATATAGTTCTTTGAAATTTTCATGCATGTTTATACATGTTTACTCTCCCCTCCCACCCTATTATATGCCTGCCATGTCTAAGAACCTCCCCCTCCTTACCTATCCCTTTCTCAGACTTTGGTGTTGTTGTGTGGTCCATTTAGTTTAATCAAGGTCATCTGCTAGATCATTGGATTGGGACTATTCATTGTGGCCTAGTAGGGTCACCAGTGGGTACAACAGAAAGCATTAACTTCCGCTTTTCCCAGACTCTATCAGTGAGAAACAGTTGAGGAGTGAGGGTTAGGAAATCCTGAGTACCTCTTCATTTATGGGTCCATTTATTTTAAGTGTCAATACTAATTAATATAATTTATTTAAGCTTCTTTTTAAGCTCATAATTCTTCTTGTCTTTGTATTTTTATTTTTATTAATTACAGTTTTTTCACTTTATATCCTCCCTGTAGCTCCCTCCAGCCTCTCCTCCCAATCCTGCTCTTTCTCCTCCTTCTCCATCCATGCCCCTCCCCAAGTCCACTGATAGGGGAGGTCTTCTCCTCCTTCCTTCTGATCCTAGTTTATCAGGTCTCATCAGGAGTGGCTACATTGTCTTCCTCTGTGGCCTGGTAAGGCTGCTCCCCCCTCAGGGTGAGGTGATCAAAGAGCAGGCCACTGAGTTCATGTCAGAGACAGTCCCTGTTCCCATTACTATGGAACCCACTTGGACACTGAATTGCCATGGGATACATCTCTGCAGGGGTTCTAGGTTATCTCCATGAATGGTCCTTGGTTGGAGTATCAGTCTCAGAAAAGACCCCTGTGCCCAGATTTTTTGGTTCTGTTGTTCTCCTTGTGGAGCTCCTATCCTCTCCATGTCTTACTAGCTCCCTCTTCTTTCATAAGAGTCCCTGAACTCTGCACAAATTTGGCTATAAGTCTCAGTATCTGCTTTGATACCTTGCCTGGTAGGGCCTTTCAGAGGCCCTCTGTGGTAGGCTCCTGTCCTGTTCCCTGTTTTCTCCCTCTTCCGATTTTGCTTTTCTGAATGGGGATTGAGCATTTTAGCCAGAGTCCTCCTTCTTGATTTGTTTTTTTTTTAGGTGTGCAGATTTCTGCATATTTATCCTGTATTATATATCTAATATCTACTTATGAGTGAGTATATACCGTGTGTCTTCCTGTTCTGTGATACCTCACTCAGGATGATCGTTTCCAGGTCCCACCATTTACCTGCAAATTTCATGATTTCCTTGTTGTTGTTGTTTTAATTGCTGAGTAGTATTCCATTACTACACTTTCTGTATCCATTCCTCAACTGAGGGGCATCTGGGTTGTTTCCAGCTTCTGGCTATTACAAAGAAAGCTGCTACAAACATAGTTGAGCAAATGTCCTTGTATACTTGAGCATCTTTTGGATATATGCCTAGGAGTGGTTTAGCTGGATCTTGAGGAATCACTATTCCTAATTGTCTGAGAAAGCACCAGATTGATTTCCAAAGTGGTTGTACAAGTTTACATTCCCACCAGCAATGGAGAAGGTTCCCCTTTCTCCACATCCTCTCCAGCGTGTGTTGTCACTTGAGTTTTTGGTCTTAGCCATTCTGATGGGTGTAAAGTGAAATCTCTGGGTTGTTTTGATTTCCATTTCCCTGATGAGTAAAGACATTGAGCTTGAAAGAAAAATTCTCAACTTCATATAGAATAACAAGAAGCCCAGAATTGCTAAAACAATCATCTACACTAAAAGATCTTCTGGAGGTATCTTCATCCCTCAAGCTGTACTATAGAGCAACAATACTAAAACTGCATGGTACTGGCATAGAAACAGACTGGTGGATCAATGGAATTGAATAGAAGATCCAGAAATAAACCCACACACTTATGGACACCTGATTTTGACAAAGATGCCAAAACCATTCAATGGAAATAAGATAGCATCTTCAACAAATGGTGCTGGTCTAACTGGATGTCTACATGTAGAAAATGCAAAAAGATCCATATTTATCACCTTGCAAAAAAACTAATGTCCAAGTGGATCAAAGACCTCAATACAAAACGAGACACACTAAACTTGCTAGAAGAAAAAGTGGGGAAGAGCCTTGAGCTCATTGGCACAGGAGACAACTTCCTGAACAGAACACCAACCACACA
This sequence comes from Pachyuromys duprasi, assembly GCA_028658305.1. Classification (NCBI taxonomy): domain Eukaryota; kingdom Metazoa; phylum Chordata; class Mammalia; order Rodentia; family Muridae; genus Pachyuromys; species Pachyuromys duprasi. The sequence continues at coordinate 45,032,701 of CM053750.1, forward strand.
GCCTCTAAGAGCAACAGTCAATAAATGGTACCTCATGAAACTGAAAAGCTTCTGTAAAGCAAAGGACATGGTCGTCAGAACAAAACAACAGCCTACAGATTGGGAAAGGATTTTCACCAACCCTATATCTGACAGAGGGCTAATATCCAGAATATATAAAGAACTCAAGAAGTTAAACAGCAACAAATCAAGTAATCCAATTTAAAAATGGGGAACAGAGCTAAACAGAGAATTCTCAATAGAGGAATATCGAATGGGTCCATTCTTATGCTGACCCAGGGCAGTCTTTAGTAGTTGTTGAGAGTTTAGGACTGCAGTGGTGTGCATTGCCTAGAAGATGGTATTTCAAATTCCTTCTGTCTACTTTTTGGCTCTTACACATCTTTTTAGCCCTTGGTCACAATGTTCTCTCACCTCGTTATTTGTGGCTGAGCTCGCAGCTGTTGCTTATTCCCAGAACTTTGTGCAGGTGTGAGTCTGTCTACTCTGCAATTCACTGGCAAGATAGGCACCTCTGTGTTATGGCTGGGAGTGTTGTCTGTAGGTATAAAAAACATAGATTTAGAAGGTGACTCAACACTATGTCAATTTAGCGAAGAACAGAAGCAGTTCCATCTTAGATACTATCTATTCACTCACTATGTGAAAGGAGTTTTAAAGGGCCAGGTCTTAGATCTCTCCTATCAAGTGGGCCTCAAATCCAACCAGAGAAGTATTTAGACATTCTGTAACACTTGTACCACTATGGCACAAGTGGCCTCATCTTGCCTGGTACTATACTTTGTAGAGTTTACATCAGGCAAGATTATTGATACTTTTTCTCCCCCAATGAAGCATCTCTTAACACTATGAAATGGCTAGGAGGGGGGCAGGGAAAAGATGAGGGAGTTATAGGGAGAGTGGGAGGGAATGCGGGAGGGGGCTATGGCTGGGATACAAAATATATAACCTGTGACTAATATAAAAATAAATAAACTACTTAAAAAAAGAAATCTGTCTACAAGGGAGAATGCTTCCAATACATTCCCAGCTTCATTTCTTTACATCATGTATTCAAACATTTTTATAATCTAGTTCTGATGGTCCAGTGAGAGCAATGGCAAGAACCTGTGTTTTGTAGGTCTTAGTGGTTTCTTGGACCAAAAACCCAGAAGAAATAATCTCATTCTAAGTTTAGCCATTTTTCTTTCTTGCTCTCTTTCTTACTTTATTTTCTTCTCCTTTTCTTCCTCCTTCTCCTCTTTCTCCATCTTTTTGGGTGTGTGTGTGTCTGTTTGTAACCCATATCCTCAAATAGGAGCTTTTCCAGTCATGCTGAGTGTCTCCCTTCCACCTTTTAATTTACTTATTTACTTGCTTTTATTTTGGTTATAATAGTGTAGCTTTCTGTGTGGCTTTTGCATATCCCCTTCATTTTGGTGACTCTCTTTTTGGTTTCATTATCTCTACTATCCTTCCACCCTTTCTGAAAGAAGACAGCATGGACAGCCAAGAACACCTTTTACAGAATCACTAAGTTTCCTATATGCTCACTAATGAGATGGCACAAAACAGCAATGATCAAATGTGAGCATGTGCTTATTATTCCTGTATATGGAGTGTAATAACAAAACATTAAATTAATTTTAGTGGCTGAATTGAGAATTTGTTGATGGCTTTTCCTTTTTCTCATTCTGTGAATTTTCAAGATGTGGTAGAGAAGTGATGATGAACCAAGTCCAGTGGCTATGCTCCATCACTCTAGGATTAAAAGTGGATTGACCAACACTGCTTTTAGTGCCAAGGCTACTAGTTTGTTCACTGGGGCCTCTTTGGAAAGAAGCTACATGTGGTTGTTTTTGCTGAAGCTGTTTTTGTGTTTTACTGTCAGAAAAGAGACCAGTGTTTGTTTTTCATTGTATTCTGAGTCTGCAGTTTCAACAACTATCACTTTGTTGATTTCAAAAGGGAGAGGTCCTTGAGATGCTAGTGCAGAGGAGCTTACAGATTAAGCATTTATGGTTCAGTTACACAATCTACATATTATCAGTTTTACTTAATCCAAGTTCTAATGTGTTTTCTATTCCTGGAACTATCATCTGCTAATGAGTATACTTTTCAGAACCATGAAACATTTCATATCAGAGATGGGTTTACCAGAGTCCTCTCCCTGTCTAGTTGAATTGAGCTAAATCAGAAGGGCATAAACTTTTAAGTTTCATAAATAATTTAGCTGAGATGCTCTGTAGAGGCTGTCATATCTCTGAACGGGGAAGATGATAACCTAGTGTTCACTAACTGTTCACTGAGTACATGCTATGAATGCTGGTTAGTTTTTGTCAGCTTGGCACAAACTAGAGTACTTTGGAAAAGAAAATTTCAACTGAAAAACATCTTACATTATATTGTCCTAGGGACATATCTATGGGGCATTTTTTAAAATTAATGATTAAGGAAGGAGAACCCATATCTTTTTGGACAGAACTACCCTTGGACTGGGTTGTATAAGAAATCAAATTAAGCAAACCATGAAGAACAAGCCAGTAGCCAGCATCCCTCTATGGTATATGCTTCAGTTCCTCATGCAGGTTCCTGTTTTGAGTTTCCTGTCTTGGGTTTCTGTAATGACGGACTAGGATTGAAAGCTGTAAGTCAAATAACGTTTTCCTCCCCGTGTTGCTTTTTGTCATGGTGTTTACCACACAACCAAAAGCGAACTAGAATGCTGTGTGGCAGTGTCTTTTCAGAAGGGCCTCCAATTTTACCTTATTTTATTATTTTGATGTCCACATTTCCATCTTGAAGAAAGCATTATATACATAAGTATAAACATGGCTATTTTAACAAGACCTTCTTATCTAAGAGATATCAAATTTGATTTTTAAAAAGGCATTAAGTGGTTTTTCCATGTCTTATGCATTTTTGAGTTAGAAAAAAATGACTACCTCTGATTCCTTGTCTCAAGTCTTTATTGCCTTCATTGCATTCCATGACTTGTTCAGATAGACTCTCGATGCAGGTACAAAGAATAATACAGTATTATCCTTCTCCCCCCACCCCCAGGCTTTGATTATCTAGACCAGTTTTGTCTGAAAAAGTGAACCAAAAACTAACAAAACTGGAGTTTCCTACGAAATTTCTAGCACTTCCTATTTTCAGGCAGGCTAGAAATACCCTGTGAACAGCTCTCATGAGATTTTGGCATCTGTCCCTTGCTATGATCAGAAATAAAAAGTTTAGAGGTTGGAAAAAGCTAGCTAGAAAAATATACCTGAGAGGACTTACATGAATGAAAATTTCAAATAGACTAGACCTTGGCGTCACCCACATTCTATTAATTTCTCACTGTCCTCACTTCACAGCACACACTGCCCAAGCTCAAGGTACTGTGTACTGTGATAGCCATTTTGCTCTTATCAGTCACATTGACTGACCACCTTTTGTTTGACCTTCCTTCTGACAGAAAACTTTAGGGTCCCCTTAGATGCCAGTCCTTGTTTTCCCACGTTCTGTTGACAATAATGCACATGATAAATAGCAAAAGAACACTGGCCTCACATAAATAACATTTCTTCCCCCAGTCCTATGGCAGAGATTGGAATGGTTCTTAACTCCAATCTCAGGAGTGTAGTTTGGTTGCTTACTTTAATATTCATTTTGGGTCGAAGTTTTTGTGGGTTGGTTGGTGTTCTTCTCCCTCCGCTAAGAGTTGTGTCTAGGTAGAGGGTGGCCTCTTCAGACTCCATGATCCTTGTTGCTAGGAGTCTCAGCTAGAATCACCCTCATATCCTCGCAGAAGCCTTCAGTGGGAGGTAGGTTGTAGGTCTCCAGCTTAACACAAAGAATTCCCCACCCAAGGTTTCTCCTCTCTCTGCACTCTCCATGTCTGATGTAGACCTCCATTGCTCTCTGTGCTCCCTCTCTTAACCTGTTCCCTCTCTTTAACCATTTCCGCTTTCTATTCTATTTCTACTTCTGAGGGGAAGTTAAGCATCTTTCTTTGGGTCCTCTTTGTTATTTATCTTCTTTGTATCTGTGATTTTTAGTATGGTTATTATGTATTATGTGGGTAAAATCCACTTATACGTGAGTACAAAGCAATTAACCCTGCCTACAAGATGTACAGGAACAAAAAGAAAGTAGAGATTGAGGAAATGTCTAACCAATGACTGGCCCAACCTAAGACTCACACCATAGGAGACAGCCAATCCCTGATACTATTAACAATGCTCTGCTATGTTTGCAGACGGGAGCCTAGCATAGCTGTCCTCTGAGTGGCTCTACCAAGCACCTGATGAAAACAGATGCAGGGAACCACAACAAAACATTGGATGGAGAGCAAAGAGTCTTGTGGAAGAGTTAGGGGAAGGATAGAAGGAGCCAGAGGAGACAGGAGCTTACAAGATGAGCATCAGAACCAACTAAGCAGGGCCCGGGGTTGGGGGAGGGAGGCTGTGGAGAGTGAAGCACCAACCAAGGACCATGCATGGACTGGATCTTGATCCCCTACACAGATGTAGCCAATGGGCAGCTCAGCCCTTGTATGGATCCCTAGTAAGGGGAACGGGGACTGACTTTGACATGGACTCTGTTGCCTGCTTTTCTAGCACTTTCCCCTGGTTGGACTACCTCAAAGGCCACAGGGGAAAAGTATGATTTGGCTTGATATGCTGGGATGGAGGGGCTCCCCTTCTCTAAGGGATAGGGGAAACAAAGCAGAGGGTGGGACTGGGAGGAGAGGAGGGAGGTTGCTACAACCTGAATATAAAATGAATAAAGAGAAATTAATTTTTTAAATATTCATTACACTAACACATTTTATTGTGATCTGCTATGCTTATTGTGTCATTTACCTGCCTTTCACTAATTGTATCTTACATTAATTTTCTTTGATGCCATATTTGATTTTCGTGTGTAAATAGCCCCTGTCTAATCTTTTTGCTTCCGAATAGTGATAAGAAATGCTTTATTTTAGTATCGTGTTGCTCACTGGAGGTGGGGCAGTTAGATTTGCTGCAAGCATTTGTGAATCTATGTGCACTTCCATTAGCGAACAACATGGGAAATGTGATTTGACCTTACAATTCACTCAAGAACAGGCTGTTTTCATTGTGGTCAAGTAGGAGTGGGTGGTAACTTCCTTCTCTAATATTAGAGATTGTCCTTGGAGATGATTTTTCTAGGCTTTTAAGAAGAGTAATTTCCAAGTTATGTCTATGAATGGAGTAGTGCAGGGGAAAAAATGGATGAGTAACTACATAGAAAAACTTTCATTTTGATTAAGAATGGGAAGCCCAAACTGAAGAATAGAGTTTTCAGTTTCGACAAAATTTAAAAGAACATTTATTTTTATTTTTCTGACTTCTTAAATTTCCAGATTTCATATTATTTTTCCTTTTTATGTATTCTTATTTTCTATATTACATTCTGATTTCAGTTTTCTTTCCCTCCCCTTCCCCTGGTCTTCCACCAGCCCTCCTCCTCTCCCTACTTCCTGATCCATCCCCCTTCAGCTCCACTCAGAAAAGAACAGTCCTTCCAGGACATCAGTCAAATACAGCACAACAAGCTGCAGTAAGACCAGACACACTCTCACATCAAGGCTGGGGGAGGCAACACAGTAGAAAGGACAGGGTCCCAAAGGCAGGCAAATGTCAAGACAGCCCCAATTCCCACTGCTGGGAAGCACACAAAGTCACCAAGCTACACAATCATAACATATGCAGGGGACCTAGGTCAGACCCATCCAGGCTTGCTGATCTCTGTTATCCCACTTGAGTACCCATCAGTTGATTCTGTGAGCTGTGTTCTTGTGGTGTCCTTTATCCCTCTGACTCCTCCAATCCTTCTTCAGTCTCTCCTGTATAACTCCCTGAGCTCTGCCTAGTATTTGGCTGTGAGATTCTGCATCTACTTCCATCAATTGCTGGATGAAGTCTCTCTGATCTCTCTGGTGACAATGATGCTAAGTTCAGGTTCCAGAAAATTATGTGGGCATGACAAACTATAGAGCAGAGATTTTGTGGCTGGGTTGGTGTTCTAATCCCTCCAGTTGACACCTTGCCTGGGAATAGAGGGTGGCCTATTCAGGCTTCATGTCCCCAATTACTGGGAGTCTTCACTAGTGTCACCCTCATAGATTCCATGGAGTTCCAGTTGCACTAGCTTTCTGCCTGGTCCTGAAATGCCCCCCGAATCCCAGTTGTCTCTCCCAGTATTCTCTATTTCCTGCTCCCACCTGCTCCCTCCTGTTCCCATCCCCACCCATTCCTATTCCACCTGTAAAATCTATTCTATTTCCTTTCCAAGGAAGATAATTGCATCCGCCATTAATCCCTACATGTTACTTATCCCTTTTTGGTCTGTGAATTGTAGCACCATTATCCTTTACTTTACAACTAAATGAATATTTTATTTAGTTTAAATCTGGATAAGGTCTCTCTTTCACACATATTCACATAGTAATGTACTATTGTGAACATTATAAAAATGAGTAACTCTTAAAAGTTGCTCTAAATCAGAAAACAAATTGACTTTAAATTTTATTAAGATTGAAAAATGTTTATAGACTAGAAAAGTTAGTTTATACAATGATAAGTATTTGCTTAGTTGAGCTGAATGACTGTGGCTGTCTTCTATTCTTCTTGGTACTCTCTAAAGAAACTGATAGCACTGTCATCTACACCATTCAAACAGCAGGAAGGGGGCCACAGTTAGTGCTTGTGTTTGCTTGTTTGTTTGTTTGTTTGTTTTCCCAGTTAGGCCTTTCCCGACAACATGCACCTGAATACATCCCCTTTGGAATGATAGAACCTGCTAATGTTATAACCAAGAATGAGCATTACTCAAGGACCTGTCAGCAAGTGGTCGGACGGTGCTCTAGCCCCCATGTTCCTTTGTGCTGGGTTCACAGTACAACAAGCTAAGCAGTACCGCTGCGAGCTTTGGAGTCTCCACATGAGCTCATTTCGCTTGGTCAGGCTCCCCCTGACTGGTGTGAGAAGAATCCACAGTACCAAATACAGCTCCGAGAGCTGTGGCCCTCACCCCTCCTGTCAGTGGCTAAGAGAGAGTGCATGTCTCCAAACCTTACAGAATACTTCAATCAGCAGCAGCTGGAAGGTCATCGAAGGCAACACCATGTTTCAGGGTGATAACAATATCATCTTTTCAATGTTCCTCCTCTCTAACAAGTTTCTGTGTTTCAACACCACCCCAGAAACTATTAACAAGAATAATCTGGTAGAGCCATAGCTTCCAGCTCATTCTGTTTATCAGCAGCGATTTCTAGGATCAAAACCGTAAGATGAGGAAAACAGGAGTCTAGAACATACCTCAGATCTTCTCTCTGAACTCTAGTATCTCAGCAATGGTGGCCGGTAAGCTTCTTCGCACCCTAACCCAGCTGGGACTATACACTTTCCCTCGAGGTGCCTCTTGTAATTAAATCTCTACTTTATATTCATGGGATTAAACTGTAGAGCAAGATCCTAATTGTTTTTTTATTCAGAATAGCATTTGATGTCCCTTAAGCCTATTTTCAGAAAAATGAGGTCTGACTGACCTCTCTGCCCTTCAACACAGTGGCCCCCTCCTTTCCCTAGACACGACTCCTCTGTGGACAAAGCACATGCTGATTTCACTGGCAACCTGCCTACTCAAAACTATGCTTTTGTTGAATGCATGATTGGCGTTTACTCACTTCCTCCAAAGACATTGGACTCCTTAGGGAGGCTGCACAGTGCAGGAAGTCCACATGTCTTCCACTATGGATCTACGACCTGCTTAGGTGAGCCAAGTCTCTCATACACCTGTACTCCTATGAGTTCTTTCGCTAGACATCACGTTTCTCTTTGTTCTTGTTCCCGTGTGAGGCATTTTACCTTCATAAATTTAGGAAACAAAAAACATACTTTAGTAGAGAAATTACTTTGCTAGTCTTTTTATGCTGCTTAGTTTAATTGTTCACATTAATCCTCTGTACATTTCTAATGCAGTTGCTTTAGCTATCTCTAGCCTTGCAAATAATGTCTGTATATTTTGGTGGGTGCTTGACTAGCTAATATTTGTTTATCATCACCTTAAGTGTTGTCAAATTTAATTTAGCTCAATCAAGTAAAAAACTCTTCTTAGATTGCTTATGTAAAAGATTATCACATTTTTAATTCTTCATGACAAGTCAACAAGTCCTTTATTATATCTCCACAATTTATCTGCAACACACACTAGAGCAGTTTTGAAGTAGTAGGAATAGTGAAACTTGAAATGCCTGTTGTATTTCTGTCTGGCTACTGTTGAATGGTTTCGTTCCTGTCACTTGTTTTTGGTTTTGTTTTCTGATTTTTTTTAAAGTATAATATATGTTTGAATATAAGAGAAAGAGGATTATTCCTGTATTTCAAATTTTAATGAGCATGTTTAGTTACATCTTTTTTGTCAGAATAATTTAAAACAATTTAAATCTATATGAAGAAGCAGAATTGAGCTCTGAAAAAAATGGGGCTTTTAATTTCTTTTATTTGTATTAGACAAACAATAGGCAGTTTCATTTCCACCAACTTCCACACCTTCATTTCTTCTGAGGCATGCACGAACCACCTCAATTTGTTATCATACTCTTTCTGAAGGAGCTTGGAAACTTAATTAAGAAGAAGTTTGGCAGTGCCTGGAGCCAGGCCCAGTTCTTGCTGAGACTTCAAAGGGAGTTCATGCTGTGGAGAAGATTCAAGGGAAGGGGACTGGGAGGAGAAGACGGGGTCTCTGGGCACTTGCAACCTCCTCTTCCTTTGAAAGGAAGCCTCACAGAAACTAGAGGAAGATTTAAGAGTAGTGAAGATCAAGTGGTATGGAACAGCCTTTGCTCACCCTACCTCCAGAGGCACTTTGGATTTCCACAGGACTGTTTCACCTTGAGATAGCCCCATGGCTTTAAGTTTTCCTAGTCTTTATGTACCTGCCTTATTCTACAATTAAATTGTGTATTACTTAGTGAATATGGCAAACTGTTTCATACTCCAGGTTAGAAATTCAATTGGCTCTGCATATGCCATGTTTTACTACTCTACTCAGTGACCTGCCAATTCCTCAGAAGGTCTCATCACCTTCCTATATCCAAAAATGTCCAAGCAACAGAGTGTTAATTGTACAGGCCTTGGTCCCTCATTCTAGTTTATACATACTGCTAATTTACTTTTCAAACTGTAGAGAATGCCAAGCAATCACTCCAGAATATGACCTCTTTAGAGGGTTGACCTGACCTCGCAAAAAAATTTATCTGATCTTAAGAGATGAGTTACAATGAAAACTCAGGTATATTTAAAATATTGTATACATTTGGGCTATGTATAAAGGGTGTATATAAAGAATAAATAAATAATTTCATTTTTACAGTTTGGTTCTGCCTCTAACATGTCTCTGTAAGTATATATTAATATTCCAAAATATATTTATTTCATTCCTAAAGTTCAAGTGCTTTGGTTTCAAGCATTCTGCATACAATAAACCCAACCTGTAATGATAGTTGTATCTCTTTACCACATGGTGATAAGTTATTTGAAGGAGTGACCCACATTTCTTTACACTTTATCCTCACTTATCAGGTACTATTCTAAATTTCTATAAATATATGTGATGTTGTCTATAATTTTATGTATGTAATTCTTTACCTAATACTTAGAGTTTTATACCTGCCATGCAAAGAATATAAGCATCTCCCTTTTTATTTTTAAGTAAGAACGTTAAGGCTCATAGAGGTGACATCCCCAAGAACTCAAAGTCAAGACCAACACCTAACATTCCAGTCCAAAGTGAAAGCATGTTTGTTAACCTTAAACTCCAAGATCATTTAAAGCACCATTATGTTTGTTTAATGCAATCTGCTACCGGACATTATGTGGTCAATTCTCATAAAATTAATGAAGCAATTCATTAATTCAACTTCTGATACTTGTGATTTGTAACAATACACCTGATGATGAACTCCCAGTCACAGACAGAAATGCTTAGGTATAGAAACAACAGGCCCTGGAATGAAGGGCGAGTACTTTTCCTGTTCCAAGCCCAAACCCACAGTAGCTGTTGTGTGACTATAAATTATGGGATTCACAAAACTCAAAGTACATTTTCCGTATGTTCAGTGAAAAGACTTGTCTCATATTCTACAGCCAAATGGCAGTGAAGTCCATACATGAAGACCTGTGACCAGATTTCATCACAATTTTAATTTATAGCATGACATGGAGCCAACAGGTCTTTTGGTTTGTCTTTATCCCCTCTGCTCTTAGTTTTCTATATTACCTTCTCTATTAAAATAATTAAGAGTTGTTACTCTGTGCTCTTTGTGCTTATTGTTACATGATGTTTAAATTTTTAAATTTAGCATGACACTTTGATGCCAAGCATGAAGTTGGGAAAACCTTCCACAGCCCCAAAGCCCCAAAGTTTAAAAAAAAAAGTTGTTGGCTCATCCATGTTAAAGAAAAGGAACACTAAGTTTTGAAGTAGTACAATTAGACCAAAGGCCCTGGGCCCTGGACCATAAGTGTCTAATGTTATGCTACTTTGTTTTCCAGGGGCTAATAATATAGACAATCTTATTTGCAAATTCTTTCCCCTAAAACATCAAGAAAAGGTTGTGTATCTCTAGATGTGGATAGATAGCTTTCTTCTCTGCTGCCTGCAGTACTCATATCTTGAGGCTGCACTAAAGGGACAGAGAAGTACCCGCCTACCCCTTTGTAGCTCAGAAATAGGACTAGGGAGCATAATGTAGACACAGACCTCAGGCACAGGACACATTTTTAAATTGAAGCTGGTATTTATCTATATTGATATGAAACTTGGGTCTGGTTTCCAATTGTCCTAAGAAATAACGGTATTGAAAGAGATGCTTTAAGGAATGTTGATTAATGGCTAAGTAAACATGCCATATGGTTATCAGGCCATGTTAGTAATTTTTGTGGTTCCCAGGCATCAAAGCTGGGCAGAATTGTTGGCTGCCTTCCTCCTTTGGAAACGTCCATGGTGCCTTCTTGTACCACGGGAACTAGTTATCTTAGAGGAGGTCAAGTCAATTCTAGTTCAGGGGCCTCTGGGTCCTGTTTCTAAAGTGAGTGGTCTCTTCAGTAATAGGGACTTACCTAAAGAGAAATAGCAATAGTCTGCTTGTTTTGGGAGTCTCTTGGAAATCCTGGCCAAAACTCAAAAAAGGGCTTTTGATACCTATTGTTGGGGGTTTTGATATGTGATCTTTGGCTCTTGGGGGGAGCTGAACAAAGACAACAATAGATATGGAAAGTTAATGGGAGAAAGACCGTGAGGCTTCAAGCATCCAGAAAGAACTACGGACAATTAAACAGTGCTGACAGCTAAAGAAATAGTCTCCTCATAAAAGACTATACCAATCGGTTATCTATTACTAAATAGTCAGCTTGAAACCCTAGTTTCAAGTGACATTAGACATACTGAACAGGTTATATTTAAGAAAATTTATGTATATCCCTATTCATATTTATACATATTCATGTATATATATATGTCTATTTCAATTAATGAAAAAAGACCATGAATTGTAAAGAGAGTAAGGAGTGGCATTTAGGAGAATTTGGAAGGAGGAAAAGAAAGAGAGAAATAATATTATAACCTCAAAAATAAACAAAAAGAATGTTTGTAAAGATTATCCACCATGTGGATAAAATACAAGTTGGAAAAAGCAATCCACTGCCAAGCAACTAATATCCACCCGGAAAAAAAAAGGTTCCTTCCATGACAGAGAGCAAGTAGGCTACCCGTGTTCCTTGGGAATTTGAATGGAAATGTGAGGTCCAATATGGAAGCCACTATCTACATAGCTATATAGCATTTGAAACGTGATTGGCATGAACCAAGAGTGGCTTTAAGAACAGCATGTATGCTAGATTACAAAAGCTTGTTAAATAAAAAATGAAATCATCTCCTCCATATAGATTTTACACTATGCTTAGATATATTATATTATTTATATTTATACAGAAATGGGCATCTGGATATCTCACAAGGTAAATGTGCTTGTCCCCAAGCCTGATGACCTGAGTTTGATCTCTGGAACACACATGGAGAAATAGAGAGATGGAGACAGAGATAGATAGACAGACAGACAGACACACACACACACATGCACACACACAGAGAGAACAAAAGTGTAACATTTAAAAAATGTAAAAGACAGACTAGAGAAATGGCTCAGTGGATAAAGTGAGCTTTGGGTAATCATGAGGATATGAGTTTAAGTCTCTAGTGCCAAATACAAAATCTGAGCATAGCAGTACTTACCTATAACAGAAATGGAAGAGAAGTGATAGGTGGATCTTGGGGTTTGCTGGCCAGCCAGCCTGCCTTAACCAAACCAGTGAGCCCTAAGCTCAGGGAGAGCCTGTCTCAAGAAGTATACTATCAGCCTCTCAGCCTCTGGCTTCTACACATGCATGTGTGGGTGAGTATACACACATGGGTGTTCATATGCTTAAATAACACACACACACACACACACAAAGGTGGAAAAGAAAGTATAATGAAATCTGTAAGCTCTCTTCTGATCACTCTAAGAAACATCAAAGTGTTGCTACAGAAACTTAGAGATGATGCTAACAACTCATCATCTCTGTGTGCATGGGGTTTTCTGTGTTCTATCCTATTTGTGAGTTCACTATATCCACAGCCAGCCAAGTAGAACAATTTATAACCACAGGATTCTTTTGTGGCTGTCTACTCTGTCCTTAACCTTTGGCAACCTCCACTCTCTATTTCTGCACTTTTGTTATTTGAGGAATATTCTATAAAAAGAGCCATACATTGTATAGCCTCTTGGGATCAATATTTTTAACAGTTAAATTCTTTGGAGACTTACCCAGGTTTGTGCCTTTGAATTACTGTGTGCTACTCATTGATGGTGCAAGTTTTGCCAGAAGCTGTTTAACTTCCTACCAGGTTATAGAGATGTGGGTAGCTTATAGTCTGTGGCAATTCTGAATACAACTAACAAAAACTTTTATCCTTATAAGTGCAAAAATGTTAATTTCTGGACAAAAGTGAATGACTTTATTTGCTGGACATTACAGCCAGTCTGTGCTTAACTATCCCTTTTAATGCTGGTAGTATTTGAAGTACTATTCTCTTTCATATCTAATACTGATAAAATTTTGGCTACTTTTGGCCTTGACCAGTCTTCCAATCAGCTTTATCTACTTCTACAAGCATCACATGTTCCAATTTTACAGAAACCAAATTTTAGAATAATTTTAGACTTTAAAAAGCTCCAGAATGTCTCAGTTCTTCCAACCCCCCACCAACATCTTAAATTAATATAGTGCTTTATCACAATGAGATAACAGCTCTGGCATATTAGTATGAAGACACTGAGTCAATTTGTTTTGCACTAGTTTATTGTCTCCATGCTTTACCACTGTGTCTGCTACAGTGTGTCACCTGAGCCACTAGCTACCTAGCATTGAGTCATCAAATCTTCACAGGTTTCCCCTGGCTTGGATAGGCTCTCAAAGTTCCCTTGCACTTAGTGACCTTGGTGATTTTTAAGGATTATTGGTCAGGTGTCTTAGTTAAGCTTTTATTACTGTGAAAAGACACAATGATGACAGCAACTCTGCTAAAGGAAATGGCTTACAGCTTCAGAGGCTTAGTCCATTAAGATCACGGCAAGAAGCATGGCAGCGTGCAGGCAGACATGGTGCTGGAAAAGGAGCTGAAGGAGACTGTCATATGAGGCCTAGCTTGAGCATATATGAGACCTCACCTCAAAACTCACCTCCACAGTGACAATCTTCGTCCAACAAGGCCACACCCACTCCATCAAGGCCACACCTCATAACAGTGCCACTCTCTATAGGCAAAGAATTCAAACACATAAATCTGTCATGGCCATACCTAGTCAAACCCACCAAATTTCAATTTCAAAAACCTGGCCACCATAGGTTTTTAGATATATGACAATGCAGAAAGGCATTCTGTCCAACTTCAAAAATTCCCATAGTCTATAACAGTCTCAAACTTGTTTAAAAGTCCAAAGTTCAAACTCTCTTCTAAAATTAATAAATCTCTTAACTGTAATCCTCTGTAAAAACAAAATAAAAAATCATATCACATACTTACAACATGCAATGGCATAAGATTTTCATTATCATTCCAAAAGGTAGGGATGGAAGCTTAGTGAGGACAGACTAGACCAAAGCAAGGCAGAAAACCAGGTGAGCAAACTCAAACTCTGCATCTCCATGTCTAATATCAAAATCCTCTTCAGATCTCCAACTCCTTTAGCTTTGTTGACTGCAACACACTTCTATTTTTCAGTGCTGGTGAGGACGAGGGGGCTGGTTTCACTTCTTGTTAGTAGCTTGACTTGGCAGGTACCCCATGACTCTGGTATCTCGAACACTTTGGGGTCTCCAAGGCAGTCTAGGCTTCATCTTCACAGCTTTCCACAGTGGCCTCTTTAGGCCTCCATGCAGGTACACCCCTGCCACATGCCTAGCCTCAGCAGCGTTTCTTAGTCTCAGAGGGAGATTCCATAATTTCTTTCTTCTATATTTGACTCTAAAGCCATAATCGTGTATTCTAAGCTACCAAGTTATACTGCTTGGTAGGGCTGGACCAAGGTCCCATTATTTACTTACATCTTCATCAGCTTTCTGTTTTTGATGGTTTTCATTACTGCATAAGCTTGACTGTCCTGAATTTTGATTTGTAGACCAGGCTGGCCTCAAACTCTGAGATCTACTTGCCTCTTTCCTGAATGCTGGGATTAAAGCCATGTACTACCATGCCTCGACCTAAGCTGTTCATTAATTGCTTTTTTTTTTAAATGTATTTATTTAGCATTCAGCCTGCATATGTGCCTGCTCACCAGAAGAGGACACCAGATCTCACTATAGATGGCTATGAACCACCATGTGGTTGCTGGGACTTGAACTCAACACCTTGGGAAGAATAGTTATTGTTTTTAACCTCTGAGCCATCTCTCCAGCCCCATTAATTGCTTTTCACAAGGTGGAAGCTTAGGTGGTTGGGATCTTGCCCTGAGGACACAAATCCCATTATTACACTTAATATCAGACTTTTCTTTAGTCTGTTTATCTCCTTGATCACAGGACTTAGCTTCCATTCCACTTTCTGGTGCCTCTTTTCTTCTCAGATTGTATATTTTCTATTTTTCTTGCTCAGCTTTCTCCTTTTCACAAATGATCGACCTAACAGAGACCACTAATAACCACAGAACAGAGTCAATACTAGGCTGTTTGGAGATTTCCTTTGCAAACAAAATTAATCCAAAACAAAGGCAAAAAGAAGCCACATTCTTCACCAAAATATCACAAGAATAATCACGAAGCCACATACTAACTTTCTTTGGAATCTTTGAGCCGGTATCCACAATACAAATCACCCTCAGCACCACTGTCTTCTATGGTTCTGCTTGTACGGCCCCTTAAATCCCCACTGCTTTAGAGCATTGGATGGTTTTTATCTGTGTAGCTTTGGCTGTCCTGGACTCCCTTTGTAAATGAGGCTGCCCTGGAACTCATAGAAATTCACCTGTCTCTTCCTCCTTGAGTGCTGGGATTATAGGTGTGCCCTACCACCTCCAGCTCAACGGTCTTTCTAATCCAAATTCCCAGAGTCCACATTTCTCCAAACAAAAGCAGGATCAGCAACACCCTACTCCTGGTACCGACTTGTCTTACTTGTGTTTCTGTCGCTATGAAGAACACAATGGTAGAGTAAAAGGAAACATTTAATTGCTGGCTTGCAATTTCAGAGTTTAGTCCATTATCCTCATGGCAGGAAGCATGGCATCCTGCAGGCAGACATGGTGCTGGAGAAGGAGATGAGAGTCCTGCATCTTGATCCACAGGCAGCAGAAAGCAACTGCCACATGAGGCCTAATTTGAATATATATGAGACCTCACCTCAAATCCTACCTCCACAGTGATAAAGTTACTCCAACAAGGCCACACCTCTTAATAGTTTCACTCCCTGTGGGCCAAGCAGTCAAACACATGAGTCTATTGGAGCTATTCCTATTCAAACCACCATAAAGACCTGTCACAGTTAATATTGGCTTTACTGGAGCCAAAGGGGTGTTGGTAGGTTCCTTCCTAAAAAATCATTCACATGTTCCCATACTTTATTTTGTGTAACAATTCACTAAGCTCAGAAATATTGAGGGGTATGGTGAGAAGAATTATGTTTCTTCTGCTGAAGGATGTTACATGCCATTTACTTCTAAAACTTTTAGTACCAACATTTAAATGAACAAAGTTCTCTCTTATTCAGTCTTATGGTATTCTAAGATTTGGCCATAGTGTTGATAGGAAACTGGGTTGTTTTGCAGTTTATTTATTACAGACTCACATTTCAGATATGTGGGGGTTAAACATTTTTGCCTGACTAAATCACCATTTTTCATGGTGTTCCTACTAATTTTTTTTAATACAGTTTGGATATACTCACAGCTAAAGCTATGTCTGGAAGAAGCCTAGGTTACAGGAATGCCTCCCTTTAAAATTTTATTAACCTGTGTATTTTGTGTGTATATGTGCCTTGTCTACATGCATGCACACCGGAAGAGGGCATCATATCTCATTAGAGACAGTTATGAGGCAGCCATGTTTGTACTGGGAGTTAAAATTAGAACCTCTGGAAGAGCAGCCAGTGTTCTTAACTGCTGAGTCATCTCTCTAGCACAGAAAAATGAATTTTTAAAGTTGAAATTTCTCACTAAGATACTTTAAAAACAAAGATTTTACCAGTTGGAGCTATTATGAAGTGTAGAAAGGAGGTGATGTGTTTGAAAACAAGCATGACACAATTTTCCGTTCTCTTAATTTTAAAGTTTTTGTAATAGTTTTGTATCAGATTTAAGTAGTAGGTATTACTCTATTGATTGAGATAGACATCTGAAAAAGTGGTCTTCATTTGTTTATATGATCATGAAAATTTTTGTATTAGAGTATATTTATATGATATATTGTACTTAACTAATTTATAAACCTTCAGTTTGCCTCTGAAGTGAAACCAACTTGATCATACTTAATCAAATTTGAATGTGTTGCTGAGTCCAGATTGAGCATACTTTGTTGATGATATTTCCTTTTGAGGATATTAGTCTATAGTTACAATTTTTAGCTGTGTACTTACTCAATTTCGGTATCAGAGTAATTGTCACTAACAGAACAATTTGGGGAGTGTTCTTCTAGTTTTATAGAGTAGCTGAGGGAACATTGAAAGTTGTTATTCCCCAAAGTCTGATAAAATTAATCAGTAAGTTTGTCCTGTCTTGAACTTTTCTTTGGCAGGAAACTTTTTGTTTTATTTTTCTAATTATTGGATATTAACTTTTTATATCCTCTTAGTTCAATTTTGGCAGATCATATACATGAAGAAATTCAGCCATTTCTTCTAGGTAAGAATATACATTTCCAGAACAATTCCCACTGTTCTCTATATTTCAGTAGTATCCGTTGTAGTAGTTCAATTTGTTTCATTCCTTGTGCATATAGTTCTCTTAGGCAATACTTTATTATTTTAACTCTGTCTTTATTATGTCTTCCTTTATGCATATTTTAGGTTTTTATGCTCTTATTTTTATGAAGCCTCAAGATATAACATTAGGTTATTTATTAAATATTTCTCTGTTTTTTAAACGACATATTTATAAACTAACTTCCTTATTAAAACTGCCCTTAATGTTTGCCAGAGAGTCTGTACAGTAGTTTCCATTTTCATTTGATTATAGGAAATGTTTGCCAATTCATTTTCAGTAAAATATATGCTTTATTGATGTTTATTAAGGCAATTGTTGAGTCTTGCTTCTTAATCAAAGCAGCGAATCTGTATTTAAATTGGAAAATGAAATCCATTTGCAATAATGATTATAATGGATGAATAATAATTACTATTATTTTGTTTTGCTAATGTTTGACTCTTCCTTTGTTCTCTCACTGGTTTATTTACTTTCCCATTGTTTTCCATATTTCCAAATTTCTTTTGCTATCCTTCCCTGTGTGTAGGATTTCATTAAGTGTATTATTTTACAGCTGTCTCCTAATCATGAATTGTTTTGCCTTGTGTTTGTCTTGGCTTCATTTCTTCCTTAATCTTGAGGGTAATTGTACTTGGTATAGTCACCTAGGTTGGAAGAGTTTTAAGTTTTTATTTATTTATTTTCGTCCAGAAATTGAAGTGCATAATTCTAAGTTCTATAGTTCTTTGGACTTTGTGTTAAGAAATCTTTTATTATGATGAGTTGCCTTTCTAAATGAATTGGTATTTCTCCTTTGCAGATTTCAATATTCATCCTTTGTCTTATAATCCTAGTATTTTAGCCATAATATGTCTTGGAGAGTTTATTTTCTCATTATGTCCATTTGGAGTTAAATATTTGGGGGTCATAAATCTTTCCATATACTTGTTGAAATTTAAAAAGTTTTCTTACAGCATTGTATTTAATGTATCTTCTATGACTTTAGTCTATACCTTCCCACATTCTACACCTAAAGTAGTTCTGGAGTTTTAATTGTGCCAAGAGTTCTTAAATTTCTGTTCATAATTTTTTTCTTTGTTGTTATTATTACTTTATGTTCTAACTTATCAATCTTATCTTCAAAACCTGAAATTTTCTATTTCACTTGATACAATCAAATGATGATCTATCCACTGCAATTTGTATTATTTTCTTCAGACTTCACATTCCCAATATTTTGCTTGTTTTTAAGAATACAATCTCCTTTCTTATTGAACTCATTCATATTTTATATTTTATTTCTTGTTTGGTTGTTTTCTGGATTCTTTTGAAATTACTGGTCTGTTTTTTAAAAATTATACTTTTAAATTCAGTATTCTTTTTACTTTTAACATCTTTGGAATCTGTTGATGGAGAAAAATGAGTTTTGAAGTCTTGTTTTGTTTTTATATTTTATTGTATTTGGAGTCTATATCTTTTACAGTTATATGTGGGAGTCTCTTTTCATGAAACAGCTTTCTTTGGCTACTGTGTCCTGAGATATTGGCTTTTTGCAAAGTTTAGAATATGCTTTCCTGTTGGGGATTTACTGTACGGCAGTTACTTCTTCAAGCTTGATAGTACAGCTTTTTTTTTTTCAGGTTTCACAAGAAAAGGGGACTTCTTGTAGGTCAGCTAGATGTTCTGCTAGATGTATCATCCATAAGATGTGCCCTCTGTAATCATTCCTCTTGTTTCTATCAGCAATGCATGCTTTGAAAGGCTGTGTGCTCCCATTCTTCATAGGTGTGTGCTCATGTACTTCCTGCTCCTTCTTTCTGTTCTTGTTATAGGGGTGGAAGTCCAGGAGTGGGTCTTCAGAACTCCCATACTCTTATTATATCTATTTGTATCCCAGTCATTGACTTGGAGTTTCTTTTTTCTTTTTTTTGTAAATTTCCCCTATTCTTTGGGCTAAGGCTATTGGTTAGTGGCAGAACATCTACACATGTGACATTGGACATTCCAGTTCCATGTATAGAAGAAATAACAATATTAGCAACAAATAGCAGTAAAACGCATAAAAAAGTAAGCGTCAATGATCATGTCTAGAACTATCGCAGACATAACAGTAATTGTAGTAGAAGAGATAACCAAAACATCTCAGACATAACCAACAATCAATAAATAAACAATTAGTAGAGAAGAAAGTTAATAACCAGAAAGTTAGAATAGTTAGTGAAAATTATGTTGCTTCTTTGTTTTAAACTCCAGCAAACTTTTTTTTTCTCCTTCTGTTGTACAAGACCTAGAAGGAGCAAAGCCCCCAATGAAATAAGGGAAAAGATTGTGAGAATCAAAATGAAATGAAAGCGATAGATAGATAGATAGATAGATAGATAGATAGATAGATAGATAGATAGATAGATAGATAGATTTTGTCATTAAGAGAGAAAAACAGATAAGGAAGAAGAGAATAATAAAACACAGAAAAGGAATAAAGAGAAACATATATACAAATTAATCAATGAAGAAAGAAACATTGTGTTAATTTTAAAAATAGTAAGGAAATATCATCTGTGCTGAGCCATTGTGAGGGCATGTGTGGATGTTTAGTACATCTTCCCTAGTCAGTCAGTAGTTCCTCATTTGGCTATGTGTCTCTGGAAGAGAGCAAGACTAGGATCTTCACCTTCTTGACTGTGTGTGTTATTCTCCAGCCAGTCAGTGAAAGTGGCCTGGCTTGTATTAGACCTGGTTGAAATGGCTTTCTTCTCTCTGCTTAGTATCAAAATAATAATAATAATAATAATAATAAATAAATAAATAAAATAAAAATAAATAAAAAGAAAAGAAAAAAAAAGGCAGCTCAGTCTCCAAGTGGGTTCCCTAGTAAGGGGAACAGTGACTTTCTCTGACATGAACTCAGTGGCTGGCTCTTCAATTACCTCTCTCTGAGGGGGGTGGACAGCCTTACCAGGCCACAGAGGAAGACAATGCAGCCAGTCCTGATGATACCTGATAGGCTAGGGTCAGATGGAAGGGGAGGAGAACCTCCCATATCAGTGGAATAAACAAGGAACATGGAAGGACAAGAAGGAGGGGCTAGAGCTGGGATACAAAGGGAATAATTATAAATAATTTTTAAAAAAGAAAAAAAGTAGCACAGGAACAAAGTTCTCTAGGCTGGAATTTTTCTATGAAAAGTTTATCTTGGTTGATTCTTGGAGCTGTGCTTCTGAAAGGCTTAAATTAACAGTACTAACTCTGTGTTGTTTCTCAGACTCCATCCAAGGTTAGCTTGTCCCTGGAGTACCTTGGTTCCCACCCTGAAGATCTAAGAAAAAAAAAAAACATAGAATGTTCTCAACATTTTGCAGCTAGACACAGCAACTGAGGCAGACCAATGAATGGGGTCGGTAAAGAAAACATAAGTTGTTCCCATGGTTACAGTGTTCCTTTTGGCAAACTGTTCCTCTTTGTGGTTTGGCCAGATGCTGTCAACCAACTAGGTCAAAGTGCATTTCACTCCTTTACCTTCTCTCCAATCATGTAATGCTAAGGCTTGGAAGCCCCTGCTTGTGGTTTTTCCCTTTAAAAACCCTTTTCCCTTGGAGCTGGCTATTGCTCTCCCAACCTGTTGTGTCAGGAAGGATTGTGACCCACGCTCGAGCTTGAATGAAGACCATTGTGTGTTTTGCATTTTGGAGGTCTCTGATCTAGGCATAACACTTCCAACCACATACCAAGCCTCCAGGTAACTCCATAAAGTCCACAAGAAAGCGTGGGCACCATCTTGTATTGATGGAGGTGGGGCCATCTGTGGGCTGACCATCACCCTTTCCATAGTTTCTGTGGCTCAGATAATGAAGGGATCTGTGTGCTTGCTCTGTCCCCAAGTGCCTCTCTCTCTGCCATCTCAAGCCTCCGGTTTGAAAGGGAATATAAGCTTTCCTCTATTCTGAGTCTCCAACCCAAATCTCATAGCATGTGTTTTTCAATGAGCTCCTTTCAAGTTTCACTGGGGCCACACTGGAGAACCTGGCACATGCTAACTGGGTGGTAGGACAATACTTCTGAGTTCCGAGGATGACATAGAGACTTGTTTCTCAAAGCACCACATTAGAGCAATCCCTTCTCTGCGCTGTCACAGCACCTACCCTTACATCCACAGGGCTCTTGGAAATCAGAGAGTACTTCCTTGTCATGAGACCCAATGACCAGTGCTGCCCTGGCACGGCTCACTCCCAACTGCTCTCTTCAGCATCTCTGCCCATTTTTACTTATGATGGCTCTCCCTCTTTCTTCTCTTACCCGTCCATTCAGTTGCCCTACTGAACTTCAGTGTACTCAGCTCTGATACAGTCTTCTGACCATCTATTCCATAAGCAAGATTTCTAGGTTTCTCCAAGTCTCTGTCTACTGTCAAACATCAGTGTGTCTCCCCACTCTCCCAACTGCCTTCTGAGATGCTGTTGCTGTTACCTCTAACATGCCATCTTAACTTCTCCTATAATCCTCAGTGTGCTTAAAGCTTTCATTGTATATGTTCATGGTGTTCTGTTACATGTAGATATTTTCATACAAGTTGTTAAGTACACCTGTAGAGTTCCACCTGTCCCTTTCTCCATGTTCTTGCTCTTCAGTTTGTCTTGCTTTGTAAAAGACCCTCCCCGACTATGGTGCTGATGGTGGGAAAGAAAGAAGAAAACAGTAAGAGGAGAAGGTGGGAATCCAGGTGAGCTATCATGTGAACCAAGTAAGTATATGACCAAGGAAGACAAGAGAAAAGATCAAATAAATCTGTTTTGAAAGTAGCACCTCAAATATTTCTGGAAGGTTAGACTTGAGGCTCTAAGGGAAACATAGTTGAGGATGAGGATGTCTCCCCCACCCTTTGTTTTTGTCTTCAGAACAAAGCTCAGCTGCAGTGAAAAAGAAGGAACAGATGAGGAGATCTGAGTTCAGTTCTGGATAATTTCAAGTTTGAGGTGTGTGTTGAGCATCTCAGTAAGAATGCAAAGAAAGCACCATGTTTGTACATCCTGTCTGAAGATGTCCCAAAGTCAGTAGCGTATAGGGGTACTCCCACTGTGCTATTTTATCAAATTGTTTTAAAAAAAGGTAAGATTATATAAAGAACAATTTGTAGACTGGTATCATTTAAAGTAGTGGAAATTAAGGAGAATTAACAGAGGAACAGAATTAGGAAAAACAAAAAGAAGCACCTGAAAAAGAAAGGCAGGCTGTGTTGTGAAGAGGAGAATTCATCAAGAAAGGAATGGCATCCTATGTTAAGTGCACTACTGAGCCTTAGGAGGAGCCTACGAATGCAGAGATGTTTTTCATGATTTTTTTTAAAAAGTTAAAAAAAACAAAAATAACTTTCAAAATCTAAAAAGGTTGCTAGAAAGGAAATGGAGATCAGAAGAAGGAGACACAGATGCATACCGGTGGCAAAGAAAATGGTGAAATGTGTGAGCTCTGTTCTGGTAGCTTTTCAGTTTTCCTCAGTGAAATTAGGGCAAGGATGGGAAGGAGGATGTCTAGAGTTTAGGAGAAAAACAAGAATAATAATTTCAGTAAGTAGAATCTGTATAGATTAAGAAGATGGGGAGTATGCTGAATAGCCTATGTCCCACCTTGGGTTGACAGTCAAAGATCTAAAAGAGACATAGGGAAGCACAGGCTCTCCTTAGCCCCGCAGGCATGCATAAGTGCCAACTGTACAGGCTCAGACCAGAAGGAAATAGAGAGCAAGCTTTAACTAGAGAGAGTAAGTGTGTGTATGTGTGTGTGTAGGGAGTATTTTCTCACTCATGAGGAACTTCAGAGACAAAGATGCATTTAAGCAGTGCTAAACATAAGATTCAGCAAGGTAAGTAGAAAGGGTTAAAGCAAACTAAAGTGAGGGAAAAAAATCTTGATTCAAGTGTGCATTCTGGAATGAGCTGACCACAGAATAGGGGCTAATCAGAGCAGGATGTGTAAAGCTTAGATTGTAAAGTGACATAGCAATGACAGGCTCAGGTTATGACAAAAGAAATTAATCTCGAGAAGGTTACTGAAGATGAGATCACATTTCTGATCTGTGTTGTGCAGGAGTTGATTGTGAGGCAAGCAGTGCAATCATGATGTTTAAAGGTCTAATTTCAGAAGACGCCAAAAAGCTACACACAAAAAAAGTTAGTGAAGCCTGAAGTAATGAAGGAGTGGAAGAAATGGGGGAACATAGCAGAAAACAACGTACTGAGCGTGCTGAACATAACATGGGAATGCTCCTTTGTAGTTTTCAAAACATGGCTCTGGCATTACTGAATTCCAGAGCTCAACATCTCTGCTGTAGAAAGAATGAGCCTTGGGGGCATGGATGTGAAGAACCATGACCAAGGAAAACTCTGACTCTGAACTTTGAGCTCTTATCCATTATGTCCGTCTTTTTTTTTTTTTTTTTGACAGGTGCAGTGATTATGATAAAGTAGGTGGACTTAGTAACTAATTCTGAGATGTGATTACTAAATCTACGAGATTAGAGATGATTGAGAACAATATTGCACAGAAAGCCCAGAAATATGCATGATCTTCTCTAATCCTCATGGTAATCCTGTGTATTAAATAATTTGGCAGGATCGTAGGGCCAGCAGAGCCTAGATATGAAAATGCTTGCTCTGGCCACTCTATACTCCTTCTGCTAGCTATGGGTAGCCATTACTTTTCAGAGATGCACCAGTGCAACTTTAAAGACACTCTAAATGGTTTTGAATAAATATACTAATAAGCAAGCCTTTACTAGTTATTTCTTTTCAGAACCTAACAGAAAAGTCTCATAATTCCTGTTTCCATGGGAACATTTGTCAGCACAGAATACAACATTCTTCCTGTCAGGGAATATTCTCTCTAGACATTTTTGCATTCACTTCACTAATATTTATTGAGCAAATAGTCTATGCATCCACGTTCTGTGCTGGGGGCAGCTGATACCATCTAACAAGAAACTTCCCGGTTCTACAGTAAGTGTTGGTCTGTTGATACCGAAAACCTCAGCTACTCTGCAGGGCTTTGAATCTGGTACAATTTAAGACTTCGTATTTGACCTAGAATACACTCTATCTCTGAGGACTTAGTTACCTAAGAGATGTCCCTAATGGTTTGCCACAGGCATGATCAGCCGTAGTACCCTGGAGATGGAATGTTAGGTTTGAACTCTGGAGAAAATGAGCCAGGGTGTTTTCCAAAGCTGACTTCCCATTTAAACTGGTCCACTGTTTAAGTTGGATTTTAAAGTACTTCACCCTAAGTGGCTTCGGTTGTCCCTTAATTACCACCAATCTTTCATTAGAAAATTTGTTTTAGCGCCTACTGTGTAACCTTTTAGGGGCCCCATCCATGGCCACAAATTCTCCTACCAGGGTGCCAGGCAAATACCAAGTAGCAGCAGCCCTGGACACTGGTCTTTGAGGACAACTGGCTGTGCATCCATTGGGTGAGAAGAATCCCACCTTTGGTCAGATTGGTAAAGGAGCAGTGTTGTAGCATGTAGTGGTATGTCAGGGAGGGTTTTTGCATACTGAGAAATTCCTGCACTTCCACTGTGTGATACCAAGAATGGTGCTATCAACTAGTGCAAACTCACCTGGCGCTGCCCCAGGGAGGGGCCAGGAAAGGGGAATGCTAAGCTTATCTAGATCCATGAAGAAGCTAATGGGTGCTCCTCTTGGCTGCATCATCAGTGACTCCCCGCTTCCCTTTGGACCCAACGTGTGTGAGTTACATAGCAATTTCAGAATTACTCTCCTCTTTGTCCGTTACATTTGCAAAAGCTAAGTGAGACAAACTAAAGAACAGTCTTTCTCCATTAAAAAAAAATAAAGGAAACCCCATATTTTATTGGGATTTATTTTTTTTTAACTGCAACGTGTTTCATTCTTACATTCTCTTCGCGGAGAGAGTAAATGCGAGTCATCTCTGTAGTTGTGAGACCACACAGTGAGTCTATCTTTGTGGGTTTAACGGAAGGTAACTGCAGTTTTGGAATCAGAGAGGTGGCCTTAGCGTTGAGATCTGCCACTCCCTGCTGGCGGAGGCAGTGGGCTGCTCTGGTCCTCGGTTTCCCCTGGTTGCTAGCCACCTTCCTCCAGGCTCCCGCCAGGGGAGCAGCCTTTTTCCACCTGCGGTTAGGAGTGGCCCAACTACCGAATCTACCTCGTGCTGGTGCCGCGGGCTCCTTAAACTCGCGTGGGGTGGGGGATGGGGAACGCACCCGCCGCCTGAGAGGGCTAGAGCCCAGGGGCCTTTGCATTTCCCCAGGCTGAATGGGGGTTGGCAGCACGGGACGCCTGGGGCTGCCCTCTCCTTACCCAGAGGGCCCGCCCTCCCCTGCCCGCTATGCCTTGGGTGTTCCAGCCCAGCAGGTCCTGTGCCTCCTCGGATCTCCAAAGCCTGGCACGCCCACCACCACCGCTGCCCTGGCTCTGGAGTAAAAGCATGCAGTTCACCCTCGGCGGGCGCCAACGACACACCTAGCGACACAGCACACCCGGCCAGGTACAGGAGCGCCGGGTGCTGTACAAAGAGGCCTGCGCTTCGTGGGCCTTCGGCGCTGCCACGCCCGCTGGTGTCCACCGCCCCCTGCCCTCGGCGGTGGCCCAACGCCGAGAGACTCCTTCACGCGGCGTGCTCTGTATCCCCTCTGCCCCCCACCCCCAGCGTCGATCAAATCCACCCAGTGCTCTCCAAAATCCCACGAGCCTTGGCCTCCCACTGCCGTGCCGCTGCCCTCCGCGCGTCCAGCACTGGCCAGCCCGAAGCTCCCCCCAACCCCCCAAGTCCATCGCCCCCCTCGATTCCCGGCCCCTCCTCCGGTCCCTCCTTCTCCTCGCCCCTCCCCAGCCGGGGTGGGAGCGGCGGCAGCTGGAAGGGAAGGGATGAGGTCATCCTCTCCGTCGGAGTCAGCTGGTGGAGGAGAGGCTGAGGGAGGAGGGAGCGCGCGCGAGGGGAGGAGAGGAATGTGCAGGTCCGAGGAGCGCCGCGGCGGCCGCTGCTGCTCCTGCTGCTGGCGGCGGCGGCGGCTCGTGCTGCAGCCGCGGGGCCGGGCCGGCGCGGAGCGCGGGCGGCTGGCAGGGGCGCGCGCGGCCCGGCGCGAGCAGCTGGGCTCGGCGCAGGCAGCCAGGCGGCGCTCCTGCGGGCCCCGGGCGTGCGGCTAGCCGGGCCCAGCGCCCAGCCCCGCGGGCGGGCGGCGGCGGGCGAGCGGGCACAGGAGCGAGGAGCGAGGAGAGCGGCGCAGACGGGAGGGAAGCCGCCGGGGCGAGGCGAAGAGGTGGCGGGAGGAGGAGGAGACAGCGGGGACAGGTGTCAGATAAAAGGAGGGCTCTCCTCCGCTGCCGAGGCATCATCATGGCCGCTAAGTCGGACGGGAGGCTGAAGATGAAGAAGAGCAGCGACGTGGCGTTCACCCCGTTGCAGAACTCGGACAATTCCGGCTCCGTGCAAGGGCTGGCTCCCGGCTTGCCGTCGGGGCCCGGAGCCGAGGACGCGGAGGCGGCCGGAGGCGGCTGCTGCCCGGACGGCGGCGGCTGCTCGCGCTGCTGCTGCTGCTGCGCCGGGAGCGGCGGCTCGGCGGGCTCGGGCGGCTCCGGCGGCGGCGGCGGTGGCCCCGGCGGCGGGGCGGGCTCGGGGGCGCTGTGCCTGCGCCTGGGCAGGGAGCAGCGGCGCTACTCGCTGTGGGACTGCCTCTGGATCCTGGCCGCCGTGGCCGTGTACTTCGCGGATGTGGGGACGGACATCTGGCTCGCCGTGGACTACTACCTGCGCGGCCAGCGCTGGTGGTTTGGGCTCACGCTCTTTTTCGTAGTGCTGGGCTCGCTCTCGGTGCAGGTGTTCAGCTTCCGCTGGTTCGTGCACGATTTCGGGACCGAGGACAGCGCCGCGGCCGCCGCCTCCAGCTGCCAGCAAGCTGGAGCCGAGTGCAAGACAGTGGTCAGTGGCGGGTCTGCGGCCGGGGAAGGCGAGGCTCGTCCTTCCACGCCGCAGAGGCAAGCATCCAACGCCAGCAAGAGCAACATCGCCGCCACCAACAGCGGCAGCAACAGCAACGGTGCCACCCGGACCAGCGGCAAACACAGGTCTGCATCCTGCGCCTTCTGCATCTGGCTCCTGCAGTCACTCATCCACATCTTGCAACTCGGGCAAATCTGGAGGTACTGTATCAGGGTGGGGGTCGAGGGGGACTACTGCTGCTCTCACATGCCCACATGCCCACTCTGCCTCTGCATGAAATCGTCCAGGGTGGCTGGTAGTACGCCTAGTTGCTCTTTTTTCCCCTACACTGCTTACTCTCTCTTTCTCTCTCTCCCTCCCTCTGTGTGTGTCCCTATCTCTCTGTCTCTACCTACCTTCCTGCCTGGCTTCCTACCTATCTACCTAACTCATGTCAGGCGAGGACGAGGACGGAAGGGCACGAACGTGCCTGTGGTTCTTGGGCTCCCCATCTTCTCACGGGCTCACTGGCTTTACTCTATATACTACAACTTCGCCACAGGCTGTAGACTTATCATTTCAGTGGTGGAGGATGCCTGTCACACTTTCTAAAAAATAATTTTCATTAGGTAAATTTGTGGTGTGTTGTAATTTGAATAGTTTCCTTTGTTTGGGGGGGGGTTAAGTTTACAAATTCGAGTAAAATAGGAATTGTTGCTGCTCAAAGGAACCCACACTTGAGTGATAACTGCTAAAGACGTACTGTGCTCAAAGTAGTGTTAATAAATATTTTCTTTGTCATATACGTAACATGAATATATACATATAATTTTATATAGTTTGTGTGTGTGTATGCATGTACACTAGAGATGAGACTTTAGGAGACCCTGACTCATAGTACTTGCGGTATCCCTTTGTCTACTTTTGGATGTAGCTGAGAACCCTTGGGAAAGGGGTAGCAAGCACATGGGGTAAACTTTTGTTGTGCTTGGTATTTTCATTGGCTGATTTGCTGCTTATCACTTGACCTACCAAGTCTCTTCACAGAGCTGTCAGTTCACTTATACACTATACAAGACTAAATTTATTGGGCAGTCCACCAGACATGCCTGCACAGATGTAGGAATGTGGTGGAACAATAAGCTCAGAAATCTGTTCTTTGGACTTTTAGGTGTTTGGGACACAATGCTTAACACCTTAAAAATGTATGTAGACGAATATAGAGGTGAAAACCCTAGAGATTCCTTGGCCTTAAAGCAACTTAGTAAGTACATAGAGCAAGAAGTGGAAAGTTCCTACCAAGTCCACTAATTCTGGTCAATATTTTACACTTTCACCTGTAGTTTTTTTTTTTTTAATGATAAAAGACTTTGTAAGTCATTGACATAGTGAATGTCCCATGAAGAAATAGCTCAGAGAGTTTGTAGACTAGATTCACAGACTTTCTTTCTTTCTATTTTCTTTCCGGTGAACAGCAGTGTCCTCATCTGAGAAGAGTAAATGTAATAATTCCATTGCTCTAATATTTTGTACTAATATTTGTAAAGCAGGGTGAGCATGGCCTTAGTGACCCTTGCCTTAGAAAGTAGAGAAGATACTTTCTGGAAAAGTGATGTGTGGTTTGTCGTCAGACAGATTAATGTGGAAGCATACATGTTTCAGACTCAGGAAGACTTTCTAAAACATTGGTTAACTGTGGCAGCTCTATTTACTATAGACAACTATTGGAAAGCCCATGTTGGGTATTCTCCTTCAATGATGAGAAAGAACTAGAGGGCTTATTTAATTGCTGGAATTATTTAGTGGCTTGGATGTACATGGTTAGCAATTTTAACCTAGCAATGTGGTACAGAAAACGTACCATCCTATTTGGTTACTTGTGAAACCTTTTAAAAAGATTTTTGAATCACTTCCTTTTAATTATCTGTAAATCATCACTGCATGTAGTTATTAGTTATAGTCACTGAAAACCTGTGCATGTTTCTCCTACAGATCGATATTTTCTGAAAAGCACGTGGTGTCAAACTCAGTGAACTGAAGAAGTAATTTTAATTATTGTGTTTATTAGACTTTCGAATCTAAACATTTTCCCAATTGAAAATAATGTTCATTTCTTCAGGAAATGATGTTGAGAAAGTGAGAATTAGGAAAGCCTGTGGTACAAAGTATCACAATGAGACTGTAACTACCGGGTCAATGTGTCTAACTGAAGAGCCATGAGGGCACAGCGGGAAGAAGGGTGAGGCTGACCACAGAAAGGAAACCATAGGCTGTCAGACAAGTGCACTACTTCATGAACCCTTGGAAGAACACATGGCTCCCTATAAAATATTCCTGTGAGACATGGCGGTTTATTTTGATAATGGGCTCATTCGGGTTGAAATGCTCTTTTTTGGAAATATCAGGTCTTTGTCATCACTGTCTAATGAGATATTCACTGTGGACATCTGAATTGTTACTCAACACATCATTTTGTTTTGGTTCAAATATTTGAGGAATCTCAGGGTAGTCTGGTAGAACCAGATCTAAAAATGACCTCATTATTTTTTTGTTTTTGTTTTTGTTTTTGTTTTTGAAAAAAACAAAATATGCTTTGACCTAATGTAGAGAACTGTAAGGAATGAGAATAATGTAAATTTAACACAGAGATGATTTTTTATATGTCTCCATTGCTCCTTGTTAAAATTTGAATTGAACTGCGGGGGTGGGGAGAGGCGGTATGTGCCTTTCGGAAGAGGTGGTAGAAGGGCACAGCTACGACAGTTGTGTTAGATACAGTGACTAGCTTAGACCACTGTAGATGTCTGAATCCGAAGCATTACTTGGCCCCTTCCAGCTCTACTTTTCAAAGCATTCTACCAAAATACTGCACCAACACAAGTGTACTGGGTGGTTCAAAGCTTAGGGGTCATTATTCATGTTTTAACATGCTACTGTCTTGAATAAGATAGATTTTCAAGCAGGTGTTAAGTTTTCATTGCATTGCCATGAAACTGTAGTTATTTTAGGGAAGGATCAGAGTCTAAAATCTTTCTGTAGATAAAATCTTTTAAAATAACACCCAAGTGTTTGTTTGTTCTGAAATAAGCCATTTAAAATGTGCTCAAAATTTGCATGCATTATACATGCATTATGAATACAACTGCTAAAAGCAATGATACATGTTCATTTTAATTAAAGTTTACTAATGGGAAATTAATGGAAGCTTTTAAAGTCATAGGAGGTGGTGCTGGGAAGGAGCCATACAAAATAATGAAGTGAGTTTTTTCTACCACGTGGAAAGAGCAACCATAGCTTTAAGGAACCATGCCTGCAAATGAACGAGAGCATGTTTCTTTATTACTCTCTTTATGTAATTCCAGAATGACTAAAATTGCAGCTCAGCCAGTGGGAATCATGAATGGCTATGCCTATAATAATGCCATCTCCAAAGAAAAGTTATTCTATGTCATTCCTAAGCCTGAGTTAAAACACTGATGGTAATGTTATCAGGAAATGTCAAATCCTTACCTCTTAATCTCCTAAGTTTAAACTGGAAGGGAATGGTTAGTATCTCTTTATATAAGAAAACCGGCTTAGAATGATTAAGTTTTCCAGGGTCACCCTGATAACCCACGTTATATCTAGCATTCAGACCCAGGTTTATCTTATCCTATAGTTCGTGTTCTTTCTGGATTAATTGGCTAACTCCCTGTGCCCACTTGGATGATAACAACAACAGTATGTGCAAAAGATGATTTTCTGCACTGAGGTTGGTAAGGTAGAAAGGTAGTTGCACTTTAGATAGGTGGACTGATCTTTTCAATCGACACACATCAGATAAGGGAAGACTTACGACATGTGCTCTTGCTACCTCACTTGGATTTTTCATTAAGTTCTGGCTGCATAGCATGGTCCTATGGTGGTCTTTATGATTAGGTGGTACAATGTTTGTAAATATGCAAATAGCACTTACAAAGAATATTTGGTCCTAGAGATAAGGGAAACAGAATGTAGGCCACAGTTTTAAAATATGTGCTTCACTAAGTGTTAGTCCTGAATCCTGACAGCTTAGGCAATATTGCTGGTTCATTGAATGACTTCTTCCTATATATTTGTATTCTTTCCTGGTGCATGCTTATTATTTCATTTATTCAACTTATATTGAATACCTACTGTGTGCAACACCCTTCTAGATACTAGCTTTCCTAAGATTAATAAAATATGTATCTTGGTATCTGTTCTCTATTGAGGAAGACAGAATACACACCGATAACATCAAACTAAGACTAAGTCTTTCAGTAGAAACAAGAAATTAAAAACCTTGATGGTTCCAGTGAGGCAGGGATGTCGGTATAAAAGTTTAAATGATGAGAAAACATTATGATTCACTTTAGAGCCATGAGCACAACAAAGCACAAATCCTGTGGGGCACAAAAATGATCAGGATACACATGTGCCCCCAAACTCAGAGTTGTAGAGAGTAGCTAAAGAAGAGACTGAATAATTCTTTGTACTAGATAATGAAAAGGATTAAGATTTTATTCTGAAGTCAAGGAGGAACCTTTGAAGGATTATAAAGGACAGAGTTTGCAAAAGTGTTTCAACATTGTTTTATTCAAAGCAATTTTTCACAGCTGAAAGTCTCAGAAGAGATGTCATTATTTTTTCTGATTCACCAGTGTCTCTTCCACTTATAAAGTACATGAACTTTGCAGGGCTTGACTTGGAGTATTATTGAAACATGTAAAGGAACTCAATATAATGAAGAATTATTTCTAAAAAAAAAAAAACAGACTGTTTAACTGTATCTATACAAACTACAAAAGAAAACTCTGGACCAAAATGTATTTGGGTGCTTTGTAGTTTTCTTTTTTAAAGAGCTATTTCTACAGATATGGTGACCTTTGCCTTATGTAATTTGTATTACATGTTAGGAGCAAATTTGCTTGTACTTTAAAATCTCTAAAAACCTTCTTCTGTTTTTCATTTGGTCCTCAACTAATGTTTTAGGTAGTACTTCCATTCTGCATCTATGTAAATTGAAACAGAGACTTCTAAATGGTATCCTCTGTAGGTCACATAGTTTTGTACCTAGATCCTAGGGTAGAGTTTAATGTCCTCAGTTGAGGGAGGGAACAAGCTAAACAAGGCCAGCAAAACTGAGGGGGATGATGGAGGTAGAAAAGAAGAAGGAATTCTGAGGGTGATCTGATGAGTGTTGAAGAATTATGATTGAAAGAGACGATGGAGTTTCATGGAGACTCTGGCACATGAATAGGTCAAGACTGAAGATGTGCACTCACATGCAATGTACTTTTGAATCTTTAACAATAACACTAACAAAAACAGAGAAACAAAAGGATGAGCATCATGAAAAGAGATTTTCAAAGGAATCAAGTAATCAAAAATACCGACAATCATCAATGACTTTCTGTTAGAGGGTGCCTCAGCAATTAAAAAAAAATGTTAGAGCCAAGATCAAGATACTTTGACTATCATGTAGACGAATGTGTTGCAAG
Source organism: Pachyuromys duprasi (assembly GCA_028658305.1). Classification (NCBI taxonomy): domain Eukaryota; kingdom Metazoa; phylum Chordata; class Mammalia; order Rodentia; family Muridae; genus Pachyuromys; species Pachyuromys duprasi. Next base: position 45,065,644 of record CM053750.1, read on the forward strand.
ATTATCTTCTAGGCTTGAGCCTTTATGATGATTTTCATCATTATATTTGACTCCAAACACAGCAGACTAACTTGGTTTTTATGGGTAAAGAGAGGAGAAAGTCTTTTTCCTTCAAAACAGCAGTCGTGGTGCTTTGAAAGCTATTTTTTAGTTTATGGACCTGTTCTCTTCCCAAGAGCACCACAAATCTGTACACTGGCCCTGAGTAATCTCTGAGTTAGCTGATGGGTATAAATCCACACACACTCACAGAGGTCCTCCCTGTGCATTTACTTGGGTTGCTGTATGAGTTGGAATCATTTACTGTTGGTAGGTATATCTATGTGATATCCTTTCAGTTGAACTGTGAGCTGTGTTAGCATCATGAGAGTAAAAATCTTATACTTATTCCTCTACAGCACCTCAACCTATCTTAACCAGGCAATTGAATACAATTGAATATAGCACCCATGTGAGTATGCATACCCTCAGTTTTGAACATTATCATTAATCATTTGGGCAGTAGTAACTTTGAAAGGTTTGATCAGTCACTTATAAAAATAATTCTTATTGGGTCTTAAGAGATGGCTTAGTAGTTAAGCATACCGATGTTCTTGCAAAGGACCTCTGTTCAACTCTCTGCGTCTACCCGATGGCTTACAATTGTCTGTAACTGCAGTCTAAGGGGATCTGATGTCCTCTTCTGACCTCTGCTACCACCAGACATACATGTAGTGTGCCTAGACATAAATACAGACCAAACACTCACACATGAAATAAAATAAATCTTTAAAAATTCATGTTGACTAATACCTTTCCTAATACATTTCAGATTCCTAATACATTTGCCATTAAATATTTTGTATTTTACAACTTAAACAAGGAGCACATAGTCTATCTTTCCAAAAAGCACAAATTACCATGTAACCAACTGTGCTGTGCCTAGTATTTATATGCTTACTAGCTAATCAGATTACCCATTTCTTTGACTTGTTTTAGAAAGTCCTTCAACATACTCACTAGACCCAGGTAGGCAAGACTCAGGGCATAGGATAGGACAGGATTTCTTGTTCTACAGTGTGAAGTGTAAGGTAATATGCAGAACTCATCTCGAGAAAGTGTTTATCAGGTCTGAATTTACAGTTCTGACAAGTTGTCAGAGCTCAAGGAAAATCATGCTCAACAATTCTCAGCTGCTCTTGATTTATTTGATCAAGATACTTCATAAATCTGACCACCCTAACAAAGACTTCACCTCATTCCAGCTACTGGAAGGTGTCTCTGATACCTTTCCTGTATAGTCCATTGGGGAGGAGACCATCAACAGACTGCATGAAGGTCTTCTGGGGGTTTATATAAAGAAAAACACATTGGACAGAGCATGTCATGAACTGTGGATAAAACCCAGGTTTCTTCTCCCTTCTTTATGGGTCTAGCTGAGCTTGCTGTTTGGTTGTTTTGCTGTTTTCTAATGGTACAGAACACTGGGAAAGATGTGGCATTTTCTAGAAGGGACAGAAAAAATCAGCCTCCTTCTTTTTCAGATTGCTAATGTTAGGGAAGAGGGACTGAATTTTTGTAGTTGTTCTCTGAAGGAAAAGAATGCATCTATAAGCCCAGATTACTGCTCTATTCTTGCTGATAGAACAGTACGCTTGTAGAAGCTTTAGGATCAGTATTTTTATTTAAATCTAATGTATATTTGACTGCTAATAGACCTATATGTAGAATTAGCTGGGCGTCTTTGGGAGCTTCAATTTTTTTTTTTTTAACTTTAGTAGCCTTGTTATTATAAAGCACAATTCTGTATGCACAGTATGCAAAAGGCTCTAAAGTAAGGTTAAGGTGGATGAAATTGGTGATCTAAACTAACATGATTAGATTTTTATAACTCTGAAATTAAAGTTATATCACCACTGGTGGGAATATTTAGAGATGCACTCATCCTTTGAACTAAACTTGGTTTCAGATGAGATGGTTTATCCATGCAGTAGCTGAATATCCACCTGGGTTTGCTGGGACATATGGAACTCTGCGCAAGAGACGGAGCACAACTTCCACAATGCCTCAATGCTTAGATCTTTTGGTTCACCCTTCTCATTCTTAGGTTCTGTTTTAAAGATCTCATTGGTCAAGAATATTATCTAAGGTTCCTTCCAGATCTAAAATTCTGATTTTGTTCTTGATATAAATCCTTTTATGTATCTGATACCCAGAGTATATATGCCAGGAAGTCTATATTAGTCTTTTCAGGGTCCTTGAGATAGACGCTTTTGTTTCTGTAAGCCACAAGAGATTTGCAGTGATCTTCTCGGAGCTGATAGTAACGCTGTTATAGCTTGTATGAATTGACATGACTGGCACATGAGGAAGGAATCGTAAGCTGTAATACACCTGATTTTATGTCACTCTCAAATTTTAATTCCAATCCAGTGAAGCCGTTCTCATGAAAATCCATACTCAAGTATTTGAAGTGGGTGCTAGAAGTGGTGTGTTCACCAATTAAAAAATGTATATCATACAGATTTGGGAATTCAAAATTTCCATCTACACACAGTGTGGCCAGCTGGAGCCGTGTCATTAACAAATAAGGACAGTGCTTCTCAGGCTTGGAAAGAATTCCCTGAAGCACTAGTGAAAAGACCATTGCCAAAGCGGGAAGTACTTTACAATTAAAAGCACACCTTAGGTTATACTGTCGCTGTCAATATGCTGGAAGCTGAAGTCCCCTGTGAAGAAATCATACCCAGCCTATGCCGGGAGAGGTTGCAGTCTGTTAGAAAAGATCAATGTTTTAACCTTTCTTGGGTGGGAAGTACTTGGATTCCTGAATGTCAGAACACATTCTGATTCCAGGCCAACATTTGAGATTTGAAAAGTTGTAAAAATTTTAAACACCTATTTTAAGATTTTTCTGAACTGAGTATTATGTCAAAGTATGTCCTAGTCTTTGTGATTCATACGTAGACTGAATCGGTTTCACATCTTTTCTTCAATGTACACACAGGCTGTATTTCTCTGCCAGGGGATTCCTTTTGTACAAACACAACAGTGGGCAATGTGTGGGGTGTGTGAGGATGAGTCAAACAATCTCACCCACATGTAGAAAAGTGGGATACACAGAGACTATGCCTTGAAAAAGACTTTAGATGACTTTGCTTTGACTTCCCATCAAGTGTACTCTATTTATGAGGGACTCACCAATATGAGCTACCAATCGAAGATTTCATTTATGTTAAAACACAATTTGACTTCCCTTTTCCCTTTGCAGCTTTGACAATACTCATGAATAAAGATAATAGTTGGAGGCTCAATTCTTTTCAGGTCCTGTATCTATCCAGTAACAGAGAGTAAGCAATAAAAGCCAAGGGGGCAGTTGGAGCATAATGGTCCCAAGGCAGTCCCCCATAATGCCAGTCGTTAGCTGTTGGCACAGGCGCCGTATCATTGTGACAGTGATAAGGAACGGGTGATCTTCAGGGAGGCAGGGGAAAGAACTCGGAAAGGCTTCTTTTGTCTTAATAGACTTTCAGCTTGTTAATTAATTTCCTGGTTTGCAAAAGTAAAATTAATAACCATCATTTAGAAAATGTAGGTCAATTGAAAAAGGCTTCCCCCAAACAATTTATCATTATTGGATCTGCTGCTGTAGCACAAATGAAAAGTGACTCTCCTGGGGCTTGATATTTCCAGGGGATATACTACTATTAAAACTGAAAATCACAAGTAACGTGTGGGTTTTTTTTTTCTGGTACAATGATGGTCTGGTTCAAAATTTATTCTAGGCTTAAGACAGTCCCTTGGCACTGACTGATGAGAGGGTGATGCATTAGATGTGCTTCTATTTCGAAAAACAGTCAACAGTAACAATTAGCTAAAGTGGTGTTACTTACTACCTTGATGCTGAAATCACCTGAGCAGGGAGGCTGCAGCCTGGTGTTTTTATCAGAGAAGCATGCCCAAATACTTGAAAAGTTGCATTCTCTGGTTTGCACATAGGAGCTATCCATATGTCCACTTTTGTTAGCCGGAGAAAGAAAAAAAAATGTAGACGTGAGAGAAATAAACAAAAGTGGAGAGTTTTTATTTCATATCTAGTAAGTGAGTTTTCAAATCTCCGAAACAGGAGTGGAGAAATGATAGCGATGGCATGATAGGGGCGACACTGTTTCACCACCAAGCTTCGCGTAATGCTTCATTAGTCTGGTCCAGTGTCTGTTAGATGTGTATGTGCTAGTGTTAAAGGAGGTAAAGTATGAGTTGTGAAAGTCATCAGGCTGATGAGATGGACTTGACGCTGAGTGGGCTCTGCTGTCGGAAGGTACTTGACTCGAGGTTCTGTGTTTTCAGATGAAGTCAGGAAGTCACCACTAAGAGGGGCCAGGCAAGTGCACAGCATTAAAAAGAGAGAATTTAGGACAAGAGCCAGACATAAATGTGTGGCAAAAGTTGAGTGTGCCTTAATCAAAAGTTTTGAGAGCAAAAGTGGTTTAGATTTCTATATTTTATGGAGTTCTGAATATTTGCATATACAGAGTGAGACATTTTAGAGGTAGGGCCTAAATCTGAACACAGAACTCACGTGTGCTTCCAATGCATTTTATAAACATGTCTGGTTGTCATTTTATGCATTGCTTAGAACAGTTTTATTCATGAAGCCAAACTGGTGTGCCTCGACTCAGCAGAGAATAAAGGCATAACTCTCAAGAGCTCCTGTCTTGTTTAGTTTGTTTTTTTTAATCAATTTAACAAAAACTAGAGGCACCTGGGAAGAGGAAACCCATTGCTTCCATCAGATTGGCCCATGCATGTCTGTGAGACATTGTCTTGATTGATAATCTATGTGGGAGGGCTTGGCCCAATATGGGCAGTGCCACCATTGGACAGGTGGTCCTGCTTGTACAGGACAGGAAACCAAACAAGAGCCTAGGAGCAAGCCAGAACACAGCATTCTTCCATGGCCTCTACTTCAGTTCTGATCCCCAGGATTCTGCATTCAGTTCCTAACTTGATTTCCCCTGATGGTGGACTGTAACCTGTACCCCGTTTTCTTCCCAAGTTGCTTCTTATTAGCATGTTCTATCACAGCAACAGAGAGCAAACTAGGACAGCATCCATATGTGCAAGCTGAGATTTCTACCTGTGTCAGGTCAGCACTCAAAGGGTTTCTGAGTTTGGAGCATTCCACATTTAGACTATGCAGGTTAAGGATACTCAGCCTTTGAAGGCCACTGTGTCCCCCTCACATACCCCAACCTGCCCCTCCCCACTCCTGCCACCACCGCTAACTATCAAGTTCCAGCTACACTGACCGAAATATCCAGTCAGTACTCACCAACTCACCCTACCAAGGAATTCCTCCCTTTTCTCATTAAAAGACATTCCTGCAGAGCCACCTGCTACTGTTTCTGCCCACTCTCTGTCTTGTTTGGTAAAGGAGCCCTTTGTGCTGGAAATTGGTGTTCCAGGGTGGTCTGTGCCTAATCTGAGTCAGAAAGGAGCACCCCAGGGTGCAAGGGTCCCTTCAGCCTTCAATAGTAGTAGGTGAAAATTCAATGTTAAGGGCATCAAGATGCAAAAAGGATGACTACAGGCAAATTGGTCTGATTTTTGGTCTCAATTTATAATATCTTCATGGTCAGACATTGAAAACAAAGCCAAGATTGGAGGTAGAACCCTACACAAGTTCACACTTAACAATATTGATAACATACAGGCCATTAAGAGCCCCTTGACTAAATTATTACTTGGTCGATGTCATCATTTTCCACTACTAGAAAAAAATAATTGATCAGTAATAAACCTTCAGTTATGTATCCATATGCACTTACTTAAATTCATAATAAGGAAAATATGTGAAAAGAATATTCTCCGAAAATATACTAGCTGAGGGATAAGTGTGGTCCTTCTCCCTGTCTTAACTAACACTAGAGTTGTGGCCTTACTACTGGAGATGCTATAGATCTAAGCATGGGAAGCTTCTCAGAAAAACAGAATCTCTGTTCCACCTCAGAATTAATGAATGGCAGCCTGCATTGTAAAAAGGACCCTGCATTGTAAGCATAAGGAGGTAAAAAATATGAGGCAACACCTGTTATTTCAAACCTCTCATCTTAAGTGGTCAGAAAAGGCTAATTTGAGTTGGGCAGTAATAGAAGATGGATGATTGGAATGATATGTGAATCACAACACATGGGGAATTTGAAGATTTGATATGAAAAAGCACAATAGATGATTACTAATCATCTCACTTGTTTAAGGTTAAACTCATGATGTTTTTTTAGGTTAAATAAAATATCTGATTAAAATTAATTTCACTTGTTTTTATTTTAGTATGTGTGTATACACACCAGTGCCTTGTGTATACTAAGCATATACTGAACATGTCCAGCCCTCTTTTCCATTTTTACAGCATGGTTATTACATAAAATTACATGTGTAATTTCCATTCTGTTTCTATTAGACATTGTTAGGCTTAGGAATGTCAGAGCTTCTTGAGGAAGGAGAAGAAGAATGTCTAAAATGAAATGTTCAAATAACTAGTAAAACTTTACCAGAAGTGACCAGGGGAAGGACAGAGAATATTTTCACCTTACGCCAGTCAACAATGGAGTTTACAAAATAATTTACGTTCTGATGTATTGTGATTCTTAGAGAGACAAAAATCCCTTCTATGTGGAAGCTTATTGTGGTTCTTACCTTTTGTCTGTTTAATGCCTCATGGTATGGTGGGCTTCTTTGGTATAGAGTAAATATCATTTGGTGAGGACAGTAAGGATATTTTTCCAAACACCAGTGTAGATCACTCATGCTAAATCATCCAGCTTTTCATTCCTACCTGAAGCCAACCCAGCTAAGGTATGGAAAAGGATAAAGAATTGCCCGGTGCACAGAGCAACCAAACAGCAAACACACGTGCTCACTTTCATCATCATGTTGCCATGCCTAGAGCTTCCTGCCTGTTCTGTGACAACGACAGAACTGTGAATTAGAAAAGCATTTCCCTACCTTTCACCCTAGCCAACAATGCTGACAACCTCAGGGAGTTTGTTTTTACTGTGACAACAGTGGGAACTAGTCAAGACCAACTGTAAATTGTTCTCTGATAACAAGAGTAGGAGACATACAGAGTCTTGGCTTTGTTCTTATTTTCTGTACTTTGAAATGAGACCTAGAGTCAGCCTGATTCTAATGTTCCTTGCAGTTCTACACTGAACATACAAGTTCTCGTTACATACCTTACTTAATTATGTACTCTGGAAAACCTCTCTGTTTTATTGGCCTAGGTTGGATTATTTTTTTATAAACTATGACTGGTATTGATGTGACCGATAAAACTTCAAGTACAGGAACTGTGGATCAATTCAATGTGTAATGCTCATTTGATATCTATTGGGAAGAAAATATACATTTTTTTTCATTGAGAAATGTGTCACTACAAAATACTAAGTAAGGAGTAGGGAGATATCTCAGCCATTGGGATGCTTACTGCTCTTCCAGGGAACCCAGTTTTGGTTCCCAGTCTCCTTCTCTGCTGGTTCACAACTGCCTGTAATTACAGCTCAAGGGAGATCCAAATTTCTGCTATTTTCAGACACCCACATTCAAGGGTCTTCATGCTCTGTAATCCAAACATGTACCTTCAGCAATAGTGTCTTCCCATTACATTTTGGAGGGTAGCCTGTACTGTGTAGGAATCTTTGTGTCCCCATTGGCCAACAACTCTAAAAGAGGTAACCCATTCCTGGTACTGGAGTTTTAATTTGCTGCCACGGAATATATAGCTGAGGGTGCTGTCTCCCCAGTGTAGGACAATTCCATCAAACCTCTTTTTATATGTGTATATTTTTAAATGAAGTTAAAAAATACTGTGTAATGTTCATCCCATGGGAATGCGTGTACTTAGCCTGTATTGAAAGTCTCATTTTCAGGCAGTCGTGCTTCAAATATGTTAGTGTCCCATGAATTGAGAATCAACTCCACCACAGACACAAAGGCGCACATTAACTCCTCCTCTCTCCTCTCTCCTCTCCTCTCCAGGACTTGAAATTCATGTCCTGAGATCTATCTCAGAGGACCAACAGATGCAAATGCTAGAAAATTTGCTCCCAAGTGCAAGCAATTCAAAAATTTCAGAATCGGACACATATAACAATCCAAAGCAATCCAGTGTTACTACTGAAAAGGTGCCCTTGGAATGTGGAATGAACTAATGGGGTTCTCTAGCTACAGGCTAATCCCGCTTTATTGTTTTGGTGCCATCCATTAAATATGTACAGCATAATTTTCATTTTTATTTCAATGGCATTTTTTCCAAAGATACTAGAGACACGAGGTGATTTCCAATGTTTTATGTCAGAAAATGGGTTTTTATTTACTTAGTTTCTTTTTTATAATCCCAAGTCTCATGGTTTAAGAAAAATGTCTATCTACATTGTTGTTATGTTTTTCTGATTTTGTTCTATGGGTACACTCACGATCAAATGGTTGGTCACGTTGTGTAGAAAGAATGACTATGGTTTCATTTAACTCAGAATACTTATTTAACTTTGACACTTTGACTTAGAAGTTACCATGCCTACAAGATGTGTAGGGATAAAGATATAGCAGAGATGGAGGGACTAATCCAACCAGTGCCTGGCCCAGCCCAAGACCCACTCCATGGGAGAGAGCCAGCCCTTGACACTATTAACGATACTCTGCTATGCTTGTAGACAGGACACTAACATAGCTGTCCTCTGAGAGGCTCCACCCAACAGCTGATTGAAACAGATGCTGAGGTTCACAGCCAAACATGAGGCAGAGGGCAGGAGGTCTTCTGGAAGAAAAGGGGAAGAATAGAAGTACTCAGAGGGGTTAGAAACTCCATAAGAAGACCAACAGAGCCAACTAACCTGGGCCCAGGGGGCTTAAGGATACCAACCAAGGACCATGCATGGACTTGACATGGGTAGCTTGGCCAACATGTGGGTCCACTAGAAAGGAGAGAGGCAGACTTTGTTGCCTGCTTTTTAATCACTTCTGCCTGACAGGACTGTCATGCCAGGCCACAGAGGAAGATGCTAAGTCCTGATGCAACTTGATGTGCTGTGAGTAGGTAAGGGGGTATCTCTTCTTATCTGAGGAGTAGGGTGGGGGGGGTGGGGGAGAAATGGGAGGGAGGATGGGAATGGGAGGAGAGGAGGGAGGGCCTGTGATCCATCAGGATGTAAAGTGAATAAAAGAATAAATAAATTAATTATAAAAGAGTACTTATTTAACAAAAATTATCAAGAACTCATTTCACGTAGTCTCCATGTTCACAAGATTGATAATAATAAGTACATTATGGGTTTCGTGGATTTCCCTGACTTGCAAGACTGTTTCTCATTTCTAATAGTTTATGCTTCAAAGGTGGCCTTGTGTCCTGGAGGTCAGGAACAGAACTGCTTGACACAGTAGGGTAAATAGGAGTTTCGGAGTAGCAGCTGGAGGAACACCAAGCAGTAAGGAAACAATAAGTGTGCATTGTGCATTCTGTTAATTTTATCAAGGGCTAAAACAAGAGCTCTGAGGCAAAGGATGTCTGTATATGGGAAAACTGGAACTCAAACAGGGTTAGGAGTTACTTTCCAAGGGATCTTAACTTGGTTTAATTTTTTTTTTTTTTTTTACAAAAGTGACCTTGAATGTAGTAGAGACACTCAGGATACAGTTGAACATACGTTTGCATAAGGTTACCTTTCCATCTCAGCATAACACTGTGGAGGGAGGTGCCCTGTACGCTCTTCAGTTAGGGAAACGGAAACGTGGCAGGAGGGAGGACTTCAAAACTATTCAGAGTCCAGAGTACTGTATAATGAGTGAGCACAACCAAAGTACAGAGGTGGGCAATATGGAGTTATCCCTAAAAAGTTGTATAGTCGGAATGGAGTTAAAGACTCCATTTAATGAGTTATCGGAAAAGGCATAAACATAAACAGAGCCAGGCGCATGTTAAATAAAGATGCTTGGTAAATGCAGCCTAGGCAATTAAAAAGATTTACCAGACAACATCTAAATACAGAGTGTTGGGTAATTAATGGGCGTCTGACAACCCGGTAATAACCACTCTGAACTTGCACACTGGCGATTAACACATGCGCAGGAGAAGGAGGGCTGGCTTCTGTGATCACACTAGTCAGCTAGAACATGCTCAAGAGAAGTTAGAGACTCATGGAACACAGGCTGCTGGGTAATGCAGCTCTTGAGCCACATGTCTTTCTGGTTGCAGTTAAAAAAAGCGTGGTCAAGAATTCATTCCGCCTTGCCTTTGTCTATTGCTCAGGTTCCATTTTTACTTTTAGTTGGATTGATCTTTTTTACTTTCAGAAGTGAGCTATTTTCTCTGCAGATAGGTGATTTCAAACCTAGATAAGACCTGTGTAGATGAAGTGCAGGCACCTCCTGGTGTGAACCATTCAGATTACTAGGGTGGGATGAATTTTTTCCCTTTGACACTTTTACATCATGGGCTCAAAACAGCTCAGGAATCAACCTTCCACCAGAAGGGACTTTAGAGACCTTCTCCTTTTATCCCATTGTATATTCACTTACAGAAACGTTGGCTGGGAAGTACAGAATGTCCCTCATGCCCCTGTCACTTTCCCTAGATACCACTTCCAGGTTCCCTTGTGTTATCGTGGTTCATTTGTTCATTGACATATTATCCTAAGGTGAAAACCTATAGTTGAATATTCTATGGGCCTTGTAAGTGCTTAAGGACATGTATTTACCATTACATTACCATACAGAGTACTTTAATTGACCATCGAAATCATCTCTACTACAGCCCCTGATGTTCAAACCCACTGATGTTCATACTGTCTGTAGTTTCTGCCTTTTCAAAGTGCCCTGCAGTTGAAATCATGCTTGTATGTTGCTGCATGCATGCATAGCAGCATGCATTTGTGGTTTCTCCATATCTTTCGGTGGCTTGACATCTTATCTCTTTAAATTTCTGAATAATATTTCATTATATGGATTAATCGTGAGTTTAGCCATATCAACTACTAAGGGATATGTTAATCCTTTCCGATTGCAGCAATTATGAAAAAAAAACTGCTATAAACATTTATTTGCCCTGTTTTGTGCGGGCATATGTTCTCATGTTATTTTTGTTGAATCCAAGTAGCATCACTGCTAGATTACATAGGAAAAGTATGGTTAGTTTTGTAGGAAAGTGCCAACTATGTTTCAAAATGGACACACCAGCTTTTCACCCCACACCCACTACCTTTTGAGCACCTGGCCCACGTGCCAGATGAAGTTCTGTCAAGGGAAGCAAATGAAGAGTCCAGATGCCACAAAATCATTTAAGTTGCAGACACTCTGTAGCTAGATAGTCATTTATAACTTAGGATCTGTGCTGCGTCATATAAATGGCATAATTAATTCTTGTCAATAAGTTATAAATTAAAAGCTAAATTATTCTAGTGATAATTGAACACTATTCTGCCGGGTAGCTGTATAAAATTATGCTAAGACACCAATCACTGAGTTCTAGTACCAATTCTAGCTTTTCAGAGTAAAACAAAAAACTATTAGAGGAAAAAATTCCATATAACCTTGCAATTAATTATTTTTGTGGATAAATTAATTTTCTTAGAAATTGTTACTTTAAGATGTAGCTCTGTGGGGCTGGCAGGATGCTCAGTTGGAAGAGTTTGCCTGGCATGCATAAAGCTTCATGTTCTAATACCTAGCACCACACAAATTGAGGGTGGTTGACACATACTATAACCCCAGCATTTGGGAGGTAGAGACAAGAGAATCAGGAGTTCAAGACCAGCCTGGGCTACAGGACACCATGTCTTAAAACAAAGTCAATAACCCAAGGTGAATAAAAAAAATGCTTTTTCTTTTAGGACAAAATTAAACACACACACACACATACACATACACACCACCCCCACCCACAGAGAGACAGAGACAGAGAGAGAGAGACATTTTGAAATACTTTGGGGTTCTGTGAAAGACTTGGGCAACTTCCCATAGTGTCAGGCCTATTTCACTTACCTCTCTTACATCAGGTTTCATCTCCAATGGACTTGACGAGAGTCATATGCATAGGAGTGACAGAAGATTGGTTTCCTTACCTGTGCAAAGGCTTGGTTAGGGTCTTTATTTGAATTTCTGTAATTGTTATGCCCAGTTTGTGAGACCCCCAAGGACCACCAGGAATCAACTCCACTGCAAACACATGAGGGTTTATTTAATACAAGCTTGAACCCAGGTCACAACCTCCCTGTTAAGGCAGGAGAGGAATGTGGCACAGAGGTCTAGGGGAATGGGGCTTAAAAACTCCATCTGCAAGCGGGGAGTTTCCAAGCTTTGGCACTGCATGATTGGGTAAGGGAAATTGACTTTGGAAATGATTGGTTTACTGTAGGTGTCAAGACCATAATGGGTCCTGGCCTGGCCATCTGGGGATTATCTGATCATGAGCAATGCCTGGAATGTGCTGATTAGCTGTTGCTAGAGAAGAAGAGCAATTAGCACACTCTATGATCACAAACTGGAGGCTATCTGGGTGGGTTTCGAGGAAAAGCTTTCTCTTAAGTGCAGGAAGAAGTGCTGCAAGCCTGATTACTCCCTGCATCGGGCTGGACATGTACCAATTTACCCAGTCCTTTGTCTAAACTTTTATCCAGGACCTTAGCCATGCTGCCCTAAAACTCTAATTTTAAACTTTGGACCTCTCATAATCATGGCAAAAATTGAGATGAATTATTTTCAATTTTTAAAGGCAGAAAAATCACCTACAAGTTTTTTTTCCTCATCTATTGGATGAGTGCCAAAAATTATGACCATGTGAATGATTTTTGTTTGTTTGTTTCATTGTTTCAAGACAGCAATACTCTAGATAGCCCTGGCTATCCTGAAACTTACTCTGTAGACCATGCTGGCCTTGAGTTCAGAGATCTGCTTGACTCTGCCTCTCAAGTGCTGGGATTAAAGTGGTAAGCACCACCACTGCTTGGCTCCCTGTGAGTGATTTTAAACCAAGTTATTTAGTTGGGCATTTTCCAGTTCCTTTCATACTTGATAGAAACACTTTTGTGATAAATGTTGGTGTCTGGTGTCAGACAAGCATTACTTACAGCTGTTAGTATTATGAATAGATACTTATTTCACTCTGTTAGTTACTAAGTTGGTTTCATGTCTGTAATGTTTGTAAAGGTGGGTAGCTTTTAAATTGTTGACAGGCTATTCAGGAATCTGAAGTTTTGTGTGGTGTTTTGGTGTGCTCTGACAATTCTCAAATAGCTATCTGCCTGAGAAAGACATTAATACCTTACTGATTTCATGAAACAGAATTGGTCATTCCTTCTGGTGGAGGCCTTGAGGTGTTAAAGAGCCTGAGGGAGAACTTTGCCTCTTCGTAATGGAAATGTGTGATTAGAAGGGGAATCACTTGTGAATGGGCAGTGTGCAGCACTTCCTGGTTCTGGACATGCTTTCAGAGACTTGTTAAAGAAGTGGGCTTTTCTGTGCTTCTTGGGGAGAGTAACGATTTGCCTGGTTTGGATGTGAAAGCTCTGAAATCCACTTTCAAGCATGAGATGCACTAATAATAAAGAATACTGTTCACTTAACACCTTAATCTAATCCCATGGTTGTGTGACTTGTGACACAATGCATCTCTCTCTTTCTCTCTCTCCTTCCTTTCTTCCTTTCCTTTTTCTTTATTTTCTCAATTAAGCCCACAATCACCACTTGAAGCTTTTCTGTGGTGTCACTTTGGGTGGAGGAAAGAGTTTTCCTAAAACAAAACAAACACAAAACAAACAAACAAATTGCAAAGAAATGAAGCAGGGATAGGAGGGAAGAAGGTAGAGAGCCATCCCCATAGGTTCCCCAGGTCTATGGGAAGATTTCCTGTATGCTCACTGGAATCCAGTTTTTATGCAGGGATTATACTTGCTCAGGGACCTCTTCTACCTTCTGTGAGATAGAAGTAGTTACTGATTCAGGCTGACCCACACTTGTTCATTACATTCCTGAATGTCGCCACTTTCTGGAATGCGTTTTCTGTTTGTTTGTTTGTTTGTTTTGTTTTGTTTTGTTGTTTGTGAGGACAGCAACAGATTTGTTCATGGCAGTCCTCAGGATTTAAGACAGTGTCTGATGATGGTTACCATAATGGTTGACTAAATGAATGGAATTAAAAGTTAAATGCTTAGAGGAATTTACCCTCACCCTAACCATAGTTAGATTCATTCTTAATTTCTGTATGTTCTATTTTACATGTGAATGACATCCTGACAGTGGCATGGTCCAGGCAAACCCCATGAAGCATGCTCAGTGCTCTGGCTGGTGCCTTTATAGTAGGCATTTACAGTAGGCATTAGGCAGTGGATGGAAGGAGCAGATTTCTGCAGCCTCAGACAGACTGAGCTCAGAGTGTGGAGCTTGGAGGAAAAAAACCACATGACATCACACTCAAAGTAGCCCTACCTTGTCTAAGGTTGCCTGTCAGTTTCCTTTGAGACCATCTCAGGAGCAGCAACCACAGAGAATATTGAGTTTCTTCCATCAAAGACCAAGCCAAACAACCCTTCACAAACAGAGGTTTGGTCCCGATGTTAGCCTTATTCACTTCAGAAGCCTCAGAGTGCTATGAGTAGAGCATGTGTTTGCAGGGAGTGACACCATGTCTCTGTGTGTCAGCTGTGATTAATTACAGCAGGTGTTACCAATCTTGTTTTCCCTTGTGGAGAGAGATGATGAAATTTGTGCCTTTATTTGAGAGATTCTAAGAGTACATTTCGCATCCAACAGGTTGGTTAAGGGGTAAAAAAAAAATCCTGATCTACCCTCTTTTCTTGTATTCCCTTGTCAGATAAGAATAGTTTATGGTAATCTTTCTGCCCTTAGTCATTATATGTAAAATAAGGTGAAATCTCTTGGGTTTTATTGTTGTTTGTTTGTTTTTAAGATTTATTTATTTCTGTTAAGTATGAGTGCTCTATCTGCATGTACAACTGCATGCCAGAAGAGGGCATCAGATCCCAGCATAGATGGTTGTGAACCACCCTGTGGTTGCTGGGAAATACCTCTGGAAGAGCAAGCAGTACTCTTAGCCACTAGACCATCCCTCCAGCCCTGTTTGCCTTGTTTTAAGATTTACTTTTATTTTATGCATATGAATGTTTGCCTGTGTGTAGGTAGGTGTGCCGGTGCCTGTGGAGGCCTGAGGAAGGTCTAAAGTCAGATCCCCTGGGACTAGCATTATAGATAATCGTGAGCCATCACGTAAGAGCTGGGGACTGAACCTAGGTCCTCTGTAAGTTCAGCAAATGTTCTTAACCATTGATCCATCTTTTCAGCCCCATGAAGTCTCTTAACTGTGGCTTGTCCCTTAAAAATTTTACCAAACAGTTTTTAACTTCAGTTACATTATAATTATCTCTCTGTGCACGCGCGCGCGTGTGTGTGTGTGTGTGTGTGTGTGTGTGTGTGTGTAGGGGGCATGGAGTGGTGCATGTGCCATGTGGGGCTTGTGGAGGTCAGAAAACAACAGTTTTCTGGTCACCATGCTAGAATCTTAACACTGTGCTGCTCAGCTACCAAACACATCCCATTCCTTGGCTCTGCCTGGCTTAAAGTGCCAGGCACAACTTTCCCCAAACAGCAAGAATGCTGTCTGCCCCGTGGTCCTCCGCCATTTGCTTGCACTTGCTGTCGCTGCCCCTCCCACCTCTGCAGTGCCTGCTCTACCTGTAAGATGCCTTGATGGGACAGGAAACTCCTCTACCTTTGTCCTCAGCTTCTGGCTGCCCTAGAGGAAACGGAATCCTCCTGCATCCATGCCAGGGCCAAAGAGCCTTTAAGCATTTGACAATCTCTGGCTCTCTTTAATTTGTTTCTGAAACCTGACTGCCACTTGACTTAAAGCCAATTGTGGTTAACCTATTTATACTGATATAATAGTATCTATCTCCTTTCATTAGTTCAGTTAAGGTGTTTTCTTTTTCCTTTTTTTTCTTGTAACCCTTTAAACACACATTCTCAAGAACATTTAAAGCTGCATATATATTTTTTAAATTACAGTTACTCTTGCTTCTGTAACTTGGAAATGAGCTCTCGGCCTCAGACGAGAGCTGTGAGACTCCATCTGATAGCATGGAGAAGCTGTGGTTTGCATCTTCTGTGAGACATGTGTGCCATCCCAGCCTTTCTCAATGAAGGCCTAAGTGAGGTTGTCAAGGTTGACAGGATCACTGTCGTTTTCTACCATAACGGTTACTGTGTGCTTGAAACATTGCCCTTAGTCACTCATCAGAGTTTTCCATGAGACCCTGGCAAGTACGGGACAGCCACCTCGGCTCTGCTAATGTTACAAAGAAATTTTAAACTCAAATGAGTTTTATCACAAAGTTATTTTCCTAGAAATTCTGTAGATGGGAAAAATATACCAGAAATGAAAATATACCAGAAATCAACAATTTTCAGAAAAAAAAAACTGAGTTAGTTGCTTGCTTTTTCTTGTTTTAGAGTGACACAGTTGTTAAATTTTGCTGGCTTACAAATTGTCAGCTTGTTGTTTTTATTTTTTTTAATTCCATAGGTTCAGTTGCTCTATCTATTAAGATTGTAGCATTACTTTACAAAATATAGATAAAATCAGCAGCAGCCAAAGGCAAATAGGAAACTAGAAAAACGACTTGGAACATACACTCCAAAAAGCTTCATTGTCTCAAGAAAATTCTCACCAACAAATCAGAAAAACTTACAAGTAGTAATCCATGAAAACTGAGCCAAGAACATGTATAGATAGTTCATAAAGAAAATAAAGAGAAGTAAATCAGCTGTTGTGTCTGATGTCCTACGTACATGTTTTCTCAGTATCTAAAATCCTAGTATGGTTAGGGTTTTGAGAAGCCAGAGCAAACCATTCTGCCTACACATGACCCTATGGTACTGCTTGAGGCTTTTAAAGTGGACCATGAAATGCTAGAGGGTTTTTTTTTTCTAATTCCTTTTTTGTTTCTATAGAAGATAATAAAGCTGGCTCCCCAAACAGCCACACTATTTTTCATCTTTACATTTTAGGCGACAGAGGCTGGAAAGTTATGAGAAAAAAAAAGTAGAGCAAAAACTTCAGTCTTTTCATGCAGTTCAGAGAGCACAGTGCTGTCAAAAGGCAGTCCATGATGCAGGGGGTGCTTTGGGGGCCAGCTTGTGCTTTGTTCTTCCTGGGATGCCGGCAGAAACGCAATCTCCTACCTTCCTCTGCTGTGCTCCTACGAATCAGCAGGCGGTAGGTCATGAGGCCTCTGATGCCTCTGGTCTGTGTCCAGCTGCACTGCCTCTGGCCTTGGGACATCTGTGCTTGGTTCTTTGATCACTCCCTGATTACCTTGCACTAAATCTTTCCCCACTTAAGCCAGTTGGAGTGGACATAACAAGGAAAATTGTATCTTGGCACAGGGCAAAAGCAAGAGAAGGTCATTAATTTTCAATTTTAGTGTCTACACTGTTAAAGAAGAGAGTGTTTAGCAATTAAATCTAAATTTGCTTTCAGGTCTCCTCACCAAAACCTCAGATAATGCTGTTTTCTGAGTACTCACTCATTCTTTCAATTAAACAATACTTATGAATCAATGCTTCTTCAAATTAGCTACAACTACAGAAATAGGCATGCTTTGATTTATGTGACATGTCATGCTTAAAATATACCAAGCCAGAGGGTAGTGGTGGTACAAGCCTTTAATCCCAGCACTCAGGAGGCAGAAGCAGGCAGATCTCTGAGTTCAAGGCCAGCCTGCTCTGCAGAGTAACTTCCAGGACAGCCAGGACTACACAGAGATACCTTGTCACAAAAGACAAAAACAACAACAAAAGCCAAATAGTAATTTGCTACTTTTAAAGTTTCCAATAGGAATCACTTTATAAAGTAAGGGGATTTAAAATATAAATGCTACATATTTTCTCTCCTGCAGGGAAGTTTCATCCATTTGAGGAAATTTGATAGGAAACCTGCCTCATAGGACCTACAAAATGGGCTACATGGACTACATGAACTACTGAGGTGTTCAAGGGTGACAGCTCAATATTTTTCCACCTCACACCAGTTTTCTTATTGAAAAGAAGTGTTGATGTCTACAGATGAGCATTACTCTTAAGCAGACAGGGATGTTCCTCTGCAATTCTTCAGTCCTAGCTCTCCTGCATGGAGATGTTCACCCCAGGGCCTGTACTCAAAGATGCACACAGTTGCTGAGACAGCGCTAGCAGCCCTGACGTCACTGCATCAACTATGTCACTGACTGAAATAGAGTCAGACATAGAGGCAAACTGAAGTGATTTCATCTTAGAAGAGTATCGTGTGTCTTTGTAACAAAAAGAAGTGGGTTAAGGCTGTCTTGGGCGACTCTATGTACCCTCAACTTATTTGGACGCTGTCAAGTTAGTAAAGAAAAAGGAGCCACCTCAGGGATATAGACCTGGAGATATGTTCTGGCTAATAAGCTAGGCAAATGGTGATTCTTTGACCAGAGCAGCAAATATATGGTTTCCCGGTTTTCTTTCCGGGAAAGCTTATGAAAGGATTCTTCCTCAAGAGGTCACTGATGTAGGTAATCAAGATGTCAGGGTCATCTCATGCTAGTCGAGTAGCTAGTTTCCTTAGGAATGTTGAAACATGTATGCTCCTGAGGTAGATAGAGGACTGGAATCTGAGGGACGTGTATTTGCCTTAGGGTTATCTCACTGTAACTCATTGCAGTAGGTTGACTGCAAAGGCAACATGGACAACCAGGACATTAAAAATAGAAAAGTCTATCACTTGTAGCAAGTAAGGGGCCCGTGAAGATCATTTTCAAAGCAAAGGGCTTTGGTGAGGAAATTATGCATATTCACACAAGAAGCACTGATGCTCAGCAGAGGGGGGCACAGTCCTGAGTATGTTCAGTTTAAGGTTATATCACACGTTCAGATTTGGCATGAGGGACATCCTCTACGTAGGAAATTCGCTATAATAATGAACAAAATTTATTCTAGGTCAGCTAAAAAGTACGAATCAGGGTGAATGGAAACTGTGGCTAATTCTGGATAAGTTTCAGTGGAGGACTTGATTGATTTTGAAGCATTGACAGGCATTTAAAAGGAGCAGCTGCTCTTGGGAAACATAGTTGGTCCTATGTGGGTCTACTTAGTGGATAACAACCCTATGGCAGAATTTCTTGAATTCTTCAGGTGACATGATTGTAAGAGAAATGGAGGCTTTTACAAATATTCTTACAGCCCAGAGACACTCAGGAGCTTTGGAGCTCAAATAGAAAAATAATAACCTCTTGTCAAGCAAAGTGCTTTTCATCAAAATCCTGGGAAGACACACATGCCTTCTAAGCTCTGACAATGGAGAGAACAAAAGGCCACAGTTTTATAGGAACACAAGCACTTTTCACTTTTGGCTTATAAGGCTGGTCATTCTATATCCTGAGATAAGAAAAAAACTTTCTAAGATGAAGTGATGCTCACAAGGGAATTATCCCTGTGGGCAAATTCTGATGAAGATATCACCATCCTCTCCCATTCCTTCAAATCTGATGCAAGGAAGCAGAATGGGTGTGTGTTCTGTGTTATTTCTTGAGGGGCTAGATGTCTGTGGGCATGAGGGAGGATGAAAGGTTTCTTTGGCTTCTCACAGTTGACTTCTTCACTGGCATACCACATCATTTGTGGGAGTTATAACTCATGTCTTCGTCATGGGAAGTTTTTTGGCTTTAGTGACTTGAGGATGAGCGTTAGTGAGCTTGGAGACCCAAGCTCAAACTGGTTTTTCTGCAGTTGATGCAGAAATTATATTTCCATGGGTGTCAGTGGACTCAGAGGTAAAAGGATGCAGTAAGGTGAGTGAGCACCACAAACAAGATTTGCTGTGAGGATATGAAGAGAGGATGGAAACACATGTGGTCCTAGGAAGGAAGCAACAAGTCAAAACCATGGCCTCAAAGGGAATAAGAGGGTTTACTCTTAAGACAAATAGGGTTGCACCTGGTAGTGATTCTGTTCTACTGCATCAGACTAGGACCACAGTGAGATTACCATGTGGTGCATGTGTACTTTAAACCTGAGAATCCCTGTTCTTCAGAACCTCAGAGAAAATGGTTTCCCCCTTTGCTTAAGGTCATTTTTTTCTGGTTGGGTGCTGTGATGCACACTTGTAATCCCAGCACTAGTGGAGGCAGAGGCAGGCGGATCTCTGTGAGTTTGGGGCTAGCCTAGACTTCAAAGGGAGTCCAGTAGTACACAGAGAAACCCTTTCTGGCAAATATATATATTTGCAGTCCTAAAAGTCCTTTCCTGCCTTCTTTAACCACAGTAGAGACATTTGTGTAATTACTTTCCTCCAAAGTGGAGCATGCATCATGCAATCTCTGCTGTAATAGGAAATCATTGCCTTTTTATCTTATCAGTCCTTTCAAGATCCAGATCTTTTGTCTTCTAGATAAGAAGACTGTGGCCTTGGTGCTTGCGTTACTCCAGCTATATCAGATCTCTCCCTTTAGCTCCCCTTGAGTTTAGTTGCATTAAATAGCTCACACAACACAATTAATATGCTTATCACATAGGCTTTATGTAAGGTTTCCCAGCACTTCCTGGTAAGTTGAGTCAGAGTAGGACTATTCATCCCTGGCTTTGTGCTTAGTCTTCATGAGAGTCATTTTGTGGCTAAAGAAGGACCACATTTCTGCCTCAGCATTGCAGTTTCACTTGGTAGGCAAAGCCCAGAGCCACCCTTGTCATTGGTCAGGCTGTAGAAGTAACTGAACCAAGTGTGGTGACATGTGTTGATAACAATAAGTTTCCCTGAGTGCCTGCACACTGTGCTTTGCATCTATGACTTTTAATCCTCATAACTCCCACAGTATGCTGTTTTCTATCCCATTTTTCAAAGAGGTTGAGGGAGAAATTAAGGGTCTGTCCATGACCATAAAATTAACGAGCAAAACTAACCTTCAGTTCCAGGTAACTCTGACTCCAGGGAAACAATGTCAATCTCTGTACTAGAATCACCTGTCAGAATAGAGATAATCAGACCATTGATTTCAGGGAGCTCTGAGTGCTGGTCACTGCTTACATGTCTGCCTGATGAAGAAACCTGGAGGGGAACACTCGGGTGCATTAGGGCAGTGACACGGATGGGATATTATGAGGCTAGAATTGTGCCCAAGTAGAACGGTTTACAGTAGAGAGAGTAGCCAGTCTTCTATGATGGTATGAGAGTCTGTCAAACGTTGAGCTGTGCAGCCTGAAGAGTGTGCTAGTGGGGTATGGTTTAGTCCAAGGACAAGAAAGGACTAAGTGGCCAAGAAGGCCTCAGAAAAATAGATAAGGATACATACACTCGAGGAAATGGAATGGGAAAAAAGAGAGAAAAATGTGTTTGTCTGAGTGGAAAAAAGATATTTCAAACAGCGCACTTCTTTAATTTCTACAAATACATACTTATAAAAATACGGACAGTTAGTAGGAAACATCCCTGAGTTTAAGAGATGAAGACATAGTGCGGTAGATTGAATACCTTTTATTGCCAATGCTTAGGGGAGGAAGTGTTTTGTCATGTTTAGAAATAGCATCACATATATACTAGAGTGTCTTGGAGACGAAACCCACATGCAAGTCAAAAGTTCATTTATGTTTCATATATACTTCATCATACATGCCAAATCATTGGACTTTGGGGATTATATCAGGACTCAAAATTTTCAGTTTTGAGCACTTTGGGTTTTCCTGGCGTGGGGGTTAGGGGTGGGAAGGCATGATCAGCAAATACAAAAAAAAACAGAATTTGTAAAATATTTAGCATGAAGTGCAGCCAGAAATGTGGAAGCGGAACTGAGCAGAGAGAGGCTACATGGCCACTGCCTCCTCTGCTCCGCCCAGATGCAGAGGCTCCTGCCTGTAGAGGAACAAGCTCACACAGCAGTGTGTTGTCTGCTGATTTCGTTCCATGACTAGTATTTCAGACTTGGATGAGGAGATGGTTCGTGAGTGGGAAGTGTGCACTGAGTCGTCACAAATAAGAGTCTGGTGCTGAGGTAGCTCATGTCTGAGTAAACAGAATGACTGAGTCTTATTATGACTGATACTAACGATTATCCAGTCAATTAATGCTCAGAGGCTGGGGGATGACAATAGGTTAGATCAGGGTGGCAGTAATACTGTTTTGCACGGGAATATTGTCCAGTATCAGTCTTCTTGTGCGTGGTTTATTACCTGTAACCGAAGATGCTGTTGTGCAGGCAGGGCCCCGTTCTTCCTGTGGCTGAGTTGCACCCTGTTTCTAAGTCCATTCTTCTGTCACAGAACACATTGTTTATATTTCTTGACTATGTGAAGAGTGCTTCTATGAGCATTGGAGTGTGTGGTTCTCTTTAGCACACTGACTTCATTTCCTTTGGGCATATAACTAGCAGAGGCTTTAATATGAGGTAGCTCATGGATTATAAGGTAGCTCCTTTTTTTCATTTAGAGTGTATTTATTATCATTTGTGTTTGAGTGCATGATATTCATGCAGCATGGGGAGTGGAGGTCAGAGGACAAGTCTGTGGAGTCTCTTCTCTACTTCCACCTTCCTGTGGTTCCAAGGATTGAACTTAGAGCACCAGGCTTGTGGGGCAAGCGCCTTTACCTGCTAACTTGCCAGCCCCTAATTTTCATTTTGGAAGAACCTCATTGTCTAACATGTAGAGGTCCTGAGTCTGATTTCTAGAACTGCAAAAAAAAAAAAATCCATTATCTGAATACTTTTTAGCCCCAGTGGAAGCAAGCTCAACTTAGATTATTTGGAAAAAATATACTTGATACCAATACCATATTTTAAAGTGAAGATCTTTAGAAAGTTCTAATCCTAAAAAGAGAATCATCTTCTTGTATGATCTTTGATAGTATTCTGGATCATAAAACACCCAACTACTTATTTGCAAAGTGGGAACAAATGTAATTGCTGCATCAAAAAGTTTTCTGAGTATTTCATATGTTAGACAAACAGAATTCAGCAATTGTAAGCTCCTACTGTCCTTCTGATTCTGTATAAAGATAAAATCTGAGAGTCCAGGGGCAGCCAAGGCTACAGAAAGAAACCTTGTCTAAAAAAAAAAAACCAACAAGTCTGCTCATTTAATTGAACACGTACACCATTATCCACATGTTCTTTATTTACCAAATCATATCTTATTGACATTAATGTATTTACAAATCATTGATTTTTCCACTTCAATTAGCTATTGATTGGTTATTAAGCTAACAAAGATGAAGTTTGGTTGTGTGTTTGTTAAAAACCAATATGCTAAGCCCTTCAGGACTGTGACCTATCCTGGAGTCCTGTGGGTGGGCTAGGAAATGCCCTTCAGGACTGTGGCCTATCCTGGAGCCCTGTGGGTGGGCTAGGAAATGCAGCAGCTTTTCAAGTTGTTGTTGTGTGTGTCTTAAACACATGCTTTTCGGTCACACGGCATGAAGCAGGGAGCATTGCCACGTGGATCCAGAGGTGACTGGTCCTCTCCTGCCTCCAGCATTGTGCACCTCTCCTCTGTCGTGCTCCAGGTGGAAGTTCTACTGGCATGTCCAAAGATGCTTCCCCCCTGGAGTATGGCCTATGTTTACAAGACTGTTTTCTGGTAACTAGAAGAATGCCATTCTGATCACAAGGCCACCAGAGAGGACCTCTCAGGTGGTCTACAGTTGGTCATTTGTTTACTTTCATTCTGTGCTGTGGAAAAAATTTAAATAGCTCATTGAAATTTACCTATATACCTTACAGTTCACCCGCTTTAAATGTACAATACTTGTTTTTCATTAAATGTACAGGCTATAAAAGCATGGCCACTTGTTTTTATGCCCTAAGGAAAGAAAAAAATATATTTTCATATGTAATCAGTTTGGATTCTCTTTCCACCCACACCCGTCTGGCTCGGAGCAACCACTAATGTACTTTCTATCTCTAGAAATTTTGTGGCAAATGTTTTATTTTTAACCGTGTAGTAGGACATCCCTGGCCAGCAGCCTAACTGTGAAGGTATGCTCTCCTACCCGAACTCCCCCTCCCCCTTCTGTCTCTTGTGTACATTCTTCGTGTTTCATTCTGTTTTGTCCTCCTCTCCGCTTGCCCTGTTGTGGTTTTTTTTCTAGGGGTACCTGGCACATTAGACATGCCCATTTTCTCTTCTGCAAGCTATTCCTTGTTCTTGGCATCCCAAGGGGTGACAAAGGAGCCCTGGGTTTTCCTGAGTGGCCAAGGGCTTGGCTTATGTTTCCTTGCTGTCTCTTTCACCTTAAGGCCTTCCAGGACTTTTTCCAGCTGCTGGAACAATAAAGATATTTTTGCCCTTCCTCTTCACCCTTCTTATCTTAGGAACCTCAGGACACCGAACGCCCAAGTTCTAAGTGCTCTGTCTTTTATGCTGCTCATCTGCTGGGCAGCGGGGTTTTAGTGTCTCCTACTTTTCTCACAGGTGCAGAAAATCTCCATTCTCCAGAAACTGCAGAGAGAGGAGCAGGCTGCTCTCCTTAGGCATCCTCTGACTATGCTCCTTCCCTTCTCCCGTCCCTCCACTTTCTCCTGGGCCCAATGTGACACCCCAGAGGTTTTCAGTGGCCTAGTTTTCCCTTCTGGGCTCTCCCTAAGGGAAAGCTTTAGGTCTGCAGTGCAACACAAAAGCCAAAAATTGCCTCAAAGTGTCTTCACTTTCTTTTGATTTCTGTATTTTGAAACTTGGATTTATTTTTAAATGTTCATCTGTAGCACACATCCTTCTCACTGCAGGGCTGAGTTATTGCAGTAGGCTAATGGTGTTTTCCTCAACTCTCATCACTGAGGAATCTCAGCAGATTTTTACTTATTTTGCATCTCTTTGGCTCCATATCCTTCAATAGGGGTTTTATACAAAATACTTAGGGGCCAATAATAAAAATAAAAATGGCTTTTGCATGTTCAGTATTTAGCAACATTCATTAAGTATGTAAATAATACCTCTCAACTTTTGAGTTCACAAGAAAATTTCACTTGCCTTTCAACATTACCAACAATGAGGAAACCAATCACACCTGTTCTCCTAAAGATAACCAAGGGGGCCACCATGATAGAGAATTGACTGAAGGTCCTCAGCCACCTTCCCTGTTAAACTGTCCTCCTAGTCTCCCAATAGTTGTCTTATTTAGACACTGCCTTCTCTTCTGCTTCCTTCATAGAACAAGTCCTCTCATGCCTGTGGCCATCCTTGCTCATTGTAGAACCCAACTCCTCTCATGTTTTCTGCTGTCATTTACCCCTTTCTATTCTCTCCTCCTTGCTGAGCCAACAATCTGTATTATCCATGAATCCAGGTATACTATATACTGTTGATGGATGAGCTTGAATACTCTCTGGATACACTATACTTAACAGCTATATTTAATATCTCTGATAAATAAAGCGAATGGTCAAATTAACAACAAACGAGTTAAACTGCCCCAATAGAATTGTTTGCTCTTATGCTTTAGGCCCATTTAGTAGCACTGTCCCTCCCAGCAATGTTTGTTGCCATTTGGGGCATTGTAGAGAGGGCTTATTTGCCTACCTGATTTAAACAAAACATAAGATGGCATCTACAGTCCATCAAAAAAATAAAAATATTTTAGCAAGTATTTGGTTACTATGGTACATATATGATTTAACTCAGGATATATTGTTTGGTATCTAAAACCTCAAAAGTGATTTTAATATTATGTACATTAAAATTATATATATATAATTATATGTATAATATATATATATATATATATATATAGTCATATAAGTATCTTTCCCTTTTGAAGTCCTTATGGACCATAGCTGTCTATTTCTCTTTCTCTGGCATGATTTTCTGGGTGTGCAGGAAATGGACAAGGAACACATGTTGCTAGCCAGTTTGTCCCATAGTCTCATGAAAAAATTTGAGTAATTTCATTATTGGAAACAGATGAATCTGTGATCCAAGACATTAACACCCATTCAGATTCAGGAAAAAAAAAGGTGCTTTTAATTCATGTAAACATCATCTTGGGTGATTTCTTGAAATGCAAGGCAAAGCTGCTGCTTTGGAAATGTGATCTATAAAGTAACATTGACCTGAACTGCCAGTGTGCATCAATGTGGTGTCAGACCACAATGCTTCTATGAGCCTTTATGTTTTGTAAGGTGACTTCAGTGGGCATATTCAATGAGGTCCTGCTGTAGCATCTCTTACCCACTTTAAAGAAAGGCAAGACTTCCCAGAACCCCTGCTAAACAGTAGCCTTTAGCTTATGCACAAAATACAGGAAGGGCAGATTCAAAATGAAAGAGATTGGGTGATAATAGCATGTAGTAACTATAACAATGCTCAAACAAGCTTCCCGTTTGACAGTCTCATTCTAATGTGAGATTCTGTATTTGCAAGAATAGAACTTTCTATTGCAGAACACTTTCCAATTATAGAGCTGTGCTGTCCAACCTATTTATTTGCACTGTTGACATATGACAAATGTAGCAGCTATGAGGAACTTTAAAAAAAAACTTTAATGTAAAAAGTCACATGCTTATGACCACTGTATAGAAAAACACAGTGCTGGAAAGTAGATCTCACTGTATCTTTTAGAGGAGACTCAAAATACTTTTTGCTTTTTGTTTGAATCAAAGACCAAAAGTTTTCAGTCACTCTCTTTACTTCTTGGTATCAGGATGAAGCATCCTTAGGAAGAAATAGGGCACCAGAGTGCTGAATATGAGGCAGAGCTGCCATGCAACAAGGGAAAGACCAGAATATCCTCTGTCTGCTGTTATATTGCCCATTGGTGGCGTCTGCTTAAGTCAGAGCTAATATTTGGGGCAAAGACACAATCACAACACGTATGATTTAGAGAGAATTCTAAGAATTCAAGAATATCTAACTCAAGAAAATGCTATTTTTAAAAACCACTTAGGCATTTTATTAAAGTCACTGCAACACATGTCATAGATCACAACATTAAACACAGTCATGCTTCTCCTCACAGTGATTCTGGGTCTTGAAAGCCAAGCACTTGTGTTCTGTATATGCATGTCACTCATGATAAGATCCAGAACACAAACAAATCAAGCTTCATAAAGCTCCACTGTGATCCAAACAAAACAGTTTGAAGGCTTATTTGGAAAAAATAATACTATTTATGAAAGAACAAAGTAAAGTAAACAATCAAATAATCTAATTAATATACTTAAGTAAGGTTTGCTGAAAGACCTGGACTCAGTGCTTGATTACTTCAATGTGTAGAGAATGCAGGAATCACCCTGAAGAAAGGGCAGTTTCTCCTATGCTAATGATCCATAACTAAAACCTTTCAACAATCACGTCTTTTAATGAGGAGCATCCTATTTTGTGCTGAACACCATGATTCAGATTCTAATTTACATGACCTTCAGATTCTCCAAACTCTTTAACAAACAAAGCTGACGCCCATGTACAGGGAGAACCTGCAGCTCATGAGAATGACTCTTTTTGCTATGCCTCAGAGTAAGAGACCTTGACATGTGAAAAGAGGGAGGGGTCTCCTCAGTGACTTCCCAGTTCCCATTGGTTGAAATATGGGTTCTAGTGGGACACTGAGGTCTAAAATTGGGGAGACTATAACTGAACAAAAGCAAGAGATAGCAAGTAGACGAGTCACCAAAAATAAGCAAAGAGCAAAGTACTTAGTCATTGAAGCTTGGCATATTTTATATGTATTCTACCACAGACATATGAATGAAATTGTGCTCTTGCACACATGTAGCCAACGGGCTGCTTGGTCTTCATATGGGTTGTCTGGTGAGTGGGGGCTGTTTCTAATATGGATTCTATTGCCTTCTTTTAGATAACTTTCCCCTGGCAGGGCTAGCCTCAGGCCTCAGGGGATGAAGATATGCTCAGTCCTGATGTGGTTTGATGTTTTAGGGAAGGTTGATGTGGGGGAGGGGCTCTCCCTTTCTGGGGGGAAAGGAAGAGGAGAAGGGAGGAAAAGGAGGACTGTAAAGAAAGGAAGGAGGGGCACCCTTGAGATGTAAAATAAAAAGAAAATAAATAAAAGTGAAAGAAAAAAAGGGAGGAAAAAGAACAAAATTGTCCAGAATGAAAAACATAACCAAAACAAAACAGACATAAACCAATATAATCAAGGCTACTCCAGGTGTGAGACAAGATAATTATACTGTGAAAAGTTGTAGGTGTCCCAATTCATGGAGACAACATTCAGGATTTGAGTAAGGATGGATAAGGGATAGGCCTTCTCTTCCCCATTTCTCATTTCCCCACCTGTCACAGAGGGCTGGGTTTCATTGCAGTTCATAGCCCTATGTTACAAACATATGATAACAAATGCTCAGGTAGTTCCATAAATCCTAAATTTCTCATACTTAGTTACTTATAGTATTTGTTCATTCATTCACTCATTCATTCATTTTTTTAGACAGGGTCTCCCTTTGTAGTACAAAGCTTGGAAGTTGTGATGTATATAGCCAGTTCGGCTGTGAACTCTTGTCTTACAGGTGTTGGGATTACATACTTGTGCCACCATACTTAGATTTGGTATGTAGGTTGTCAGGGAAACACTGACACAGACAGACAATGTCTGTTCTTAATGAACTCAGGTTAGGTTGACTAGAACTTTGATAAGCCCTTGTCCTCCATGGGGAAGGTCTAATGTCTACAAGTGTGCCTTTCTCTTTCAAATCATCACTACATCATCAGGTCAAACTGAGAGACAAAGCACACAATGTTTTAAAAGTCTGCCCCCTTATATATTCTCTAACAAAAAGCACTAAATTCTATTCAATTAAATTATCTGCAAGATTATGATTTATCACTTCTCTCTGAAATGAATTTCTTTTTCTCTTATTTTCCTTCACAATTAATGACCACACCCATCTCATAAACTGGTCAGTGGGCTTACTACCCTCATTCTTAAGGACACTTGAATTAAGAGTAAAAACCAAAACATTATTAGGTAACCCATTTTTTGTTAGATACTTTTTATGTGGAAGAGCCAAGGAAGAGGATAGTCCTGGGAAGTAAAGCTGACATAAACTTTGAAATGTGGACACACAGCATTAGCTCCCATCCAAGCTCACAGATCACTGCATGAGTCTGGATCTGCAGATATTTTAATTGAGTAGAATTTAATTATTTTTGTTAGAGAATATGCAAGATGCCAGAAATTCAATTTTAAAATATTTTAATTTTAGTTTAATTTTAATATCCTAAAATACTATGGGCACAAATTAGCCATATTCACATCATTTAATTAGGGGCCACTTGAGCGTTACTGTTCTGAAAACATACTATTTCATTCTCATTTTATTACTTCTAAAGTATAATACTATTTAATTTTTTTCTGAGAAATAGGTTCATAATGACATCATTTGGGTAACAGGCAGTACAGCTTTGGGGTAGAGTCTATGCCAATCAAACGTCTGTGGTGAATTCATACCTTGCTTGACTTGTCCAGGGAAGTCCAATTCTACCACTTCCCTCTGCCAATTGGTCCTCTTTTGCCCATGGACTCCCTTTTGTCAGCTGCTAGTGGGAGAACAAAATATGGTATTGTCAGGAAGAGCTTTCTGGGGTAAAGGCAGACGAGAATTCTGAGAGCCAAAGTGGGTGCAAAAGTACAGAGTTAGCCCATTTGAAAGGTTTAGCACACAAGTGGGAGAGAAAAAGAAATAGAAGAAAAGGAATGGGTTACATGGGGAGTTATGGGGAGCCTTTGGACTTGAGAAGTTTAAATTTAGACATTACATAACACTCATCGGGGGTTTCACAGCAATGCAAGTCTCGTTTTTGATAACTTAATAGACTGATGGTTCTCAGAATGGTCTTCAACTTGGAAGAGCATTTCAGAAGATGCCACAGGCTCTGCTCTTTGGAGTATTTATAGCTTGGCTGGATGTATAGCTAGCAGGCATGAATACTACCCTAGCTCTTATATTAGAGCCAGGTCTTTGCTGTCTACTGCAGAAACAAATGCCCCTTAATGGTGGTAACTAAACCCAGGGCCTCACCTATGCCAGGCAAGATGCCTTCTACTGGGTTAGTGACACCCTGATCTTGACAGGTATTCTTAAGGGTTAGAATTCTTTAATTCACATTGCTGGGTTCCTGCATGCTGTAATCTGTAGCAGTAGTTGCCTTGATCCCTCAGTCAGTTCTTTTGGAGTAACTTTACTTACTGTTTGTTCTGCTTCAGCTTTTATAGCTTTAGCACAGCCTGAGTTATTGAAGAACCTCAGCTGAGAAAATGCTTCTGTCAAGTTGCTTGTGAGCAAGTCTGTGGGCCATAGTAATTTGGAGTGCAGTTTTTCATACATTGCAATATTGTTTTTTTCATGACGATAAAATGTATTTCTTATGAAAACAAGGAAATTTAGGAAAAGTTAAACCACTGTATTCATTATCACTATTTTTGGAGCTTTTAGCATTGAAATGTAAAAACGGAGACTTAGAAGTTACAGAAAGAATTAGAACCAAGCTCTAAATGGTTCTGAGCCCCACCATTCCCACCTCAAGTTTCATTATGAGCTTCAGGTCATATCGAAACGTTCTCTGGAACATGCCTTAATTCCATTTAATGCTTCAGTGGGCAAATATGCTATGACTTATTTAAGTACATAACAAATGCCTCCATTATTTCTTACTGTCAAAATACAATGAAGCATTTTGTGAATCATTCTTTCTAGATATCTTCATTTTTTTAAAAAAAACCTAAATTCCCAGAAGTATAACTGCTGGGTCAGAATCTGAAGATTGTCGAGGCCCCATGAGAGAGAGAGGCGAATTGCCTGAATTATCTCACATGGATCCTAATAGCAGCAAGGTGTCTACTTAAACAAAAATAATTTCTGCTCTTATGACCAAAAAAGTAGTTTTGAAATTAACCTCATCTGGGAATAGGGACTACTAAGACAGAGGAGTGCTTTTGCAAGAACTGTTGAGCAGGAACAAGATCACAGTCGCACCAAAGGTTAACGGGGTTGGCGCTTTCTGCTAGTTTTCCTATCTCTCCAGAGAGTTTCAAGGTCTGAAATCTAGTAAGTTGTTCACTCAGCACCACTTCTCTTCCCTCTGAAGAAACAAATGGCAGATTTTGAGCAAAATATTGCAGTGAGGTAAAAACTAAGAAAATAATACACTGGCTGTGAAAATTCTCTGTTGTTTTTAAGGAATGAAAATTGAATGATCAGTTATCATTTAGACTCTGAAATTCTTAGTTCTTATGAAGAGTGAACACTTAATTGACTGTCCAATTTTCATATAAAACCTAATAATGGTACTTAACCAAACAGTGAGAAAGAATATGAATGATGTGAGAAGCAAGATCATTTACTAAAAAGTGAAGAGGAGGCTTGAGGTGTAGCTCAATAGCAGAGCCTTTTTCCCAGAATGCATGAGGATTTACGTTAGGCCCGCCCTAGAGAGAGGATTTTCTGCAAGTCCATAAATCACCTAAAAGGCCCTAAGATTGTGGCTGACACTGAGATCCAATTCCAGCTCACCCTTGGCTGGATTTGACCCTAGGCCTGTTACTTTAAGGGGGTAAGCTTCCTTTGCTCTCACTTGAAATCAGATCTTTAGGATGAAATCAGTTCTTTATAATGTGAACCAGGGCTTTGGGTTGAGGTGGAAGAAAGAGAATAGAGGCTCCTATTTAGAGGTGTGACTCTCAACCAGTAATTTTCTGTTCCTCCCCTTGGAGAGCCCAGGCTTTTTCTGAGTTGATCCAGAACAACCCAAACTCAAGCTACACACAATGGGGCACCATAACGGTCTTAATTGAAATTATAGTGTCAAAATTGTGGCCTTTACAGTACCTGCTTCCCATGCCCTCCAGCTCAAAACCAGGATAGTTTGTGTTTTACTAGCTCACAAACATTTCTTAGTCCAAGTGTATTATAGGAAATCTTTTGATAGAGAAACCCTCAAAGAGTTGACATCAGCAAAAATTTTCACAGTGGAGACTACCAAAGCACAGAATTCTAAATGTAATTGCAGAGCATAAAATTTACAGCAGATCTTCACAGGCAAGGGTCATGTTATTTTCTACACAAGCACTCGGTGAACATATGTTTTTTAAGGGTTACACTGTTCTAATAGGTAAATTCACTGTCCTGTCATCTGAAGTAAAATACTAGCCGCCTGAACAACTAACAAGTTAAATTATTCCTTAGCCATCAAGCCAAGAGACCCAACTGGAGAGAGTTTTAAGTTTTCTGCTCACCCTTCCTGAATTTTTAAATATCAGAATACGTACAAGATGGATGTTTAAGGTTTCTTTCCAAGGTGAGTTTTCTCATCAGCATTCACGTGCACATTTATTGAAGGTGTGCATTCTGCCAATTTAACGGTGGGAAAACAAGTAGAATAAGGTAGCGTCTACTCCCCCGCCAAGGCTGCCCTGACTTTCATTCTTCCTTGCTCCCTGTGTGATGCTCTCCTTGCTCCTCTTACAGATTGCAGATAATGGACAGTTGGATGCTAACTTCCCAGCCTTCTGAATCATCTTGCTGACCTTGCTAGAGGAACATTTTGTTTTTCTCTGGACTGTAGAACTCATAAAGTGAAAGGTGATAGTTGTCCCCACTGTTACTCATGTTCATCATTCCATCTCTGACTGTCCTCGCCCTACTCTATCCTGGATGTTAGTGTCCTTGTGTAGCAACTTGCCTTGACCTTATCATCCTATGGAATTCAAGAACAAGCCACCACCTACCTTGTGTGACTTTGAACAGGTTATGAACTTAACGATATTTTTTTCTATGTTGAGCAAACATTGATTCAAGCCCTACATTATTTATAGAGATATTCATGAATAAGTTTAAAAATAGTAGTTGTTGGAGCTGTGAAGCAAAACTTATGTACTCAGTAAAGAATATGATTGATATAGAAAAAGGGTTATGAGCCAGGCAAAAGGAAATATAATCAAGAAAGTGTTAGCAAGAGCACAAGCGCGATTGCTTTCCCCAACACACCTGATGCGGCAGACAGCCTGTGTGAGACGCATATCCACTAACTCATGTGAAGTATTCGTATCTCTTTCTGGTAGCTATCAAGACATCTACAGATGTTGCATTCGTATTTCTCCTAGTGTAGTACCACAGAATGCCCGCATCTTCCTCTGAAATGTCTCCCGCTGCCGCTAGGCCAGAAGTCATCACTAAAATAAGCACCACCTTCATCTCTTGAGGGATGTAACATTCTGTCAGAGATGAGAGAGGCAGTGCTCTCCTGTGAAAGGACAGGCATCCCTGTCCAAATATGACACAATGGATAGTAATAAACCAACCCCAGCATGTCAGCCAGACTTTCATCACTCTGATTAAATATTTGAGAGGCACAATAGAAAAGACAGAATGTTTATTTTGGGTCCTGGTTTCAGGAATTCAGTCTAGAGTTGCTTGGCTGCATGTTCTTGGGAAGAATATCATGGTGACAGCACTATGCGTGAGAAGACTCTCTGCACTTGACTATCTGGAGGTCCAGGGAGGGAAAGGACCTTAACTGGTGTGAGGCATGCCTCCAGTAGTTTATTTTCTTCAGATAGGCCATGCTTGCTGACATTTCTAACACTTTTCAAAGAATTACTATAAGCTAAGGACCCAATGTTGAGCACATGGGCTGCTGAGGACATTTTCTGTTCAAACCACAACACTTAGGGTGTAACAATGGGCTATGGGGACCACTGGGCTGGAAATATTAGAGAGAAAGCAATATGTATGGTGGGCAAAGCTGTTTGCTTTCTATGTCCTTATTTCTAACAGTCCTTTTTCCTTTCTCTGATTAGTAAGTAGTCAATAGTTTCAGTAGAGAGAAGTTAAGAGGAGGAGGCCTTTCGGTATCACAGGGCACAGATAATCCTGGGCATGCTAATGCACTGAACTTTTCTGTACATATTCCTTAGTTGGTAGCACCTGAGTCCCAGAGATGGCCTTTGGGATTGCTGTTTTTATAAATGATTCTGTAATAATCTTTCCAAATGTTTAGCTCTTGGAAACATGAACAGAGGAGAAACTGTTAAACTAACTACTAAATGTCAATTTTAACTGAATTTAGGGAAATATATTTTAAAATAATAAAATACATCTTATTCCCATGGCAAGTTTAGTATGTACTAATTAAAAAGCAAATTTGAAAATAAAGCATATCTGAGCAGGGAGAACCCCTGCTCATGAGCCCATGGTAGCTCAGTATCCAACTGGGTACCCTAGTAAGGGGAACAGGGACTATTTCTGTCATGAACTCAATGGCTGGCTCTTCGACACCGCCACAAGGGAGGAGCAGCCTTGCTAGACCCCAGAAGAGGACATTGCAGCCATCCCTGAAGAGACATGATAAGCTAGGGTCAGATCGAAGGGGAGGAGGTCCTCCCCTATCAGTGGACTTGAAAGGGGGCAGGGAGGAGATGAGGGAGGGATGGGGAGAGTGGGAGGGAATGAGGGAGGCGGCTATGGCTGGGATACAAAGTACATAACCTGTGATTAACATAAAAATAAATAAATTATTAAAAAAGAAAATAAAGCATAGTAACAATAAAATGATGTGATTATAAGCCACTGTTTAAAGAGCTCTATGTGTACATTTATCACAGTTTCTTTTATATGTTGGGATTCATTAAATGTTTGCTGAGTAAATTAATGAAAATCCACCAAGAAAATCTACCTAAAATTTGAAGGGAAGACCTACCATCTTTCAGTGGTTGTGGGGAAAGCAGATGTCACTGGAGATGTCAGGAAGACAAGGACACAGTGATTAGCAAGGAGGTACAGGGACTTCTTTACTCTAAACAGGTTCTGTTACCTGAGCTTCCGTGTTCATGGATGCATGATGATTCTTTTCCAACTGTCTGGCCAGTCCTAGGGACCTGATGTGACCAACCTCTTACAGTCAGTGTTTCTAAGGGTGGCTGTTTTCATGGTGTGTGTGTGTGTGTGTGTGTGTGTGTGTGTGTGATGATACTGTGCTGGGCTTCCCTGTGCATATCATGTATGTCATGACATACAACTTCTCTATGAGGACAGTGAGCTGCCAAGTATAGGACAGTGATGGGCAATTACAGGTACCATCTGGAGAAAGATGGGAGGAAAACTCCACCTCCGCTTTCTGTACCAGCACATAGGAGTTGTTTGCATGTGTTAGCAATGGCTGCATTGTAGAGTAGATCCACATTTCCAGGCTGCAATAAGGATTGCAGGTAATATCTGGCTAGTGTTTAGACGCACCTTGTGCCCCCAATGAATTGCTTTAGATTACCTACTGACACATGCACTCATTTTATCATCATCAATTTCTTCTCCATTTTACATTGACACTGCAAAGTTAAACATTCAAGGTCCTAATAACATTTTGGTCAGATTTTTCCCTAAATTCTGCAGTACGTTAGTGGTTTCAGTAAACTTTCTCATGATGTGGCTTCTACTCTTCCCTATTCCTGCCTTCTGCTCTTCTACCTACCACAGGTTGTGGGTCTACAGAAGAGCTGATTTGCATATGAAAAGGTCATATGTATTTATATTATATATTACTGCCAGTCATTTCTGCATTACTCTCAGAGAACTTTGTTCGTTTTCTTTTCCTGGCATTTGGCACAGTGTGCTGTAGTTCTGGGAAACAGACACAGGGACTGGAAGGACATAAACCACGATGTATATTTATTTGTATCTGAATACCAACATTTCCCATCATGTTACAGGGGAATATCAATACATCAATCAGAGCTATTAAAACTTGAGTTAGGACCAGTGACATAATTCATCTGCTAAGCACTCATCTATGCTACCGAGCCTGACGATGACATTGGGGAAGAAAAGAGTAACTCCTGAGAGCCTTCCTCTGACTTCCACACATGCTCTTCATCACACAAAGTAAACAAATGAATGTAAAAACAATTTAAAATAAGTGTGCTAATGAATATGACCTTAGCAATCACATCACTTCCGTGGCTTCATAGCTAAGTAAACTATGTTTCTTAAATTCTTAAATCAACACCTATTATCCTCAAAATCAAGCCAACGATGTCTTCTCTCTAGAAGTTTTGTGAGGGTTTAAAAAGACAGACTGAGACTGATACTCCAACCAAGGACCATGCATGGAGATAACCTACAACCCCTGCTCAGATGTAGCCCATGGCAGCTCAGTGTCCAAGTGGGCTCCCTAGTAATTGGAACAGGGGCTGTCTCTGACATGAACTCAGTGGCTGGCTCTTTGATCACCTACCCCTGAGAGGGGAGCAGCCTTACCAGGCCACAGGGGAAGACAATGCAGACAGTCCTTTATTTTTAATTAAATTTTTATTTTTTATATTAATTACAGTTTTTTACTTTGTATCCCAACTGTAGCCCCCTCCCTCATTCCCTTCCAATCCCACCCTCCCTCCCTCATCTCCTTCCTGCCCCTCTCTAAGTCTACTGATGGGGGAGGTCCTCCTCCCCTTCCATCTGATCCTAGCTTATCAGGTCTCTTCAGGACTGGCTACAATGTCCTCCTCTGTGGCCTAGCAAGGCTCCTCCTCCCTCAGGGGCAGCTGATCAAAGAGTTAACCACTGAGTTCATCTCTGAGACAGTCCCTTTTCCCCTAAATAGGGAACCCACTTGGATACTGAGCTGTGATGGGCTACATCTGGACACGGTTCTAGATTATATCCATTCATGGTCCTTGGTCGGAGAATCAGTCTCAGAAAAGATCCCTGGGCCCAGATATATTTGGTCCTGTGGAGCTCCTGTCCTCTCCAGGTCATACTAACTACCCCTTCTTTCATATGATTCCATGCTCTCTGCCCAAGGTTTGGTTATGAGTCTCAGCATCTGTTTTGATACACTGCTAGGTAGAGTTTTTCAGGAACCCTCTGTGGTAGACTCCTGTCTTGCTACTTGTTTTCTCCTATTTCCAATTTCCCATTTATCTTTATAAGTGAAGATTGATCATCTTACTCCGGGTCCTCCTTCTTGTTTATCTTCTTTAGGTGTACAGATTTTAGTATGTTTATCCTATCTTATAGGTCTAGTATCCACTTATAAGTAAGTATATACCTTGTGTTTCTCTCTGCTTCTGGGATACCTCACTCAGGATGATCTTTTCTAGATCTCACTATTTGCCTGCAAAGTTCATGATTTCCTTGTTTTTTTATTGCTGAATAGTATTCCATTGTTTAAAAGTACCACAATTTCTATATCCATTCCTCTGTTGAGGGACTTCTGTTTTTTTTT
Organism: Pachyuromys duprasi; assembly: GCA_028658305.1. Lineage (NCBI taxonomy): Eukaryota > Metazoa > Chordata > Mammalia > Rodentia > Muridae > Pachyuromys > Pachyuromys duprasi. The sequence goes on from CM053750.1 coordinate 45,102,862, forward strand.
CCAGGTTCTGGCTAAAGCTGCTACGAACATGGTTGAACAGAGAATTCTCTGTAGAGGAATATAGAATGGCAGAGAAACACTTAAAGAGATGCTCAAAGTCCTTAGCCATCAAAGAGATGCAAACCAAAACAACCCTGAGATTTCACCTTTCACCCATTAGAATGGCTAAGATCAAAAACTCAAGTGACAACATATGCTGGAGAGCTTGTGGAGAAAGGGGAACCCTCCTCCATTGCCGGTGGGAATGTAAACTTGTACAACCACTTTGGAAATCAATCTGGTGCTTTCTAAGACAATTACGAATGGTGCTTCCCCAAGATCCAGCTATACCACTCCTAGGCATATACCCAAAAGCTACTCAAGTACGCAGACAGCCCTGCTGATTGCTGATAGAGTAGGGTTAGAGGGAAAGGGAGGAGGACCTCCCCTATCAGTGGACTTGGAGAGGGGCATGGGTGGAGAAGAGGGAGGGAGGTTAGGATTGGGAGGGGATGAGGAAGGGAGCTATAAATGGGATTCAAAGTGAATTAACTGTAATAAATAAATAAGTGAAAAAAGAAAGCAAATAGAAAAAAAAAAGACTAAGCTCACCCACACTAAGCACCACACACAACATTGTCATGATCACTATTTTGAAAGCCTCATTCAAACCAGTATAGTTCTATTAGTTTGGTTTTATCCTATTTATCTTTGTTTTATTTGTCTGTACTTTGGAGGAGGGCATGGAATTAAATCTGTAAATCTTTCTGAGGACAGTTCATGTGTTCAGTTTTTTTTTTTCTTTGTCTTCTAGAAATTTTATACTTTCAGGGTGCCTGTTTTAAGTAATTAGCTTACTTTAGTTGTTTTATTTTTCTTTTTCAAACAATATATTTTGATTATGGTTTCCCCTCCCCGAACTTATCCAAGAGCCTCCCCACCTCCCCTGGCATCTGAATCCGCACCCTTTTTGACTCTTGTTAGAAAACAAATGAGGAACTAGAGAATAAGAATAAAACAGGACAAAACAAAGAGAGACGAACCTAGGTAGGACAAAGCAAACAAGCAAACAGAAAATAAATTACAAGAAACATGTACAAACACTGTTACACATACGTTTTCACACAAAGGGCTCCTATAAAAACACAAAAAGAGAAGCCATAATATCTATATAAAGGATCCGGAGGGTAAACAAACAAACAAGCCTGATAAGGCATTTTGGAAGGAAGGACCTCCAAGGGTGCTGAAGAATCTCCAAGAGTGCCATGGAGTTTGCTTTGAGTTGGCTATCTACTGCTTGGCATGGGGCCTGCCCTTCAGAGTGCCTTATGTCCTCAGTGAGACTTGTTTGGGGGAAAGTAATTTTTCTTTTGCGAGTGGTTATCAATCAATTGCAGATAGCTTACACACTAAGGATGGGTTCTGTGTCCACTTCTCTCAGCTCCAGGACCCCACCTGATGCAGACCCAGGCAGGCTCTGCACATGCCTCCACGGACTTTCCAGTACGAATGGAGACATATATGTGCACCTTCAGCCCATACTCCACTTTCACTGGTGGGTGCTGTATTCAGTGTGTATACACAGTACCTGGAAAAATGGGTAATTCATGCCATGATCAGGTTGAAGTAAGAACAGCATGAAACTTAAAATTTATGAATTGTTAAATTCTAAAATTGAAATATTTTTCTGTGATGTTTTCAGACTGACACTAGCTTGAAATTGGCTTTTCAGTATGGGTAAGCATCCAAAAGCACATAAGTAGTGACGCTTGTAATTCCTTGCTAAGTAGAACCTATTAAGTGTTTCCTTTAAGCCAAGAAGTGGAAGTTATTGACTTAATGAGTAGAGAAAACAAAAATCGCATACTGTGGTTCCTAGGATCACTCTAGGAATAAAACTTTTGAGGCTGGGAGGTGGCACAGTCAGGAAGCGCCTTTTGCAGAAGTGTGAGGCCCAGAATTTAGTCATCAGAACCCACACGCAAAGCCAAAAGCCCAGGACTGGGTTGTTAGAGAAAGGGGCATTTCTGGGGCTCACCAGCCAACCCAGTTTAAGCTGATGGATGAGTTAGTGTTCACCTATTAGCTATGTCAACAAAAGACCTTGTCAAAAAATAAATTAGACTGTGTTCCTGAGACACAACACATAATGCTGACCTCTGACCTTCATGTATGCATACATACTTGTGCTCCTGCACACACATACATATATACAAAGAATAGCTCTACCTGTGGTATTTTGAAAAAGTAAGAGAATCTTATGATAGCTTTGTCGTTATACCTCAATTGCCCAAAATTATAACCACAGTATTTATTAACTACTTAGTGATGATAGAAGACATTAACTATGTGGTTTAAGAGAGCACAGAGAACATAGGTTTGGGGCTAGCCATGACTTCAGGCATCTACTGAGACTCACACACACACAGACACACACATATATGAGAGTACGCACGCACACACTTGTGATTTAAGAGGTTCTCTCTCCCTCATCTGTGACTTACACTGGTACTTCTAACCTCTCTCTATCCAGGCCTCAGGCCTAGAGGGGCTCCGCTGAGGGGTTTGCCCTAACCACCAGTCTGCTGCTGCTCATGGGGACCCCACTTCCTCTTAATGCTGTTCAGCTTCCATAGACTTAAGGACTCAAGCACTTCTGTAGCTCCTTTCTGATGATACTTGTCCTTCTGTGCAGCTTGGTAGAGATGACCACTCAGTAGAAACAATTCCAAAAGCAAAATGTAAACACCTTGGATATTTACAGAGGTGGGTATACTTGTTGGATGTTCTCCACAGCTGTGAACACAATGTCTTGACAAGGTCTTCTTTCTGTAATCCTCAGGAGCCCGATTTTGCCTTAGAAATGTACATCCAGTATCTGCTTTGATAGTCTGCAGGGCAGAGCCTTTCTGAGGCCCTCTGTGACAGGCTCCTAACTGGTTTCCTGTTTTCTTCTTCTTCTGATGACCATCTGCTTTACCTTTCTGCCTTGGGATTGAGCATTTTAACCAGTGTCCTCCCTCTTGATTAGTTTCTTTAGGTGTACAGATTTTAGTAGGCTTATTCTGTATTATATGTCTATATGAGTGAGTATATACCGTGTGTGCCTTTCTGCTCCTGGGATTCCTCACTCAGGATGCTCCTATCCAGGTCCCATCATTTACTTGCAAATTTCATGATATCCTTGTTTTTTATTGCTGAGTAATATTCCATTGTGTAGATGTACCACAATGTCTGTATCCATTCCTGAGTTGAGGGGTGTCTGGGTTGTTTCCAGCTTCTGGCTATTACAGTTAAAGCTGCTAAAAACATGGCTGAGCAAATGTCCCTATTGTGTACTTGAGCATCTTTTGGATATATGCCTTGGAATGGTAGAGCTGGATCTTGAGGAAGCGCAACTGGTGGGCAGAGTACATGGAATCTTATGAAAGATGTGGGAAATAGTAAGATAGGGGAGGACAGGAGCTCCACAAGGAGAGCAACAGAACTAAAAAAATCTGAGCACAAGGATCTTTCCTGAGATTGATACTCCAACCTGATCGGGGAGCAGCCTTACCAGGCCACAGAGGAAGACAAAGCAGTCACTCCTGATGAGACCTGGTAGACTAGAATCAGAAGAAAGGAGAGGAAGACCTCCCCAATCAGTGGACTGGGGGAGGGGCATGTGTGGAGAAGAAGGAGGGAAGGTGGGATTGGGAGGGGAGGAGGAAGGGGTTTATGGGGGGATACAAAGTGAATAAATGTGTAATTAATAAAAATAAAAATTAAAAAATAAAAAAATTCATATCAATTTAAAATGAGACCACCCCTGTCAGTTGACTTGGGGGGGGCATGGGAGGAGATGAGGGACTGGCCTAGGGAGGGATATAAAGTAATAAACTGTAATTTATAAAATAAATTAATTAATTTAAAAAGACTTGGTGAGGACAAGAGTTCCACAAAGACCAAATAGATCAGGGCACAGGGGTCTTTTAAGAGACTGTTTCTCCAACCAAAGACCATGCATGGATATAACCTAGAACCCCCGCTCAGATGTGACCCATGGTAGCTCAGTATCTTGGGTACCCTAGTAAGGGGAACAGTGACTATTTCTGTCATGAACTCAATGGCTGGCTCTTCGACCCTCCCCCGCTCCCCAGGAGGGACAGCCTAGCTAAATCCCAGAAGAGGACATTGTAGCCAGCCCTGAAGAGATATATTAAGCTAGGGTCAGATGGAAGGGAGCAGGTCCTCCCCTATCAGTGGACTTGGAGGGGGCGGGGAGGAGATGAGGGAGGGATGGTGAGAGTGGGAGGGAATGAGAGAGGGGGCTACGGCTGGGATACAAAGTACATAACCTGTGATTAATATAAAAATAAATAAATTACGTTAATAAATAAAATTAAAAAAAAAGAAATGTACATCCAGGCAGAGTGAATGGGCACTGGCCATTCCTGTGACATCTAGACCATCAGGACAGGAAAAAGGAGAGTGCAGAGAATTTTCTTTTCTCATTTGTTCTTAAGGTATTCAGAGGGAGAGGATACAAGGCATTCATACAGCACAAAGATATACATGTAGTTAAAAACTTCTCATGCAATAAAATAGAAAAAAACAATAAAGGAAAAGTGACCCAAACTGACTTTTTCCTTACTTTGTGTTTTATTGAATTTCAATAGAAGTTAGCATGTTCAGCTGTGTTCAAGTGGAACACTGGTGACATTTTTCATAACTGAAGTGAGGTGTTCTTTTGAATTTTCCTTAGAACACACACTGATTTATTCCCTTTACCCATACTCTTCAGGCCTGGGATTCAGGTTCGGTGTCTGAACTCAAATAGAGGCAAAGTGGTCATTTATGGTCAAAAGGCAAAACCCTGAGAAATAAAACCCAGTGGTGGAAAGGAAGTAGGAAGCCCATGGGAGGCAGAATGGACAGGTCATATAGAAGACAAGACAATGAAAATTCAGTATGCTTATTCTTTCCAACAGCCCTTTGGGGATGAGCAGACAGATTTGCTAACTAGTCTTTATTTGAAATTAGAGTGCTGATTTGTGACAGTTTAGACACCTCCAATGACACGGTGGAGGTGTATTAATGAACCCACGTAAAGGAAGATAAAGGTGGAATCAGGGCTAATCAAAATACCAGCTATTTTAAGACATCCCTTGACCATGTAACGACCTTCATGCTTATTGTGCACTATTAGTATTCATGACAATGTTATATTTTTAAGTTTTTCTGTGTCGTAAAACACCAATCAACAGTAAGAACAAATAAGATATACTTTTTTTTTGCCAGAATAGTTTATATATGATTTTGGCGACACTAAATTTGAAAATACCATAAAGTATGTTTAAATAAAGACCCACATTAAAAATAACGTAGAAAAGAGTCACTATATGTGAATACTTGACAATAAACTTTTGTATCATAGTTGGTGCCAACAAAAAAGTATTACAAAAATATGTGACCTAAATATTTGCCTGATACCTGGTAATTGACAGTCAGGATTTGTAGAAAAACATGATGCCAATGTTTCGATCACTGTGTGCCACCCCATCCAGGTCAGTCAACAATGGGCCACGTGTTAAATGTTTAAAAATAACTTTGGCCAAAGTTAATAAAAATAGGGAAACATACACACAGGAAGTTGGATTTAACTCTTATACAGTCAAAGTAGGGGAAGAGAAGACTAAGTAGTTCTGAGACTACTGAAGCTGAATGACCTTTTTTTTTCCTCCATTGCACCATGCATGATAAGGGGCAATTAGAGCTTGAGTCTACACCAGTGTTCTGGCTCTCTCATTCTGTTAATTGAACATGAGGAGACTGGCTGGAATAAGTCCAGGTGTCTGGCCCATGTCTCTAAAGGGAAATGTTTCATTTGTTCATCTCAGAAACATATCGACAAACAGTGTTCAACAATCTTATAGCACTGTGGATACTGTGCTAGCTTGTCTTAGTCAACTTGCTAAAAACCAGAGCCACCTGAGATGAGAGAGACAAAACTGAGTAACTGCATCCAACAGTTTGGCCTGTAGGGAAATCTGTAGGGATATTTTCTTGAATGTGGGATGACTCAATTCATTGTGCATGGTGATATCCTTGGGAACATTGAGCTGGGCTATAAGAAAGATGGCTGAACAACCCAAGGGAAGCAAGCCAGTCAGCAATGTTTCTTCATGGCCTCCTCTTCAGTTCCTGCCTCCAGATTCCTGTTTGAATTTTTGCCTTGACTTCCCTTAGTGATGGACTATGCCAAGGAAGTAGAATTCAGATAAGCCATTTCCTACCCTGAGTTGTTTTTGGTCATGGTTTTTTGAAAGCAATAGATAGTTAAACTAAGACAGAAATATTTAGGAACAAGTATACATGGGGAAATAATGCAAAAATCTCTGATTTAGCTTACATTATGACAAACTAAACATCTTACCAATCATTATAAAGGGTTTATAATGGTTGATGACTCTGAAGAAAACTTAAAGCAAAGACCAGCACAAGGTGTCTAAGTGTCATGAGAAATGATTTCTCTCTTTGCAGGATGATATTAAGGAGCTGCAAGTAGGTAAGCTACATATACAGACCTTGGAAGACATGTTCAAGGGCACCCAAAAGCCCAGAGTGTCTTAAATAGTCACCAAGGATATATGGGATAGTGATGAGGTTATTGATGGGGTCAAATTCAATGAGAAATAATAGGCAGGAGAAAGTTTGCTTTGAGTGAAACATGTGGCAACTGAAGTTGTGATCAGTTTTATGTTTTTAACAGGTTCTTTGGACTAAATGTTGAAAGAAAAGACATGTATAAGAGTTTAAAGCTTTTGCAATAGTTTTAAGCTAGAGTAGATGGGAACTTATATAGAATAGATTTATCAAGATTCATGGGAAGTGAACCAGTTATGGATATCTGTTCTGAAAGTAGAGTCAGAGATATCTTCATGGTCTAGATGTGAGATGCCCACGAAAATAAGAATCATGCATTCTGAAGATACATGCTTGTAGTTCCATACTTAGGCATGGAAAGGAGGACATGCTTATTGGTATCGCCTCCTCCTCCTCCTCTTCCCCTTCCTGCTCCTCCTCTTCTTCCTTCACCTCTTCCTCATCCTCCTTCTTCTACATGCAGTTTAACTGTAGTTTCTATTTAGTTGCATTTGGTTTGGCTTTCTGACTGAGATTCAAAGTACAGAATGTGAGCAAGTATTGCTTTCGAGTGTGGTCTGTGAAAAGTTTCTGAACACTATGCTACATGCCTTCTCAACCCTCAGAGGACTTCTGAATGAAGAGGGAAATTCACAAGATAGAAAGATCTTAAGTCTCTGAATAATCAAGTTCAAGGATACCTACTGGTGAAGAGTGCATATACAGATTTCGAGAACACTGGAGATTTTGGCTTATCTTATTCAAAGAATAGTTATACAAGCCAGAGCAGTATTCAGGGTGGGCCTTGGCCTGTGCTCATTCCCAGCTTGGTAATGCATTTTAGAGTGGGACAAGTAGGTATAACCGCCATAGAGCAGCACAAGATGAAAGGAGAAGTGGATGCCAGTGTTTGAAATCAGGAGACGACATGAGCTAAAGGAATGGCCCTGAAGCAGGATTGCTCAACAGAGTGATAGGCAGGATTACTCGCAGCAGAATTCAGGAAGAATGAAGCTGATGGTTTCAGGAAAGTTTAAATATTGGCCATTCCATTATGGGAAGGTAGTTTGAATAGAGATAAGCTTACAATAGAATACACTATACTCCTGAAAACTGTAAACTCTAGAATTTTTAAAAATTGTATTCAAATTTTATTTAATATTTATACTTGAGGAGAGTTCCTCTGAATGATAATTCAGTGAGATATTAATTTCTTGTTTGCTACCTGAGTCTGAGTCTCCTCCACTGGAGGAGAGTTTGAGTCTCTTCTCCGTTTAGGTCCAAGAGAGATTTTTCTGGGTTTTGATTGTTTGGAATTTTTATTAAATATTTTTTTACTTTTGAGATTATAATATAATCCTACAATCTCCCCTGCTCTTTCCTTTATCCAACTGCTCTCATGTGCCCCTCCTTGCTCTCTTTCAGATGGATAGCTTTCTTTCCCAGTAATTGTTATTACATGTATGTATGTTATAATATATATTTCTAATCATAACCTTCACACTCTGTATACTATTACTTGCATTTATGTTTTCCTGTCAGATCACTTGGTGTTGGGGAACCAGTTGGCGTGCTCTTCCCTGGAGAAGACTATTTCTCCCACTCTCAGAATTCCTTAGTTGCCTGTAGCTCTTTGTGAATGGAAGAGTCCTTTTAGACTTTACCCTGTCCATGTTAGCTTGTTTATTGCTGTTGTTCCTGTTCAGTTCATGTTTAGGCAGCCATGCTGGTGAGACATTATGTGTGGAGTGTCTGATGTTTTTGGAGAGTCCATCTCACAGAAAACTTCCTGATCCTCTGGCTCTTAAAATCTTTTTACACTATCTTCCATGAGGCTTCCTGAGTCTTTGGTATGGGAAATATGGGATTGGGTTCCACAACTCTGCATTTTGATTAGATGTGGTTTTCTGTAATGATCTCTTTAAATAATGAGCAATAGAAGTTTTCTTGATGAGGCATGGGGACTAATTTGTGGGTATATGAACAAATATTTAGAACGTACTTAAGGATTATGCTGATTTAATACAGTGGTGATTGTAGGTTCTTCTCCAAGACCAATGACTTCACTATTTCTGGGTAGTTGGCTATGTTTCTGGTACCACCCATGGTTTCCGTTGAGTTGAGTGAGTCTTAAATCCAATTAGAGAACCACTGGTTGCTGCAAAGATGTGAGTGCTACCCCTGTACCCTCAGGGTCATTGCAGTCAAAGCTGGCCTGACTGTTGGTTTCCTCCTTTGGAAGCTTGCATAGTACCTTCTGGTATCATGGTAGTCCTCAGGGAGGAAACATTAGTCAGTTCCCTGGGGCCTGTGTCTGGAGTACATACTGTATTCAGCAATAGAGACTTATCTTCTACATTTATGCTAATAAATGCAGCAAAAGCCTTTAAAAATCCAAAATGGCTTCATGATAAATGTCTTGGCGAATGCAGGAAAGAGGGAACATACCTCAATTTAATACAAGTTATAAATGAGAAACCCATAGCCAACTTCATCTAAATGGAAAAAAGTTTAAAGCAACCCCACTGAAGTCAGGAACAAGACAGGGAGGTGCAGTATAAATTCTCTCTTTTAATGCTGTGCTTGATGTATTAGCAATAAGGCAAGAGAAGAAAATTAAAGGAATAAAAATAGGGAAAGAAGTCAAACCATCCCTATAAAGGACATGATACTATACTTTAGAGATTCCCCTCCAAACTCTACCAGAAAACTTCTAGAAACACTAATTAAACTCAGCAATATGACAGGACACAAAATCATTTTGCACAAATCAATAGCTTTTTATACATCAACAACAAACACATGGAGAAAGAGACCACATACATAGTATCATCTACAACAGCCTCAAAGAATGTAAAGCAGGTAGCAGTAAACCTAACAAAGGAAGTGCAGGACCTCTACAGTGAAAATGTTAAACCTCTAAACAGATAGTGAAAGATACCAGAAAATGAAAAGACTTCCCATGCTCATGGATTGGTAAAATTCATTAAGTGAAAAAACAAACAAACAAACAAACAATTATACTAAAATCTATTTATAGACTCAGTGTAATCCCAATCAAAATCTCAATCTCATTCTTCACAGAACTAGGAAAAGCTATCCAAAAATTGTTAAGAAACTACAAACTAACCAAGATAGGAAAATAAATCTTTTTTTAAAAATAATTTGTTTATGTGTTCTTTTCTGAACTTCCATGCCTGCCGTGTGTGTGTTTGTGTGTGTGTGTGTGTGTGTGTGTCTCTGTGTGTGTACACCTGTATACCATGGCATGAATGTGGAGGTCAGAAGATGACTTCTAATAATTGGATTTCTCTGGCACATGTTACCAGGCTTGGAGGCAAGCATCCTCATCCAATGAAACACCTGCCAGCTTAGGGCTTATAAAAAAGGATGTTGTCATTTCCTTTCCTGTTTTGTCTCATTAAAAACATAGAGGCATAGGAAGAGAAGAGGGAGGAAGGGGAAGGAGTTGGGAGGAGATGAGAGAGGAGGCCACAGCCAGAGACAAAGTGAATAAAATGTAATAATTAATAAAAATTAAAGAAAAAACAGACTTGACTTTGTACTTTTCCCAATAAAATGTGAATTATTTAAAAAAAAAGAAAAGGAACATAGAGGACAGAGTGGGTGTTTCAAATTGGAGAGCAGGGTCAAGAGCTCCACTCTCATATATTGAATTTATCATGTTATCTTGCTTCATTTGAGTAGATTATTATCACAAAATGATCTTAATACTTGAAAAAAAAGTGTACCCATGTTTCCACTTCTGTGCCCTTTCTTGCTTGTCTGTACTTTATTTCATAGTCCAGAAACTGTGTCTGTAAATGTCTCTCTGAGAATATATTGAATTTACCAAGAGGCTATTTCCAGTTTAATTTTTAATAAGGTGTGTGTGTCCCATGTCATTCTTCAGGGGCTGTCCTTTTTTTTTTTTTTTTACACAGGTCTCTTTTTGGCTTGAGACTCAGCAATTGGACTAAGCTGGCTGGCCAGCAAGCTCCAGGAATTTGCCTATCCTGCATCTCTACTGCTGAAATCACACATGTACACTAACACATTTGGGTTTTCAGCAATCTCCTTTTGTGTGTACATGGGTATTAGGGATGAAATTCTTGTCCTCCTACCTGTGCAACAAGCATTTCTTGACTAAGCTGTCTCCTCGGCCTCTCACGAGTGACCTTGATCCTCATCTAGGATGACATGATTCCCTGGCGTTCACTCACCTTGTCTCATCTCATCTCTCTGCATTAATTTTGTCTCATGTATTGCTGTCAAGTCCTCAGAATCATATCATCGCAAAATCTAGATTGTGAGAATTGGAGAGATGGCTTAGAAGTTAAGAGCACGTACTCTTTGTTGTTTCAAAGTCTGATTACAAACATTCACATCACCTGTAACTACAGCTCCAGGGCATTTGGTGTCTTCCCCTGGCCTTGGCAGGCACGTGTGCATGTGCACACAGGCATACATACACAAATAATTAATTTAAACATTAAAACTCAAGATTATTACAGATCATGCTGGAGGGACATGGGTAGGGCATTTCACATTTCTGTCAGCTTTCTGTGAAAACCATTCTCTTCTTTGTAATGTGAAATGCCCTCCCAGTGCCCCGGATGTTTTGTGTCAGGAACTTTTTAGATTTAACATTTTCTTTGAGCAATATATCAGTATCTTCTATTTTTTCTTCTCTGCCTAGAATTATTTCTTCCATCTTTTATATTATGTTGTTGATGATACTTGCCTCTGTAATTCCTGTCCACTTACCTAGATTTTCCATCTCCAGGATTACCTCAGTTTGTGTTTTCTTTAGGTATTTTTAGGTATTGAACAGTTTTATTCATGTCCTTCATATGCTTGTTTATGTTTTCCTGGATTTCTTTAAGGGATTTGTTCATTTCCTCTATCGTTTACACAATATTGGATTTAAAGGCATTATCTTGTGCTTCAGCGGTGTTGGCACATACAGGGCTTGTTGTAGTAGGATAGCTGGACTCTGGTGGTGCCATATTGCTCTGGCTGTTGTTGATTGTGTTCTTATGCTGGCCTCTGTGAACCTGGGTTTGGTTTAATTACTGTTTAAGTTCTGATTTCTGAGTTTATCTTTGTTAGATGGATGTTTTGGGGGATTTCTTCCCCTGACCTTGGTTTCTTTACCTGTCTTGTCTTCTGGCCTGAGTGACCTGTGGTTCTGGTGACCAGTGAGTCTTAAAGTCCAGTAGGGTGTCTACACTGGAGTTTTGTTGGCCTGCTTGACCTCTGGGGTTTTGGAATTGGTGTTGCCTCTGGGAATCTAGGATTCTGGGTTTCTGGGAACTGGTGTGGCCACCAGGGATCAAGGTACCCATGTGTACTCTGAGGTTCTGGGTACCAGCTTGGATCCCTGGGGATACTAGTGTGGGACCCAGCTGACCAGAGGTCTTCTTCCAGAATTGTATGGTAGGATTTGGAGCCCAAGAAGGATTCCAGTTGGGAAGAGCTGGGAGGCCTGTAAGGAGTGTTAGCTGATAGTGTATGTGTGGTGGTGGGGGTCATGCCTGGGGTTCTTAGTATCATTGTGGCCTCTGGTAGAGCAGAGGTCTTCTGGTGGGAGTTATGGGCCGAGATGAGGAGCTAAGCAGAGTGGATGCTGTTGGGACAGCTGGAAGGACTAGATTGGATTTTTTTTTATTCTCTTTTGATATAAATTACTAGTAAATTTTAAAATGCCACTGATATTGATAAGGTCAAAGTTCTAGTATTAAGCGCCACTAATTAATGTCTTTATATCAAGGAGGAAATATAAAACATATTCATTGGGTTGATATGATAGTGGATAATGGCACAGGCCTTTAATCTCAGCAATCAGGACGTAGAGGCAGGAAGATCACAGCAGCTGCAAGGTGGGCTTGGTCTACATAATGAGTTCTAGGCCAGTCAGGATTACATCGTGAGACTATATCTTGTCCTCCCTTATTCCCCCTCTCCCCAAATAAATTAAAAGCCTAAATAACTCATCTTTTTTTATTTTCCATCACCTATCCAGGGAATGGCTTGCTAGCTTTCTGATGCTTACTGCTGCTAATAGTGGATTCTAACAAGTCTGTTTCTACTGAATGCTGAGAGGAAGAGTCAAAGGGGAAAATAGCAATAATGTCCATCAGTGTTTCCATCCCTGTACAAAGACTGAGCTTGAACAGTAAATGCCAAAGCCAATATGGAAGTCATCAACTCAGGGTCACAGAAGGCCACCAACTGATTACTTCCTCAGAATTCTCTGGTTTTGTGCCCCATTCCCAGCACACTCTCAGGTTGTCATGTCCCCAAAACCTTCAAGACCAAGTGGACACCCAGGACAGGAAAATCTCTTTTTTGTCATCAGGAACACAAAAATATACAAAAAGCACATTTCCTTATGTTCTGTCTCACTACTTCGTTGGTTTCAGAATCAGTGGTGGTAATCTCTTTTTCAACTAGATAAAGACTGGAGGCTGAAGCAGTTCAGTGAGATGATCTTATTCAGACTGTTTGCATGCTACATTGTATGAGGATATTTTGGTAGCCAAAAAGTCAGATGAAAGAAAGCCATTTTGTGCCACGAGTTCTTGCTACTCAAGAGTAATCTTGACCATACTTTAACTTATCTTAACCTTATCTTGACCATAGTTTAACTTATATTAATCTGTTATTTTACAATGTCATGCAAATATTGAGTTATTGCAGTAGCCAATTTTCTTTTAGTCCAACTGAATGGCTGTTTCTCTCCTTTGAGTTAATCTGTATCTTTTATTATCCAATCATAAGATTGTAGTATATTTGTCATACCACTCTTGGGTTTTATGAAAAGTTAAACAGTTGATATACAGAACACTATACTGGGCAGAATGATGAGTGTGTTGTCTCTTTAGAAAGGGGTCTATATGTTAAGCCCTGGAACCCTGTGAATATATTTGGTTTCAAATCAAAGGGGGATTAATGACACAGATGAAATTAAGGTTACCAATCAGCTGGTTCCAGTGCAAGGAAATTATTCTGAGCTGTCTAAAGAAGCCTCAGTTTAAAAGTGATAGAGCAGTTGGTCATGGGGCATGCGATTATAATTCCACCATTTCCGAGCCTGAGGCAGGAATAGTGCTATGAGCTCCAGAGTACCCTGGGCTACATAGCAAAGCTCGATCTAAAAAATGAAAATAAAAACAAAAAGTGTTTGTTTATATGTTTTCTTTTTAAAGTAGAAGAGTAAAGCAGAAATGGGAGCCAGAGAGATGCTGTCCTTTAGGATGGAGGACCATGATCTTTAATTAAGAGATATGGGAGTCTCTAGTACCTAGGAAAGAAAGGAATCATGTTTTTTCCCAGAGTCTGTAGAAAGGACACAACAATGCTGACAGCTTGATCAGAGCAGTGGTTATACCAGACTACTGACCCAGAAAACTATAAGAAGATCAACAGGGTTTTTAAGCCTCTGTTTGTGATAACCTTTGACATCAGTGACAAAAAATTTAAGAAGATACCCCTGTGGCATGGGCACTCATTTTTAATATACACTGGTTGCACTCTCAACAGCCATGATAACAGCCACCTTGAAAGCATTCGAGTCACTTAGCTTAAAATAGAGCATTTGAAGTAGCTGTGTTCTCCCATAGGTTAGTGTCTTTGTCAGGATTTCTATGGGTGTGACAAAACACTGTGACCAAAAGCAACTGGGAAAGGGAACAGTTTATTTCATCTTGTACTTCCAGGTAACACTCTTTCCCTGAGGGAAGTCAGGGTATGAAATCAAGCAATTCAGGAACCTGGAGGCAGGAACTGAAGCAGAGGCCATGGAAGAATACTTCCTACTGGCTTTTCCCTCATGCATTGCTTAGCCTGCTTTCCTATACTTTTTAAAACTACAAATCCCAAGAATGGTATGACCACCACAGTGGGCTCAGCCTTTTCACATCAATAATCACTCAAGACAATGTAAATGTCCTACAGGCTTGCCTACAGGCAATCTGATGGGAGCATTTTCTCAACTGACATTCCTCTTCCTCAATATCCGGCAGTACACTTGTGTTTTTGATTTCCCAACATGTTTATGGCCAACAGCCATGTAAACAGCAAAGGCTGAACACCTTGCTACGCCTGCCAGATTTCAGGAGGTCGAAGACTGTCAACCATCACCTAACAATGAACTTCCACTCCCTGTCAGTGTCATAATTGCCTGTCAATTTTGCTGAAGAGTTCTTGGTGTCAGCTCGTTACTTACTAGCTGGAAATTAATATGTTTACTTAACAAATTGTGTATTTCCTTCATATAAGGGCAGAAAATGTGTCAGGATTCATATATAAGTGGATAGTGAACATTTGGTTATAAAACATCGGAGATGATTTTTGAAGTTTATGATTAAGAAAAAAAATATTTTTGAATGATTATTTTCAGTTGTTTGTATGGACATCTTGATTAGCAATGAGGTTTACAATAAAATGCTTCTTTATTATCATCTTTATTAAATTAAAGTATGTAATTAAAGGGAGAATGAGATAGAGAATGAATGGAATTGAGACAGGTAATCAGCTTTGAGCTCCTCTCCTAATATTTAACAATAGACCCTCAAAAAAATCTGTTAGCAGCTCAAGGCTCTGAAAGTCTACCTGTAGAAGTGACAGTCTTACAGCCTTTCACCTACTTACCTCCTTGTGTCTCCTTATTCAAAGTCCTAATGTAACTCAGTTCTTAACTAGGTGCTTCTGAGGGTCTTAATCATATTTTCAAGATGAAACTCTTCTCTCTTCCCTTTGTTTGCTTTTCCTGCCTCTGTTTGGACCTGACAATTCCTTATCCCAAGTGATCCACATACCCTTAAATAGCTCTGACTGTTTGCTCCTCTTCTCTTGCCAGTGGGGTAACAAGTCCAAGTAATATTGATGTTCAGTACTCCTGAATAATATTTCTGTTATACGCCATCCTCTTTGAGTTAAAATCCAGTCTGTCAACCAGACTGGGGCTGTCACTGGCCTTATTGTCTCTGTTTCTAGCCCCTTCCAGCTCATTATCTCTATAATGTCACATCCTTTCATCAGATTTCTTCAGCGGCCCTTTCCATAGAAAGTATGCAGACCTTGGGAGTTACCTGCCATTTTTCTCCTCAATTTCCTCATCTCTAAAATAGAGATAACAGTAGCTTATGTTTAAGTGGATAAATTATTTCAGAAATATAAAAGTAGAATCGAAGCATTTAGAAATGGAAAAAATACAAATACTCAGAATTACAAAGAATATATCCAAATTTTAAGTAGTATAGGAATTGGAAAATTATGAGTACACTTTAAATTTCAAAAAATAAAAACCACACAGCATCTTAGTAGATTTATCATTTAGCCTATATAGAAAACTAACCAATTTTTACATGACTATCATATCCACAAACTCTATGACATGTTTTCAGACATCAGCAATGGAAAAGCCAAAGATAAATGAGTGTTCGTGGTTTCAACAACTTAGAGAAATACTACTGTTTCATTCTTTTGAGAGCCAGAGCTGAATGGTTGGTTGCCTCTTTAGATTTCTGTTGGTTAGCTCCTTTGGTTTGGACTCAGTATTCAATGCAATTTTTGTTTTTCTCCTTCTGACTGTGAAGTATGTTTATTCATCATGACATTAGTATGAGATGGAAGTGTTGCCTTCTTATACATTTTGCTGCTGAAGCAAAGGCTTTCTTACTTGTATTACTGTGAGTGAACATTTCCTACCTTCATAAAGCATTGGGTGGTATGGTGGTTTGTATAGGAATGGTCCCCCAGACTCATGTGTTTGGATACTTGTCCCATACAGAGTGGCATTAGGAAGTGTGGCTTTATTGGAATAGGTGTGACCTTGTTGGAGGAAGCGTTTTACTCTGGGGGTGGGTTTGAGGTCTCCTATGCTCAAGATCTGACCAGTGTGGTACACAGATTTTTTTTCCTATTGCCTGTGGATCAAGAGGTAGAACTCTGTGCTCCTTCTCCAAGACCATGCTTGCTGCACACTGTCATGCATCTTGCCTTAATGATAACAGGCTAAACCTGTGAATCTGTAATCCAGCCCCAATTAAATATCTTTCTTTATAAGAGTTGCCACAGTCATGGTATATCTTCACAGCAGTAGAAACACAAATTAAGATAGATAGCTACTGTGGATATCAACCTCATCAGTTATTCTGCAGTTATTCTCGAAATTATCCTCCTCCAACACATCCAGATACTCAGCGGATACATAGATATGTGCTTAAATTCCTTTTGGTAAGTCACTCACATTCTTAGCACTGTGGTGAGAATGAGATATGTAAGGCATGAACATACAGAATAAATTTATTTCTGGCCTGTCACATGACCTTAATAAATATTTGTTGTTTTGATATTAGTCAATCATAATCTGTTTTCTACTTGAGACTGAATAATTTATTCTGTATTATTTAAAAGAATTTTAAAATTTAAATATATTTTGTCATATTCTTTCCCTTCCCCAGGTCCTTCCAGATCCCCCTTCCTACCCACCTAAGGACCTCCCCTGTCGGTGGTCTTGGGGAGGGACACAGGTGCAGAGAGGGGAGGAAGAGAGGGATTGGGACAGGAGGAGGGAGGGAACTACAGGGGTATATAAGGTGAATAAAGTATAATTAATAAAGAATTTAATAAAAATAGATTATCCTTGACAGTGAACATGAAATATGTAATAAATATAAATTGAAATTAAAAATAAATAAATCAACAAAAAAACAATCCAGCAACAGAGGCCTCCACCCCCAAAAAAGAAAAAAAAACCCTTCCCAACCACCAAACTGCAATCAAATAAAAACATACCTACACACACACACACACACACACACACACACACACACATACACATGCCTGTGGAGTTTATATATTGGTCAGCTACTACAGAACATGAGGTCTGTCCTGGATTGGTTCATATATCCAGTGTCACTCTATTAGAAAAAGCTGATTTTCCCTCTCCCAGAGATAAATGACAGTTCAGTTGTTAAGCTTTACACTAGTTGGTCGGTTTTTATTCATTCATTCATTTAAAAATATAACAAAATAAAATAAGATAAAACAAAAACTAATACATTGAAGTTGGACAAGACAAACCAATAGAAGGAAAGGAGTCCAAGAGAAACCACACATTTTGCACACTCTGGAATCCCATAAAAGACACTAATCTGGAAGTCATAATATAGCCACAGAGAACGTGTTGCATATCTGTACAGGCCTCATTCCTGGATCCTCAGTCTCTGTGAGTTCATAAGAGCTTTGATCATCTTGATTTATAGAGCCTTGTTTCCTTGGTGTCTTCTATCCCTTCTGTCTTTTATTAATTTTCTATCACCCCTCCTTTGCGATGTCCTTAGCCCTGAGAGGAGGGATTTGATTGAGACATCCAGACTTATGTCTGAGGGTCTCTCTCTATATATCCCTTCTTCCTTCCCTCCTCCCTCCTTCCCTCCTCCCTCCCTCCCTCTCTCCCTCCCTCCTTTTCTCTCTCTCTCTCTCTCTCTCTCTCTCTGTGTGTGTGTGTGTGTGTGTGTGTGTGTGTTTCTCTCTGCATATTGTCTGGCTGTGGGTCTCTGTGCTTGTTCCCATCTGCTGCAGGAGGAATCTTCTCTGAAGATGGCTGAGCAAAGCACTGATCTATGAGTAGAGTAGAATATCATTAGGGGTCATTTTATCACCAAATTCATTTTTATTCTTATTTTTTAGACCAGTATTATTTGGTTTTACCCTAGGTTCTTGGGCTATCTAGGAACTGAGTAATTTATACACAACAAGTAGGAAAGTACAAAGTGAAGGCACCTAGAACTGGCCAAGGGCACTTTACTTTTTCACTGATGTTGGAAGATTTGGAATGGCATGTGTAATAGGAAGAAAGAGGAGAGATAGCAAGCTCATCTATGTCAGAAACTCCTTCTCACGATCATTAAAGCACTCCATAAAGAGTCATTAATTTGTTTGTCTCTTGGATGACCTAAGTACTTTATAAAGGTTCTACTTTTCAACATTGTTCCACTGAGTATTGTGTTCAATACGTAAGCTCTAGGAACATATTCAAATCATAGCAACCCTTCTTATAAGTCTGGATTGATTACTAAGCCTTTCCTTTCCTCCATCACCTTGTGCTTCATGTACCACCAAAGGCTGAATGTGTACAGCTTTAGAATGTACGGCATGGCTTCATGCTTTATGCCTTGATTGTTCTGCCTTCTCTTCTGGGACCACAGTCTCCTACTATTTATCCAACCTTTTGTTTTTTCATAAAGAAATTGACTTTCATTCTTACAGGGCTTCAATCTATAACTCCACTGCTAGCATATTGGTGTGTGTGTGTGTGTGTGTGTGTGTGCATGTGAGTGTGTTGGCTGCTGAGACTATCCTTCCAAAGAATCTAATCAAGTTGCTATAGAGACAGTGACGTTCACATCACCATTCACAATAGCAAATTATGGAATAAGCCTAGGAGCTCACTGAGGGATGAATGGATTTTTTTAAAATGTAGAAAATACACTATGGGGTTTAAGCTCTAAAGAATTGGATTATGCCATTTCAAGGAAAATGCATGTTGCTAAAGATCATAATGTTGACTGCACTAAACCTGATGTAGAGAGACAAATATCACATGTTTTCCTTTGTTGTAGACTCCAGTTAAGTAAAAAAAAAAAAGGAAAGAAAGAAACACATAAAAATAATCAGAAAACTACTCTGGATGTGGGAAGGGTATAAGGCAGAATGATAGCATGGATATAATCAAGTACATTATAAACTTGTATGGAAATACTACAAAGAAACCCTAACTCTGTGCAACTTGCATGTGGTCATGACAAAGCATAATTGCTTTTTCCCAGAATGCCCAGCTTAGAGGGCAATACCACCCACAAACATGCAGTCAATGCTTCATCCAATGCCAGGTTTTATCTTTCATGAAAGATTTTTTTTTTAGTTAGCGATGGGAACACTGAGGGGCTTTTGTAGATTTTTTTTTTCTGTATTAGCCTGTCACACTAAGATGTTACCCACTCAGCTTTCATGGGACAGCTTCCATTTAGAATGAAAGCACTAGGGCAAATGACACATGCTTCTACCACAAAGAAGACCAAACCTGGCTCCATTGCATCCTATGTTGTTCTCCTTTTAAGGAAAATAAGGAAGATACATGCCTTAAAGAGAGATGGGGACACTTATATCTTACATTTGAGTTCTACAACCTTGTTCAGTGTTGGGCATAAGACATTTAGAAATGTTGGTTTATTCCTTCAGAAACAATAAATCAGTTTCTGCCACCTTCCTATCTGTGGCCAAAGGTTTCTTATTGTAAGGTGTTGGTCAGTACATATTTAAAGAGGAAAGGCCTGGGGCTTTGACCTAATTCAATCCTATATTATCAAGTAGTTAAAGTAGAAGGTGTGCATCCCCGGGCCACCTCAGTTGACAGGAAATTCTTACAGCAGTGGAAGATAACTCAGGCATGCTTACGGGGGCATAAGATAGGATGCAAGTAGCAGGCCAGAAATGTCCCCCAGAGAAGCATGTGACATGGTTATTGATCCCACCTCATAGCCTGTTTCTCTCAGTTTGTTCCCCTGGATCTTATTAAGAGTCTTAGTTTTAACCTCTGAAAAGAAAGTAATTAAAGATCAAGGTGACTAACCACAATATGAATTTTAGTAATAATACAAGGGGGATATTCATTACTAGACTTAAGATTTTCACATGTATGTACATTAATGAACAATGGTATAATTCAAAATGATGTGATAAAATACTATTTCATTTCACTGAGAGCATACTGAAAAATGGGATTTTAAACAATACTGTCCTCTATGTGAGATTCGGCATGGTTCCCTTGAGATGATGGTATAACAGGGATAATAAGAGACCTAAAATCAAATTTTCTGACTGTTAAAGACACACTTAAGTTACTCTTGGATTTTGCAACTTAAAACTTTCACAGAAATTACCTTTCTCAGAAGGGTGTTTTAGGTCAACTATTTTTATTGTTTTTGGAGTCCATTTAAGCAGGTTATATATAATACAAGAATAACCCAAGGCCTGGTTTCTAATGGCTTGGTGCTAGGTTTGAGAGATGTGCTATTTGAGAAATTACTGTTGATTCCGTTTTGAAACGTCCAGTTTTGCAACTGGCAATACTTGCTGACACAATCAAGATTTGTGTTTACTCACTCAATGAGTCAAAAAGCCTATTTTAGGCACTTAACAACACATCCGGAATTATGTCACAGTGCTTATCCCACAAATAAATCACATCCTAACCAGAATTTAAGCTTTCTTGATGGCTAAGTTAATTCTGAACAAATTAACTCACCAAAAAAACCTATCATTTCTGTCAAAAGATAAATAAAGTATCATGTTTGTTTAAGGTTTACAGTAGATTTTATTTATGAAGAAAAGAATTTATTTATAAAGAAATGTGTCTTTGACTCACTTGTAGATGAGAAAAACTATGTTAATATGTAACAATATTTAACTGCACAAAAAATTAGCATATATCTTTTATACAAATGAAATATTAATTTTAGGAAAGTGAATATTTAAATATTTGTGAGTGTGTTTTCCCTTCATACTAGTTATAACTAGGAGAAATGAATTGTCACTTATAATTATTTCATACTGCATAGAATGAAATTCTATGTACTCATAAAGATATGAGATTTTTTTTCTTTCCTTGCTCAGCAAATCTGAAGTAAGCCCAGAGGTGAACACACATCTGCCTCCTTAGTTACCTAACAAAGTAGATAATTATACACATGACCTGTGGCAAAATGCAGATCTGTATTTTCAGAACCAAAGAACAAATTGTACATAGTCACTAGAATCTCTCCCTGGTGTGTGTAATTTATACTATGTCATATTTCAAAGCTCTTAGAAGTATTTGTTCAGGAGCCATATCATCTTGGGGTGGGGTGTGGCCAGTGCTGCAAAGAATTGCTGTTTCTTTGTCACTGAGAATGTATACTCTTGAGTCTGAGAGCTCTGTGTCCTCAGCAGCCTCCCGCCTCTTCTTTAGGAAATTACATGTTTTAAAGGCAGAACCCCATTCACCACGCTGGGAAATGGCATGTGTATGTATATATGTGTGCATGTGTTGGGTAGGTAAATGTGGTGGATGTATTGCGTGTGTGTGTGTTGGGGGGAGAATTGTCAGGATTGGAAATGGACCATGAAGCCATTCTTGCTGAAGGATGTTTATTTGATTTGTGATAGGGACCAGACATTCATAGCAGTTATTCCTCTAGACCATTTGCACGCTCAAATCTCAGCAATGGACAGGCTCGGATTTTGGTCTGATCTTTGTTCTGTTAATAATTGTATGTGTCTCATTTATAATCATCTTGGTATGGTTTGATATAATTTTTACAGTCACTAAAATTTTAGGAGAATTTCATACTTGGATAATTTTATGTAAAATAACATTTCCGTCTCTCCTCACCTCTTCAACTTCTCTCATGTCTCTCACTATTTCATCTCAAATGAATGACCTCTTTTTAAAATTATTACTGTTAAATTGATATATCAATCATCTATCTATTAATCATGTATCTATCTATCAAACCTAATGAGTCCATTTAGTGTTGCACATATGTGGATATTATGGCTGATATTTTTGACTGGATAACCTATCAGGGAGTTCATCTGTGAAGGAAACTGATTTTCTCTTTCAGGATCCATTGACTTCCTATAGCTCTGCACTTATTAGGGGTGGAAACTTGTGATATTTCCCCATCTGCACTGGCACATCAACTGGTGTAGCCATTATGCAGGTCTTGTTCAGGGAACCAGGCTGCTGAGATTTCATGGGTACAACTTCTCTGTAACGGACCTGAAGATGCTATCTAGTAGACACTGTCTTGGTCCTCTGTCTCTTACACTCTTCCCATCTCCACACTACACCTCGACACTTACATCCCTATGGACACCCCAAACACAAATGTAGAGCTGAACTCAGAGTTCTCAGTCAAAACCTGAGTGGAATAGCCCAGAAGAATGTCAGTCATTTATAGGGTCCTGTGTTCACCTTTAAATTTTGTCCTATAACTCAGGCATGAAGCTATCAACTTGTGTTAGAACTCTAGGTCACAAAGCATGTAGGCATGCAGCCTGGAAGATGTAGCCCTGCGGTGGAGGCATTGATTCGCTTCTCTTGTAGTTAGCACCAACCACAGGATTGCCATGCTTCTGAAGCTTAAATGTCACATCATTTCTCTTTCTGAGGATTGAGTTTTAAAGCATAGCTACTTGTGGCCATGTATGCATGGTTACTTGCAGAGGTCAGAAGAGGACATCAGATTTCCTAGAACTGGAGTTGTAGGCAGTAGCAAGCTGCCCAAGTGGGTGCTGAGACCCAAATTTACGTCCTCTGGAAGAGGCACAAGTTCTTTTAACTGCTGAACTATCGCTATATCCTCTTACCTTGAACTTTTTGCTCCCTCTCTCCAGACTTCTTTAGTTCTAGAATTATAGGCATGTGCCACCATGTAAAAGCTGGCTTCTAAAGGGTGTGATATCCATAATTTTCCTCCTCAATTTTAGTCCCCTCTTTCCTCAAATGTCTTTGGCCTGGCCAGAATTATGCAGACCCCAAGGTATTAGTGTCCTGTCAGGTCCAGCAATGGCTAATTCATTGACATTCACTACAGAATAGAGGTATTCTTGGATAAACCTCTTTGAAGACTTAAACTATCCCTTTAAGAGCAGCAATTTCTAAGGAAAAGAAATCACTATACACAGTTTTGCAGGGTCCTCTTATTTTAAACCAAAATTAACAGATTCTTATGTTATGTACATACAGGTGGATTTGAGATAAGAAGAAAATGGCTACCAAGCACATAGCATTATTTTCCCATTCAATGAATTCATGTATGGGTCTGTAGAGATTACAGCGTTCAATCTTACAGTTGGTGTGGCCAAGTTATAGCTTTAAGAACCAAACAATCTAATCACTTATATTCAAAGACTAACTAAACTTAACTATTGTGTATGGTTCTGGTGTCAAAACTTTAACACTATGCCTTCATTTTCTATCTCCTCGGTAGTGAGACAGAGACAGTAATATCACCTAACTTGCTGAGCTGTTATCGAGGTGGAAATGGATATTGAAGATCAAGTGTTCATTATCTTTTAAACAGTGTTCTCCATACAACTATCAGCACCAGCACTGAAATGGGTCTTCCAGCACTAACTAGGAGAAGGCTTCTTCTTCTCCATCCTGTGTTGCCTTCAGACAGTATCCTGCCCAGGTTTATGTTCTGTGGCAGACGACAGAGCCTGAGCTGGCCACGAATGCTAGAACCATGAATTATATGCTTAGTATTACTGAGTCATGTGACCTCCAAAAACCACAAAACATCAAAATCAGGAGACAGAAAATTCTGTCACTCTCCCTCAGCCCTGGCTTTACAGATATGAAAGGATCAGCTTCTGGATCCCCTGTCTTGCTTCAGGGAATTGGTTATTACTGTGGTTCAGCTGCTTTAGCATTTCCCAGAGACAATCTTTCCCCAGAAAGGGTAATCCCTTATGCTAACTCTTTGCATCTTGTCAGTGGAGTGTAATAAGGTAGCATAGATTTGCCCAAGTGCTGGGGGAGACATAAGCAATAGTGAGAACCTGTTTGTTTTCCCTGAAGAACTAGACAGAATGTGAGCATGCATATGACAGAGTCAAGCTGGAAGTTGTGAAATTGGACACTGAGCTGGAAAAATATAATATGAGCTTGTTAGAGAAGGTAAAATGAGACAGGCTAATTTCTATGAGTTGGTTGGAATACACTTTTCTGTGGCAGATGCACGATAGCATCCTGTCCATCTATTCCCTCATCCTGCCGAGAGGATGAGTGCCAATAGTATGTCAGTGTCGACTTGTAGGACTTCCCCAAAATCTTTTATTCCTAAAGTCTTCTAGATTATTGAGAAAGATATTTTTTTGCCCAGATGACAAATGATATTTCCCATTTGTGGATTTCTACCAGTTAATGGCTTTTTTCTCCTCTGTGCTCCTGGTCACTAGATAATGGTCTGGGGTCTAAATGTGATTGACTCTAAAATCTAGTTCCTGAACTTTTTGTGAAGATTGAAGGAGTGTGCTTTAGTTATTCACTTGGCTCTATAAATATAAAAATAACACAAAATCTTAAGGCAGGGTATTTATTTTATATTTATATTAAATATTTATATATTTAGAAGAGTACATGGATGTGTGTGTGTGTGTGTGTGTGTGCTAGTTTGGTTTTTGTCCTTGGATGGGTAGCCACCATGCCAAATGGATGAAATGATGGAGAATGGCTGGTGTCATGGAATATTGTGGGAAGTCACTCATGCCTGCTCTTTTAAGTTATCATTTATGCTATTTGCATTGACATTATTATAATAAAACTATAAATGTTCATGAGTCTCTCCAATGAAAGCTGTAAATTTTGAGAAAGCTTTTGAGGAGAGTTTCATCCTGTCTTATCTGATGCTAGGGTAACCAGTTCTCCTGGAAGACCTTGAGTGTAATCATTCCATGGGCAATGATGTTTGAATATAACATTATTATGGCTATGTGCACAGTGGACTATGTCTTAATGTCAATACATGGGTTATAAACTTTTATAATTGAATCAAATACTGGTTCAGATGAACTGAATCATCTTTGATTGGGTATTCAGAAAAAACTCATGAGTCAGAGGTACTCTACAAAGACCATTAATAGCATAACATAGTTTAGCATTTGTCGGCTGTTTGTTTGAGATTATTTGTATGGGCATGGCTCCATGGAGTGGTATATGAACATACTTGGCTCGGAACTAACACTGGTAGAATGGATATACAAGTCTTTGTTAAGGAAAGTGAATATGCAATTTGACAGCATAGTGAGGCTACCTCCTTAGGAGTAATTTTTCTAGTTTGCATTTATACAAAATACCATATATTTTTTATGTAATTATTTTTGTCTCCCTAGCCTTTCTTATGTGCAAAAACAGGGATTAATTTTGTTTTAAAATATTGAGCATGTACCTTGCACAGTACCACAATCTTCTTAAAGTAGTGGTGATAAATGACACAGTGTCTAATGATAGGAATGCAAGTTGGTTGATGAGTCTGCTGAATAGAAACTCTGAAATGATTTGGACTTAGTATCCTAATGGTGAGTTTTCTGTGACCTCTTCCTCCTGACCTCTCTTTATCCATCTTTTTTCTCCTTCTCTGTTTGTCTCACCATGGCCTAATTAGTCTACCTTCAGCATCTCTTTGCATGTCTCATGACTTCTATAGGTGGTTTCCTCTGATGAGTGTCCCACAAAACCATAGGGCCTGTCTTTATTAAACCTGCACTTTAATGCCCACATCTCTTCCATTGCTCCCTTCCTGTTTTCTGCTCTTCTTTCTTTGACCCTCCCAGAAAACACTTGGAAAGCTGTATTGGTAGGTGTTGGATACATATTTAGAGAACAAATGTGTGAATGCCTCGGTCACTTTAAAATGTTCACCTGGGCATTAGCTTAAGGTTACGAGGAGTCCAGAAGCTTGCTTCATCCCTATAGGCAGAAGGTACTGACAGTGTCTTTGGGAACAGAGAGGCTGAAAAGATAAACAGAAAAATTGAACGGTAGGTTGAAAGGAGTTGGACTTGGGTTTTACGGAAGAGCTCATGCATATAAATGAAGTGGGCATTATTAGGATAAGAGATTGTGCTCTAGATGGTTTAAGACCTAGCCAGCTTTGACATCCTCTTCCTGGGAATCTTTCCAGTCATACTCACTGCTCTCCTCTCTTGACCTTTGTGACATCACCTTAAATTAAAGCTATTGGTTTCCGCAGAATTTAGGCATGTCCAAGTGATGACCAAGAATGAAGCTAACTGTGATGCAATGGTGCATGCTGTGGTGGGTTCAGTTCATGAGTGCCAGGCAGATACCCATGTTCTAGGCTGTGTGCCCTGTCCACACTTTTCTGTGAGGATGTGAAATATATTCCATTCCTGTCAATGTTTCATGCTTCCATGCAGTGTGTGTCATATTTCTCCAGTAGTTTATACTTTTACTAGAAAAATGATTGTGGATATCAAGAAGAGTTGAAAAGATAGTTAAGTGGTTCTTGTGTACCACACACATTATAGAACCCCTCTGTTAATATCTTACATGGCCATGGCATAATTAGAAAATTTTAAAAACAAGTAATAAAATGTATAATATATGATAGTTAATATAATTAATAACTCAGATAAAGGCTATTCAATAAAGTACAGATTTTATTAATATTTCCCAAGTTCCCTCACTAATATCCTTTTTCTATTTCAGGATTTTAAATTTTATGTTGGTTTTTTGCAGTCTCTCTCCAAGCCCCTCAATACTCACTTCTGAATTGGCATTGGTCAAGTACCTCAGCTTGACTTTGGATTTTTCTGATTAGGCCAAGTTCCTGCATTTCAGGGAAGACTAGCACAGGGTGTAGTGTTCCCCATCACATAATATCAGGGGTGCATCCTGGCACCATGCCCATTACTATGACATTACCCTGGTCACTTGACCTAAATGCTATCTCTCGGGTTTCTTATGTCCCTGCAAAAATTCTATTCGTCAACTTTTCAATCTATATTTTTTGTGACAGAAATAACTAAGTACAGCTCACACTTAAGGAAGAAGATTTAAATTCAGAGGATTTATGAACATTCTTTAAGACCATTATAGAAATGAGTCCTAGTTTGAAGGTGATAGCATGAGGCTGTGTAAGTATCTTAGGTTAACTCAAAGTTTCACCACTAATTTTAACATTTATGAATATATTTCTTTTGCAGTAACTATTCTCAGAATTCTTTAAAGCATATTTTTGTCTCTCTCACTTATTTTCCATTTATTGTTTCACTTTTATGTGTTTTATAAATTACAGTTTATTCACTGTGTATCCCAGCTGTAACCCCAGTTCCATCCCCTCCCAATCCCACGCCCCCCTCCTCCCCTCCCATGCTCCTCCCCAAGTCCACTGATAGGGAAGGACCTCCTCTCCTTCACTTTGACCCTAGCCTATCAAGCCTCTTCAGGACTGGCTGCACTGTCTTCCTCTGTACCCTGGTAAGGCTGCTCCCCAATCAGGAGGAGGTGATCAAAGAGCCAAACACTGAGTTCATGTCAGAGACAGTTCTCATTCCCATTAT
Source organism: Pachyuromys duprasi (assembly GCA_028658305.1). Lineage (NCBI taxonomy): Eukaryota > Metazoa > Chordata > Mammalia > Rodentia > Muridae > Pachyuromys > Pachyuromys duprasi. The sequence goes on from CM053750.1 coordinate 45,130,609, forward strand.
AGGAAACCCACTTGGAGACTGAGCTGCCATGGGGTTCTGTGCAGGGGTTCTAAGTTATCTCCATGCATGGTCCTTGGTTGGAGTATCAGTCTCGGAAAAGAACCGTGTGCCCAGAATTTTTTGATCTGTTGCTCTCCTTGTGGAGCTCCAGAGTAGAATTATTATGTAAAGAACATGCGTTCTTTCTCTTTGATTTGTTTATTTATTCATTTACTTCTGCATGTATAGCTTGTATTTACTTTATTTAGTTCTTTAGAATCCATCAGTATCATGGATCAGTTTATGATTGACTGCAGATATAATGAAGCCCTGTAAGATTACAACAGAGATGAAAATTTCCTATCACTTAGTAGTTTTATTGTGTTCATCTGTGTTTGGATATATTTATATATACAAATATCACTGTATTACGGCTGTCTACAGGATTCATCCCAGCAACATGCTGTTCAGAATTTTAGCCTAGAAGTAATGGATTTGCCACATAAACTGCTTTTGTGGTACAATAGACCATCCAGGTTTGTGGATATACATTCTACATCATTGCAAGAATGAAATGGCCCGTGGATACATCTATTGGGACTCACCTCGTGACTTAAATAATATATGGCTATAAGCTTTTATTCATTTTATTGCTAAAATTGTTTTATCTTTGTCCATAAGATAGTTTTTGCAAATAGTCACCTTTGCACTCTTGGCCTCTTGTAAGAATTAGTAAAAAAATATTTATAGTTAGTGATCTTTCAGTAGCCACAGGGAATTGATTCTGCATTGAGTGTCAATACCAAAACACTTTCAAGTGTCCCTTAACCGGCACACTTCACATATCCTCCTGTAAACTCTCTAGCTTACTTATTTGCCTAATAATATATGTAAATGCTATATAAGTTGTTATTATAATGTATTATTTAGGAAACTGTGCAAGAAAAAGTGTGTATACAACTGGTTTCCAAATGTCAATCATGATTGAATCAGTAATTATATAATCTACAGATCTCGATTATCAACTCCATGTTAATGCATCTCCATAAACACACCTACATTTCTGGCTTCATCCAAAGCCATTTTTGTTATAATTTTAGAAATTATTCCTGAGTACTCTATTCTGTTCCGGACGTACGTATGCCTGAGCTTTAACCATTACCACATAGCTTTGATTACTGTAGATAGGACTCTGTAAAATTATGTAATTTGAGTGTTTCATCTGTATTTTTCTTTTAAAGTATTGGTTTAGCTATTCTTTATCTTCTACACAAATTTAAAATCAACTTGTGAATATCCCCTAAACACACATGCTGGTACTTAACTGGAATGATATAGAATCTTTAGATCAATCTAGAAAACAAATTAGAATTTCCCAAAATTGTAGTACCCAAACCCATTTGTTTGTCTTCAATGCTTTTTCACATACTGTGTGGCTTGAATGGATTGCTCTTTCACATATTTCCTTTGCATATTTCACATATTTCCTTCCTTCAGGCTTTTGTGCCTTCCATTAGCCATTAGGTGGGGCCTTATTCCCCACCCGTTCTAGTTGCTCATTGATGGCCTTTAGAAATAAAATTCATGTTAACATATTAATCATATTCTGTGGCATTGCTAACCCTTCTTATCAAGCATCACTAGACCAGTGAAGCCACCTGAAAATAAATTTCTTTTTTCAAATATATTTAACTAGAATTTGGTCTCAGTACAGCAAGGGTATTCACACAATCTTTTTTCAATGACTTTTCATAGCTTGTGTCTTTCAGGAATTGATTGATTCCACCCAGGCTGTCCAATTTCTGAAGATGGAGTTATTCAGAGTATCTCATTCTATTATTATCTTTTTAATGTCTGTAAAATCAATACACATTTCCAGGTGTTCATTTACAATATTAGCAATTGTATTTTCACTCATTTTTCTTGTTCAATCTTTTTTTAGTGTCATGAATTTTTGTGGTATCATGGATTTCAAAATTTATCTGTTTTTTTATTTCATTGATTCCTGCTCCAATTTTTATTGCTCTTTTTCTTCTGCATACTTTGCATTTAAATTGATGTTTCTGTCTGGTTTCTTAGGTGAAATTGCAGGTTAAAAATTTGAAACTTCTCTTCTATTTGAAAGTAACCTTCCGTGCTTCTAACCCATCTGTACTTTCTACTTTCACTAGACCATACACATTTTATGTTATATTTTCATTTTCTTTCAATTCAAAGCACGTTTAATTTTATCTTGAAATGTTCTTCTTGATCCACTGATTATTTACAAGAATAGTTGAGAATTTTCTGTATCTTTATTGTTGATTTAGAATTTAAGTCCATTAGATCTGAGAGCACACACTGTATTATTCTTATTCTTTTAAATTTGTCAAGTTCTGTTTGTGCTGCAGACCCTATTTTGTTGTGGTACTGCTCTGAGTGTACTTGAGAGGGATGTTTACTCTGCTGCTGCTGGGTGGAATGCTCTCTAAATGTCAGCTTGGCTCAGCTGTAGAGCCTGTTGTTCATGTCATCTATCTCCCTGTTTACATGGTGCCTATTTATTCTATCAAACAGAAGAGGAAAGCTGAAGCTTCTGATAGAACTGTATGTCTGTCTATTTCTCCTTCCTGTTCTATGTAATGTGAATATCTGTGCAGGGTCATCCTCCCTCCCCACCCATCATTTATCTAATTATTTACACCTCTCCTCTCCCGTCTCACCCTCCACCTTCTTCTCTCCACATTTCCCCATCCACTCCTCTTCTTTTTTTTTCTGTTCAGAAAAGAGTAGGCCTTCCATGGATATCAACCAGCCATGTCATATCAAATTGCAATAAGACTAGGTACCTCCTCTCCAGTGGAAGGAAGAGTCCCCAGAGCAGTAAACAGAGTTAGAGACAGTTCCTGCTTCCATTGTTAGGAGTCTTACAAGAAGACAAAGCTACACAACTGTAACATATGTGCAGAGGGCGTGGGTCAGTCCCCTTCAGACATCCTGGTTGTCGGTTTAGTCTCAATGAGCCCGTGTGAATCCAACTTACTCGATTCTGTAGGTTTTCTTGTGGTGACCTCTAGCTCCTACAATTCTTCCCCCTGCTCTGCAGCGTTCCCCGAGCTCCACTGTGAGTCTGCATATGTTTCCATCAGTTGCTGAGTGAATCCTGTCGGATGACAATTGGGCTAGGCACCTATCTGTGACTATAGCAGAATATCATTAGGAATTATGTAATTAACATTTTTGCCGTCACATTTGGTTGTATCTGAGGTCTCTGAACTATCCATATAGCCCAGAGTACACATATTTAAAATAGTATGTATGATTCCCTCCCCAAGCCAGCTTCATCCAGGATTCTCAGGATTCTTTAGCAAAGTCTGCAGAATTCCTGACAGTGTACGGACTGAGATTCTAGGAAAGAGCATGGATATTCTCACCCTTCATATCCATGACCTCATTTTTGATCCTAGCCCATATTTCATCTTAACAAATTTGATAAAATCGAATTTAGCTGAGTTTCCCCAGCTTTGGGTTCCAAAGGTAAGCAGCTGCTGGGCTCTGCGCTTTCTCTCCCCAGTGTTTTCTCATAGACTGCTTCACTTCCTTTTTTCTCTGTTTATTTTTTTATTTTTATTAACTACATTTTATTCACTTTGTATCCCATCTGTAGCTCCTCCCCTCCCAACCCACGCCCCTCCCTTATCTCCACCCATGCCCCTCTCCCAGTCCACTGATAGGGGAGGTCCTCCTCCCCTTCCTTCTGATCCTAGTCTATCAGGTCTCATCAGGAGTGGCTGCATTGTCTTCCTCTGTGGCCTGATAAGGCTGCACCCTCCCTGAGAGGAAGGTGATCAAGAAGCAGGCCAATCAGTTCATGTCAGAGACAGTCCTAGTTCCAATTACTATGGAAACAACTTGAACACAGAGCTGCCATGGGCTACATCTGTGCAGGGGTTCAAGGTTATCTCCAGGAATGGTCCTCATTTGGAGTATCAGTCTCAGAAAAGACCCCTATGCATAGATATTTTGGTTCTGTTGCTCTTCTTATGGAGCTCCTGTCTTCTGCAGGACAGGACTTACTATTTCCCTCTACTTTCATAAGATTCCCTGCACTCTGCCCAAAGTTTGGCCATAAGTCTCAGCATCTGCTTTCATACCCTGCAGGATAGAGTCTTTCAGAGGACATCTGTGGTAGGCTCCTGTTCTGTTCACTGTTTTCTCCCTCTTTTGATGTCCACTTTAGAAATCAATCTGGCACTTTCTCAGACAATTAGGGATAGTGCTACTTCAAGATCCAGCTATAACACTCCTAGGCATATATCCAAAAGATGCCCAAGTATACAAGGACATTTGCTCAACCATGTTTGTAGCAATTTTACTTGTAATAACCAGAAGTTAGAAACAGCCCAGATGCCTCTCAGTTGAAGAATAGATACAGAAATTGTGGTACATTTACACAACAGGATACTACTCAGCAATTAAAAACAAGGAAATCATGAAATTTGCAGGCAAATGGCAGGAACTGGAAAAGATCATCCTGAGTGAGGTATCCCAGAAGCAGAAAGACACACAGGGTATATACTAACTCATAAGTGGATATTAGAGATATAATATAGGATAAACATACTAAAATCTGTACACCTAAAGAAACTAATCAAGAAGGAGGACTCTGGGTGAGATGCTCAGTCCTCATTCAGAAATGCAAAGAGGATGGACTGCGTCACTTCTAACTTGTCTTCCAACTATTTAAATGCAGAACCTGCTGCTTTTTCAGTCTTTTCCTGTTGGGGGAGAGGGGGCTAGTGTGTGTGCTTTGTGTATCTTCAAGCTCAAAACAGACTTTGGAAGTGTTTAGAGATTTATCTTCTGGTGGGGGGCAGGGATGTGGCATAATTCTGGAGAACTGAAACATCTGTGGTTTTGTTTCTTCATTTTTTGTCTTTCATGTGAGAATGTGTGTGTGTGTGTGTGTGTGTGTGTGTGTGTGTGTGTTTCTTGTGCTGCATTATAGTTTGGCTTCCCTGTTTGAGGAATCACTATTACCAGATAGTTTCTTCTGGCAGAATTTTCTCTATAGCTTTCTGATCAATTCTAACCATTGATTTTTTTGCAGTGGAAATGCATATTTTTTGTTCCTTTCTTTCAGGCTAATATGAATCTGTATGTTCTGTTCCCTGTGTGTATACAGCTGCATTGTGGAGATGAATCTCCAGGCCGTACTGTTCCACTTCTGAGTACTGGTTAAATCAAGGGAGACCCTTTCATGGGTGATAAGGGCACATGTCAGTTAGTTAACAATCTCCAAAGAACTCTTTCTCCACTATTAATTGCAGACTGAGTGGTTTCTAGTCCTAGCCCGGGGCATATTGTACTTAGGTTTTAAAACGTTTTTCCCCCCTAAGAAGTACACCTTTTCCTTATCTTCTCTCTATGTCATCTTAGAAGGTAACTGAAGGACTCCTCCAATATGTATATGTAAGTAATGCTGAAATACGCAGTAACAAGTGTCGCTCACGCTTAGATATCATTGAATGTTTGTGACTTAGAGTTCAGTACAATTATGGAGTAAAACATGAAGACAGTCAAAACAGCATTTGAACTCTCAACTGAGACATAGTAACATTAAGCAACAAAATAAACAAATTTATTTTCAGTAGCTTTGTTTAGTGGAAAAATGGGCAACATATAAAGACCATACTTTATTATTTGAGGCAATCAGATTTGAAAAATCTAACTAGAGTCCGTCTAACACACTGGAAACAACACAGAGTAAATTTTTTCAGTATTGGTACATTTCTGCCTGGTGGGACCAAGGCAGTGATTCTCATTGGTCGGTCATGTCCCACTGCTTTATAGAATTTATATATACATAGTATACATACTATGTATATATGTTAACTACATAGAGAAATATGTTAAATACATATGTAGAAATAGCTTCTTTATGGAGCCGGTGTACCCATACTTCTGATTAAACTCTCTTCATATCCACTGGGATTTCTAATGGATGCAGAAAGAAAATAACCACAAGTTGAATGACCTTTTAATATTTGTAAGATAATTCAGAAGCTAATGAAAGGCCTCTTAGCTAGATCTCCATTAGTACAATATTTAAAATAATAGGAATGGAATGCCAGTAATTTTGTGTGAGAAGATGTTGTAAATAGTATTGTTTGGAATTCAGGAGCATCTGGCTCCTAAGTGTTTGCTGGCACTTCTGTGGTTGGGAAGAAGGCACCCAATTAAATATGTAACACCAAGCCAGGCTTGTTGGCACACATCCTTAATATCAGCACTTGGAGGCACAGGCAGGTGGATCTCTGTGAGTTTGAAGCCAGCCTCATCTATATAGTGAGTTCCAGGACAGCCGGGGCTACAAAGAGAGTTCCTGTTTCAGAAAACAAACACAAAATAATGGTAGCAATAAAATTAAATATGTAGTTCTAGGGAAAATTACATAACTCACGACCACTGCTTAATGATACAATCCTTCACTTATTAGTAGATAATGAAGATCTCAGAGAAGCTCAGCCACTCCCAGTAGATACCCTAATCTTAGCCACCTCTACCAAAGCTGTGCCCTTCATGGAACTAAGTCATTGCTGAGTCCCTGTGACTTTCTTAGCATCAAAATGTTCAAAGGTAGGAACCCAAACAGAAAAGATTATGAAAAGTTTGGGTGCTATATCCTGGATCTTGAGTGCCACCTTATGTTAAAGCATGGGTTCTTAACCTGCAGTGTAATAGGGTGGTGACTAAGAAAGTTGAGACCTGGCCTGATGGAAGTTGTCAGTAGAGGCCCATCCTTGAAAGGAATGTTAGAAACCTAACCTTTCTCTTGAATGTCCTTCCTGCTATGGGGAAAACAGGGTTTTTTTGTTTGTTTGTTTTTAAACAGGTATTCCCTGCCACAATGTGCCACAACAAAGTCGTCATGCATGGAACATGAAACACTGAGCCAGACTATGCCTTTTCTCATTTTGAGTTGATGACATCAGGAATTTTGACTGGGTTGTAAAAGCTAGCATATGTGCCAGTTGTTAAACTTATGTTTACATTTACATTAAGTTCCAGGCATTCAGTATGCCCTAAAGAGTGTGAAGAAAGCAGAATGAAAGCCCAATAGTCTAATGACCCAACCCTTCCTGGTGATAGAGTGAGTCACATTGGAAAGTAATACAAAAGGTCATTTAAGTACAGGGTTGACCTTTATAATAAAACAGCTAATTGGTGTTTTCCTACAGGGTAGGGCAATGGTAGTTTAGAATTCTCTTATGATTCCTTGCAGACTCACCCACTATAATTATGTTATCAAAGTGATAATTAAGCCAAATAAATAGTAAAAATCAGTTAGAACTGAAGTTAAGATTTGGTTTTAAAAAATCAATATTGGGTTAATCCATGTGACAGGAAAAACATGCTATGAAGTCTTTTGTATTGAATATATATGTATGTACTTTTCACATTTAGATATGCTTCATAGTATAGCTTGCTTTTCTTGAGGGAAAATAAGCTTCCCACATTAACATAATAATAATGGAATAATAGATTGTATATTTGTAATCAGTAATTATGAGTTCACCAAATAAGAGGCCAGTATCTAGTGAATAAGCAATTATACAAGGTATAATTACTAAAGAAATAACAATTAAAGATAAGTCTTTCTTAGTTGTGTTTTTTCCTTTTATTGAAAATGCTTTTTCTCAAATAGTATATCCTGCTTATGACTTCCCCTCTCTATTCATTCCAGTTCCTCCCTATCTCCCCTCCCAGCTGGATCCATACCCTTTCTATCTTTCTTTAGAAAACAAACTGGCTTCTAAGAGATAATAGTTTATTATCTTCTAAGAGATAATAATAATATATAAGATAAAGCAAAAACTAATAAATTGAAATAGGATAAAACAAACAGAATGAAAAGAGCCCAAGACAGTGCACATTAAACAAATATAGACTCAGAGACTCTGTTGATGACACACCCAGGAATCCCATAAAAACACTAAACTTGAAGCTGCAGCAAAAGCCTATAGATATATGATAATTTTTTTTAAAACACTGGTACTACATTATGGGATAAGGAACCTCCAATAATGCCTTTGAGTTTGTTTTCCATTGGCCATCTACTGTTGGGCACACAGCCTGCCCTTAAGAGTAGTTTACCTGCCCCATGAGATTCCCTTGGAGAAAACTAAAATTTCATTTGCAAATAGTTATGAATTGGAGATCGCTTCTGGGTTAGAGATGGGGCAATTACCCTTCCAGCTTTAGAGTCCCCTCTAGTCCAGACATGTGCAATGATCCTTCGTTATCTGTGTGTTCATATGAGTTTTGATCATGTTGATTTAGGTGGCCTTGTTTTCTTGCTGTTCTCTCACACTCTTCCCACATCCTCTTCTGCAGGATTTCCCGAGCCCTGAGGGGTTCTTTTTGACGGAGACATCCCATTTAGCTGAGTGTTCCAAGGTCTCTCACTCTCCGCATAATGTCTGGTTAGGAGTCTCTATATTTGTTCCCATCTTCTGCAGAAGAAAGCTTCTTTGATGATAGCTGAGCAAAACACTTATCTATGAGTATAGCAGAATGTTATTAGGAAATATTTTATTGCTCTGCTGTTTTGTTTTTATATCAGTATTTTGTTTAGTACTAGGTCCTTGGTTTGTCTAGTTTCAGGCTTTCAGTCACGCAGCATCAGGTATGGGTTTCATCTAACAGAGGAGGCCTTAAGTCAAATCAGATGTTGATTGGTTGCTCTGGCAAGATCTGTGTCACCGTTGCACTTGCATATCTTTCAGACTGTACACCAGTACTGGTCCAACGGTTTGTGCCTGGCTTGATATTTATATGTCTCTTTCTGTAGCATGCAGAGTACCTTCCTGTACCAAATATGCTAGAATATAAGGGTAAATGCTCTATGTAGGCACAAGGTTGAATTCTCCATGTTCAATGAGTTATGTAAGTGGTATGTTCAGAAATGGGACCTTGCCATCAGTTTGTGGAGATCAACCTATAGTCTTGGCAAGAGCCTGGATATTTAGGAGTTTTATTGGAACCAAGTTAACTAACAACTCAGTTAGGTGCAACTCATTCAGGTTGTATTAGTAGGTGTTCTCTAGAGTCACAATTTATGGAATGAATCTCTTTTTATCTCTGAATATATATATATATATATCATTATATATATTACATCATATTATATATAATACTATATATTATACTATTTATACTATAATACTATACTAATATAATATATTATATCATATTATATATGGAATGTATTGTAATGACACACAGGCTACAGTCCAACTAATCCAACAATGGCTAGCTGTGAACAGCAAGTCCAAGAATCTAGTAGTTTCTCAGGCTCTCAAGGCTGAGTGTCTCAGCTGTGCTTCTGCATATGCTGGGATACTGAAGAATTCGGCTCCAATGCCACTGAAGGAAGAGATGTGCAAGGGCAAACAGACAAAGAACAAAACCTTCCTTCTTCCATTGTTCTTATATAGGCTTCCAGAAGAAGGTGTGGCCCAGATTAAAGGCAGGCATGTGACTTCCTGCCTCAAGTCAAAGGCATGATATCATCCTGCCTCAAAATCCAGATCATAGGTGTGCCCTCCATTTCTGGACTGTACTTCATTCAAGATATAGTCAAGTTGAAAGCCGGGATTAACCATCACACTGGTAATGTAAGCATCATTTGGTAAGAAGAGTTGGGGACTTGTGTCCCCAATTATTTAGCAATTTCATTAGAACCCCTTCATGTATGTATGTGTTCTATGAAGCTTCTACAGTATTATGTTTTCATGCTACTGCTTAAATGGTCTTTAGTGTGGGGGTGTCATTCTCTATGTTCCCACCTTCTTCCCCCTCTTCTCTTCCCTACCTACTTGACACTCCCAGTCTAGTCTCACCCCTCTATTACTATCCTATTTTTCTCTCCTAAGGATATCTATCTCAACCCTTGCCCAGTCCCCTACTCTGTACTTAAACTCTGTGGTTCTATGGATTCTAGCTATGTTATCTTGGACTTAATAGCTAATATCTACAGATAGGGAAATGCATACTATAATTGTCTTTCCGGGTCTGGGTTACCATGCTCAGGATTTTCAGGCCTTACTTTCCCCTGTTTTTTGAGATCTCTTTTGTTTATTAATTGTTCACCTAAGTGCTTGTGCTAATGGTGTTCTGTTCAGGAAGTCTTTTTTTGTGCCCATGAGATCAAGGTATGCACTACTTTTTCTTCTATCAGGTTCACTGTATCCAGTTTTATGTTGAGTTCTTTTTTTTTTAATTCACTTTATATCCCAATCATAATCCCTTCCCTTTTCTCCTCCTGGTCTCACCCTCCCACTCTCTTTCTCATATCCCTCTTCTCCTACTCCTCAAAAAAGAGGAGTCCCCACCTTACCAACCCACTCCATCAAATCAAGACAAATCAGGACTGAGATCATCTTCTGTTGAGGCTGGGCAAAGCAGCCCTGCCAGAGGGAAGTGATTAAAAAGCAGACAACACAGTCCATGTCAGTGACAGCCCCTGCTCCCCTTACTAGGAAACCCACTTGAAGACTAAGCTGCCCATCAGACCCATCTGTGTAGGGGGCCTAGGTCCAGGCAAGGCATGGTCTTTGGTTGGAGCTTCTGTCTTTGTATGCCCCCCTGGGCCCAGGTGAGTTGGCTCTGTTGGTCTTCTTGTGGAGTTCTTGCCCCCTCCGGGTTCTTCTTTCCTTGTCCCCACTTTTTCACAAGGGTCCCCGTGCTCCGCCTAATATTTGGCTGTGAGTCTCAGTATTTGTTTTGATCTGCTGCCAGGTGGAGTCTCTCAGAGGACAACTGTGCTAGGAATCTGTTTGTAAGCATAGCAGAGGATTGTTAATTGTGTTAGGAACTGACTCTCTTCTACGGGTGGGTCTCAGGCTGGGCCAGGCATTGGTTGGACGTTCCTTCAGTCTCTGCTGTATTTTTAATTCCTGCACATCTTGTAGGGCAGGATAAATTTGGCTTGAATTTTTATTTTTTGGGGGTGGGTGGTATTCCCCTCTCTCCACTGGAAATTTTGTCTGGCTAGAAGGTTGCTTCTTAAATCTCAATGACACCTTCTACTAGGAGTCTTAGCTAAAGTCACCCCATATCCTCTCAGGAGCCTACCCTGTCAGTAGGTCTCAGCTTGTCTCAGCAAGGCCCAAGTTTCTCTTCTTTCTCCAAGCCCTTTGACCTCCCACCATGTTGTCTCCACATCTGCACCCACTCTCATAGCATGTGCTTCTCCTCACCTACTTCTTCTGTCTATTCTATTGCCAATTCTGAGTGACATTCAACCATCCTTCCTTGGGCTCTCCTTGTTACTTATCGTCTTTGGATCTGTGAACTGTAGTACGTCTATCCTGTACTGTATAGCTAATATCTGCTTATAAGTGAGTATATACCATATGTGTCATTCTGGGTCTGGGTTACCTCACTCAGGATTATATTTTTTAGTTCCATACATTTGACTAAAAATTTCAGGATGTTTTTGTTTTTAACAGCTGAGTAGTATTCCACTGTGTAGATATGCCACATTTTCTTTATCCATTCTCTGAGTTGTTTCCAGCTTCTGGCTATTATGGATAAAGCTTCCATGAACATAGTTGAGCAATTGTCTTTATCCATTTCTTTTAGATGTTCCAACTTGATGGAATATAGGTTTTTAAAGTATGTCCTTTGATTCTCTGGATCTCTTCAAGTGTATGTTGTTATGTCTCCCTTTTCATATCTGATTTGTTAATTTTGATATTCTCTCTCTATTTAATTTGGTTAAGGGTATGTCAATTGTACTGATTTTTTCTCAAAGAAGCAGCTCTTTGTTTCATTGATTTTTTTTCTCATTTCTATTTTATTGATTCCATTCCTGAGTTTGATTATTTCTTGTTGTCTGGTCCTTTTGGGGTATGATGTCTTTTTTTCATTCTAGAGTTTTCAGTTGTGCTGTTACAACACTAGTATGCTATCTCTCCATTTCTTCTTATGTAGGCACTTACTGCTATGATCTTGCCTCTCAGAACCATTTTAATGTGTCCCATAAGTTTGGCTGTGTTATGTTTTAATTTTCATTCAATTCTATAAAATCTTTAATTTCTTTCTTAATTTCGGTGTTGACCTATTTTTCATTAGTATTGAGTTGTTCAGTTTCCATGAGTTTGTAATATTTTTGTTGTTGATATCTAGTTTTAATCTGTGTTGGTCAGATTGGATGCAGAGAATTATTTCAACTTTCTACATTTGTTGAGAATTGCTTTGTGCCCAAGTATGTGGTCAATTTTGGGGAAAGTTCCATGAGGTACAGATAAGAAGGTGTATTCTTTTGTGCTTGGGTGAAATGTTCTGTAAATATCTCTTAGGCCCATTTGGTTTATAACACCTGCTAGGTCAAATTTTTTAATTTAACTTTAGTGGCATTTCTTTTATGAACTTAGGTGCCCCTATATTTGGTACATAGATGTTAAAAATTGCCATGTCCTCTTGGTGGATTTTTTCCCTTTCGTGAATATATAGTGTCCTCCCTTGTCACTTTTGATTACTTTTGGTTTGAAGTCTATTTTGTTAGATATTAAAATTGCTACATAAGCTTGCTACTTATGGCTATTTACTTGGGATTTCTTTTTCCATCCTTTTACCCTGAGGTGATATCTATCCTTGATGTGAAAGTGTGTTATTTGGATGCAGCAGAGGGATGTGTCCTATTTTACATCAATTTTGCTAGTCTGTGTCTTCTTGTTGTAAAATTGAGACTATTGGTGTTGAGATGCATCAATGAGAAGTGTTTGTTGATTCCTGTTTTTCTTTATTTTTCTATTGTGAGCTGTGTGTGTGTGTGTGTGTTGATTTGCTTCTCTGGGTTTATTTATTCTTTGTATTTACATCAGTGTGGTTAACCCCTTTAGGTTGGAGTTTTCTTTCTGTATGTCTGGATTTGTAGATAGATATTACTTAAATTTGGTTTCATCATGGAATATCTTCCTTTCTCCATCTATTATGATTGAAAGTTTTGCTGAGTAGAATAGTCTGGACTGGAGTCTGTGGTCTGTTATAGTCTGCCCAGGCCCTTCTGGCTTTTAGAATCTCCAAGGAGAATTCAGATGTTATTCTAATAGATCTGCCTTTTTATATTTCCTGGTCTTTTTCTCTTTCTGCTTTTAATATTCTTTCCTTGTTCTCTACATTTTGTGTTTCGATTATTATGTTCCAAGAGGAAGTTCTTTTCTGGTCTAATCTATTTGGTGTTCTGTACTCTTCTTGTACCTTGATAGGCATCTCCTTTTTTAGGTTAGGGAAATTTTCTTTTATGATTTATTTAAAAATATTTTTGTGCCTTCGATCTCGGGCTTCTTCTGTCTCCTTTATTTCTATTATTCTTAGATTTGGCCTTTTCATAATGTCCCATATTTTCTGAATGTTTCTTGCCAGGATTTTTTCTTTTTTAGACTTAACATAGTTTTGACTGAGGTGTCCATTTCTGCTTTCATTTATTCAATGCTTGAGATTTCTCTTCCTTCTCTTGTATTCTGTTAGTGAAACCCTCCTAAGTTGCTCCTCTTTGCATTACTAAATTTTTCATTCCCATATTTCCTTAAGTTTGGGATTTCTTTATTGATTCTATTTTCACTTTAAAGTGTTGAACTATTTAACTCATACCTTTCCATTGAGTATCTCTGTTTTCAAATATTTCTTTAAGGTGTTCGTTTATTTCCTTTTAAAGGACCTCTGTAATAGCCCCCATAAAGGCTATTTTTAATTTATTATTATTATTAATTACAGTTTGTTCACTTTGTAACCCATCTGTAGCCCCCTCTTCTTTCCCTCCCTATTCCACCCTTCCTCCCTCATCTCCTTCCATGCTCCTCTCCAAGTCCACTGATAGGCAAGGACCTCCTCCCCTTCTATTTGACCCTAGCCTATCAGGTCTCATCTGGGCTGGCTGCATTATCTTCCTCTGTGGCCTGGCAAGGCTGCACCCTCCAAGGAGATCAAAGAGCCAGCCACATGAGAAACACCGTCACTGATGTTTGGAGTCCACAGTTTGGTCTGTTGGTCTTTATGCAGTCACTGCTGCCTTGCTGATGAGACACAGTATACATTTGGTGTCACCATCTTGGATGCAAATCTTTATTAGGATTTCTCCTGCTGTGATAAAACCCTATGACCAAAAGCAACTTGGGAAGGTAACAGTTTATTTCATATTACAGGTTGTAGTCCATAATCTAAGAAAGTCAAAGCAGGAACTGAAGCAGAAGCCATAGAGGAATGCTGCTTACTGACTTGCTCCCCAATGCTTGCTCATCCTGATTTCTTATATATCCCAGGATCACCTTCCCAGTAGTGAAACCAGTCATAATGGGCGGGTTCTCCCACATCAAACACTTATTAAGAAAGTGCACTACAAATGGGCCTGCTACACACACCTGTAATCCTAAAATTCTGGGAGGCAGAGGCAGGCAGATTGCTGTGAGTTTGTGGCCAGACTGGTCTACAAAGTGAGTCCAGGACAGCCAAGGCAACACAGTGAAACCCTGTCACAAAGAAAAGAGAAGAGAAGAGAAGAGAAGAGAACAGAACAGAACAGAACAGAACAGAACAGAACAGAACAGAACAGAACAGAACAGAACAGAACAGAACAGACAAGAAAGTGCAGTACAAATTTGCCCACAGGTAAACTTGGTAGGGGCATTTTCTCAATTGAGGTTCTCCTTTTCCAAATGACTCTAGCTTGCAATAAGTTGACATAAAACTAACCAGCATGATTTACCAATTTTATACTTGAACTGGAAACACATTACTGTTAAATTATAACCTTTCCTTTTTTGTTCTTCCCAAGAACTCATACGAATAATAGCATTGTAATATTCGATAACCTTCCAAATTCTAAAAGTCCGACTCTTTACATATTTAAACACTAAAAGTCCAGCCCCTTTAAAATATTCGAAGTTTCTCTCAAAGTTCAAGCCTCTCTAAAATACCCAAATTACCCCTAAAATTCCAAAAAAAATCTCTTAACTATGGTTTCCTGTGAAGTCAAAATAAATTTCATACTTTCTTCTTCTAAGAGAGAAGAATCTGGGCACTGTCACAGTCAAACCAAAACAAAACCCAAGTTCTACTGTGAAAGGTCAGTGCCAGACTGCTGGGATGCAATGATCTTCTAGGCTCCCAAAAGGGCTTGCCAGTGGTACTCCTTCAACTCTGCTACCCACAGCCAATGCAGCTCATTACATCTTAGTGGCTCAGGCTAGTTCCCCATCTCCTGTCATTTATGATCATTCCATTTTACTAACATCTCACAACTGAAGGAGTCCTAGTTGCTACTGGGTTTAGCCTCTTTAGGGTCTTCTCAAGAACTCTAAACCTGCCAGCACCTGGTGCCAAGCCACAGCCCATGACCACTTCAATCCTAAAGCTTTTACCGCAAACTAAAGTTCCACTTTCACCAGTGGCCTGGTCTTCACCACCTTCACCACTGGTCTCTCGCAGGGCCAAACCTCAGTTGCTTTCCATGATCACTTTACGCTTACAAAAGCAGTACCACTTATGAGATTGTTACACATTACCACGTTTGACCACTTATGAGATTGTTACACATTACCACGTTTGACCACTTATGAGATTGTTACACATTACCACGTTTGACTGTCAATACAAGGTGCAGCCTTAGATAAGCCTGAGCTACATATTTTGTGTGCTCAGCATGAGGAAATACTTCCCAGAGTTTTTCAATTTTTCCAGGAAAGCAAAGATTTCACTTTAGTAGTTCTGGTCTCTTAAGCTTACTTAGCTGCAGCTGACCAGAACCACCAATTCTTAATTCAAGATGTTACAGAGCCAGCCAGGGGACAGTCTGTGATTTTCTCTGAGGCGTCAGAACTCAGGACACCATTGTCTGCCTTGGTCTCAGCATTCTTATCTGCCAAGCATGCTCCCACAGAACATCCCACCCAGTAGTTTTCCCAGTCCAAAATCAAATGCTACCACAATCTTCCCCCAAATCACTTCGTCAAGTCGGTCACAAAATATCCCATGGCCTACTACCAATTTCATTTTAATTGGGGTTTCTATTGCTATGGTAAAAGATACCATGACCCAAAGCAATGCGGGAAGGAACAGGTTGCTTTTATCTTTTTTTTTTGTCCCTTCTTAAAAATTTTTAAAAAAATATTAGTTACAGTTTATTAGCTTTTTATCTCAGCTGTATCCTGCTCCCTCATTCACTCCCTCATCTACTCCCTGCCCCTTTTCAAGTCCACTGATAGGAGAGAACCTCCCCCGCTTCCATCTGACCCTAGCTTATCAGGTATCTTCAGGACTGGCTGCAAAGTCCTCTGTGGCCTGACAGGCTTGCTCCTCCCTGGGGGAGAGGGGAAATCAAAGAGCCCGCTATTGAGTTCCTGTCAGAGATAGCTCCTGTTCCCCTTAACAGGCTACCCATTTGGATACTGAGCTACCATGGGCTATGTCTGAGCAGAGGTTCTAGGTTATATCCATACATGGTCCTTGGTTGGAAAAACAGTCTTATAAAAGACCCCTGTGTCCTGATATATTTGGTCTTTGTGGAGCTCCTGTCCTCTCCAGGTCTTACTAACTCCCCCTTCTTTCATATGATTCCCTATGCTCTGCCTACGGTTTGGTTATGAGTCTTAATATCTTCTTTGATACACTGCCAGGTAGAGTCTTTCAGAGGCTCTCTATGGTAGGCTCCTGTCCGGTTACTTGTTTTCTCCTACATCCAATGGTTTTATCTTATAACTTATGGTTCATCATGCAAATCAGGGCAAAAACAGAAGGCAAGACCTGGAGCAGAAGCCATAGAAGAATGCTGTTTACTTGCTTGCTCCCCACTGCTTGTTAGCCAGCTTTCCTATGTATTTCATGACTAACCCCCCCAAGGGTGACACCACCCACAATGGGCTGGGCCCTCCCACATCAATCATTAATTAATAACATTCCCCACAGGTCAGTCAAATGAGAATTCCTCTTCCAAAATGACTGCAGCTTGTGACAAATTGACATAAGAGTAGGCATCACACCCTCCTTCAGGGCTACCTAGAATTACAGTTTCATTTTGTCAGTACCAAAGCTCAGGTAACAGCCCTGAACCAGCTGAATCAGAACCTCTCCCTATGTAGGTTTGACAATACACCTCAGGTGAGTCAGCAAGGGATGGAAGAGGCAGCTGGCTCCCACTTCTTTACAGATAATATAATAACTCCTACATGAACACACATTTGTGCTTTCACTAGAGTGTTTTAATCTTCCTTTTACAAAATGTTTATTAATTACACTTTATTTACTCTGTATCCCAACTGTAGCTTCCTCCCTCCTCCCTTCCCAATCCTTCCCTCTTTCCCCCTTCTCCATGCATTCCCCTCCCCAAGTCCACTGAAGCAGAGGTCCTCCTCCCCTTCCTTCTGATCCTAGTCTATCAGGTCTCATCAGGAGTGGCTGCCTTGCCTTCCTCTGTGGCCTGACAAGGCTGCTCACCCCTCAGGGGGAGGTGATCAAAGAGCAGGCCAATCATTTCATGTCAGAGACAGTCCCTGTTCCCATTATTATGGAACCCACTTGGAGACTGAACTGCCATGGGCTACATCTGTGCAGGGGTTCTAGGTTATCTCCATGCATGGTCCTTGGTTGGAGCATCAGTCTCAGAAAAAAGATCCCTGTGCCCGGATTTTTTTGGTTCTGTTGCTCTCCTTGTGGAGCTCCTGACCTCTCCAGGTTTTAGTATTTCCCACTTCTTTCATAAGATTCCTTGCACACTCTTCTTTTAAAGTTCATAACTGAATACATTTCAAGCACCGAGCTGTTTCCCTGGAATGTTGAAAACTTCAGCCAGATTATACTCAAATGTTATAGGTTTGCATGATTTACTTAAATAATTGAAATGCTGATGAAAAACTAGGAAAACAACTGAACTTAAATAATCAATAGTATATAAGCCATGTATGGTGGTAAAAACACCTGTAATCCCAACACTTAGAAGCTTGAAGCACAAGGATTATTGTGTGTTCAATGCCAAATTGAGTTGTAGAGCTACAGCATGAGGCCCTCTGTCAAAGAAGCAAACACACAAAAAGAAACAGAAAAAAAGCATTCTCCATATTTAATTTTCTGTTGTATTAAGTGGACATGATTGCTCTGAAGAGAGGGCTCTGTGGTTATGAATGTACCCTGCTCTTGCAAAGGACCGGAGTTTTATTCCCTGCAATCATGCCAGGCAGCTCCAAACTGCCAGAAACTTCAGGTCCAGGGGATCTGGCACCCTATTATCAACTCTGCAAACAACTGCACATACTCAGATGCATACACCTATACACACATAATTAAAAATAAGACTACATTTTCCAAAAAGGAAAAAGGACACAAAGGTTAAGGAGATACCTAAGTTGGTAAAGTATTTGTCTCACATATGTAAAGACCTGAGTTCATATCCTCAGAACCTAGGAGTAAGCTAGGAGTAAGCCAGGCATGGTGGTATACTCTTGTGATCGCAGCATTTGGGGAGGCAGAGTTCGTGGCCAGCCTGGTCAACAAAGTAAGTCCAGGACAGCCAAGGCTACACAGAGAAGCCCTCTCTCAAAAATAAATAAATAAATAAACAAATAAATAAATAAATAAATAAACAAATAAATAAGAGCTGGGAGTGCTGGAAGCTTGAAGCCCAGATAACCTGGTTTATATAGTGAAGTTTCAAACCAAGGAGAAAGCAAAAGGTTAAAGGACAGCACCCAATTCCATCCTCTGATCTCTAGATGTGCATTTATACACACATAAATGCACAGAGACAGAGACACAGAGACAGACAGACACAGTACAAGACAGCATGAATGAATTAGAAAATGGGAAGTAAATTGGAATCTCTTATGGCAATATATTTGGTCCTTCACAATTGCTAAAACAAAACACCTAAGACTGCATACTTTATTTTAAGAAAACACTGAGTTAGATCACAGTTGTAGAGGCTGAAAGTCTAAGATCAGGCACCCCATCTAGCTAGTCTCTCATACGTTTCCTTTTAGCTATTCCATGTCATGGTGACAGTATCATTGTAAGTAGGTATAGAAAGGAAGAGATTATGTGGTGATACAGGAAGACTGAAGACTGGGAAGGGGACAATCCTGCTGTCTTTTCATAATAATCCCTGAAGGCAACAAAGTGGAGGAGACCAGCATTAATTCCTCTCAGGTGATGCTTGCAGTGACCTAACTGACATCGCAATAAACTCTAACTCTTAAAGGGCCTACCACCCTTACATTCCATACACTGGAGACCAAGCTTCCAACACTTGATGATAACCCACGCCTTAGAAAACTGTCTAAAGTGTGAGGAAAGCAGGGTGGTCCCAGCTTTCTTAGGTGCCTCCCCAGGTAAGCACCTCTGCTTGCACAAAGTGGATATGATGTTATTATCTCAAAGATAACTAGTGCAGGGTCAGAGGAGAAGGTCCAACCACTGCCTCTCTGGACAAATATCACAATGGAGGTGTGCCTATAGTTGCGTGCACATGCGCGTGATGGCCTCGTGGTTTAACCTGCTGTGACAATGCCACTGTGACTTGAAGATGACAAAGGTTCAGGTGTTGATTGAGTTCAGTCAACGTCTTAGATCACTTTCAGATGTTTTAAATCTGATTCTCTTGTGCTCTGTGAGACTCTTGATAGGCTGTGCCACTCCAAAGACTCCTCACTAGGTGAGCCTTGGCTGGTATATCAATATCATTGTATAAGAAGTAAGACCTGGAGAGGACAGGAGCTCCACAAGGAGAGCAACAGAACCAAAATATCTGGGCTCAGGGGTCTTTTCTGAGACTGATGCTCCAACCAAGGACCATGCATGGAGATAACCTAGAACCTCTGCTCAGATGTAGCCAGTGACAGCTCAGTATCCAAGTGGGTTCCCTAGTAAGGGGAACAGAGACTGTCTTTCACATTAACTCAGTGGCTGGCTCTTTGCCCCCCCCACCCAGGGAGGAGCAGCCTTGCCGGGACACAGAGGAGGACATTGCAGCCAGTCCTGATGAGACCTGATAAGCTAGGGTCAGATGGAAGGGGAGGTAGACCTCCCCTATTGGTGGATTTGGAGAGGGGCATGGAAGGAGATGAGGAAGGGAGGGTAGGATTGGGAGGGAATGAGGGAGGGTGCTACAGCTGGGATGTAAATCGAATAAAATGTAATTAATGTAAAAAATAAAAATTTAATAAAAAAAAGAAGTATCTGTAATCACAGCAACTGTTAAAGAACTCTGGAAAAAAGTGGGGTTTTGCTCCTTTATAGACACAAGATATTATCTTTGGAGTATCTTTGATGTGATTAAATATATGTATAAAATAAACTTCTTATGAGAATTACAATTTAAACTTTAAAATGGAATCTTCCCAACACCAAGGCACCAGCCTTAGTTAAATTTGAACAATCTCAGATTAAAATTAGAGGAAGTTTTCACTGGAGCCCTAATGTAAGAGTGGCCTAAATTCCTGCTACTTCTAGAAAAAATAAATTCCCCACCTAAACGTGTCCATGCTGACCAAACAAATGGTGTCGGTAAAAACAAAGCTCTTGCTGCATGGACAGTGTCAGAAGTACCCTTTATATCTTTCCGGTAGTATCCGAGTATCTCTGGGCTGGCTGTGATAGATACCAATGCGGCAGCCGAAAACTAAAGCACTATCTGCCATCCATACCAACTAGATTAGGTCTCTGTGACCTGACACTCAAGCCACCAACCCCCTGCTGCTGCAAGCAGGGCAGACCCTCTTCCCTGGAGGTCAGAAGCAGAGCAATCTGATAGTGGCAACATCCTGCAGGTCACAGGTTAACCAAGCCCCACTCTCTATCTAAAGAGTGACCGCTGTCATGCAGCATTGAGCACACATTAATTAAGCCTATTATCTTACTCTGCAAGCCCTTCCTCTCTCAGAAACCACTACAAGTAGACACTTTGTTTTGTGTGCAGGGACTCAAGTGTCTTATTTTAGAAGCCTGTGTTCTGTGATATTTAAGAAGAATGAACAGTGGCTGGACCAGTGAAATTTATCATGATACCTAGAAGGTAATAGTCATGTGATGATGATTCTTGTCCCTTGACCGATTTTCTCAGCATAATATCTTGTTATTAATCCATTTCATATTGGTTTTAGATATTTCTTTCTCTGTTATAAATTACTTATATTTGCATGCATTCTTTCTATATTTAAGTAAAACCTATCCTAAAAAAAAAAAAGAAAAACTTCCAACTCTTGAATATATATTGTTTGTCATCAGTTAGGAAACTATAGCAAAAATAGTGATTTTATTGGGAAAACCAGACTCCTATTTTAGAAAATATTAGAAAAATACATTCCTGTCAATTACAAATTGCTACAAATTGAGTCCAAATGCAGGTAAATTGCTCAGAAACTTTGGTAAGGAATTCAGACAGCACAACAGATTATACTTGATAAATTACAAATCAAGTTCAGTAGGAAAATATCAGTAAAATGTCTCCAGAATAGAAGCAAGCATGGTCTTTCCAAGCACTCTAAACTTGTGGCTTCAATTATTTTATCTAGCCAATAAGTCATTTACTTTTTAAATTCAGATTGGCAACCTGTTGGCAGAGTGGAATTTTACTAGCAAAGGAGGGAAAGTGTTGTATATGACAGGTATATATAGAACAGTTATTTCTGGAGCTGAGTGTTACCTGCTTGGTTCCTATAGCGCATATCAGCAGGAACAATATTTTCATGTTCTAAGAATAGGTAGACCAGTTAAACATGAGGTGTCAAATTCAGACAGAACTTTCTATTTTCTAAACTTCATCTAAGCTATCCCAGTACTGAATCTTAGTTAACAACAGACAACAGACTTAACCAAATTGTTCATTCAGCATGTATTAACTAATCAGTTACTACTTGAATGTCACTTCCTGTGAAAGAAACATGGCATGGCTCTCTTTAGAGATTCTATTGTTGCTGTTTTAATGATTTGCATTGGCTCTATACAACTAAGGCAATGAAACAAATAGGCATTTACATAGTAATCAAATTAGTGAAGTTGACTTTAAATCTCCTCAGCAAAGGCCTTGAAGAAACTATGATCTGTACGTTTTCTGCATTTTCAACATATATCTACAGACAGTGATGACAAATAAAAAGTAATCAAAATAGGCCTAGCTGCAATCAAATTGAAAAGACAATGCAGCTGGGAGATTGTCACATCACTGGGGTGCTTCTATGTCAACAATTGCTATGTTGGCAGAGTCCTGCTGTGATAATGAAGCACTGTGAGGAATGCTATGTTATGTTTAAGTATCTCTGTCCTCTCTGGATTCCAGAGAAATAGAAACTGTCACTTTTGTCATAGCGTTTCTAGGAATTTTTGTAACTTGACAACAAGCACGTGACGGATGTAAAGCCGGCAGCATGCCCTCCAGTCTGGCCTCTTGTGTAATCTCTATCAAGCTTGTTGTTTCCTTGAGGCCAATCTATGACATTCTCAGGAACCTTCACAGCTGTGAGCAACAGAGACCCAGTGCTTTATGTGAAAGGAGGGATAATCGAGGGGCCAGATTAAAGGCCAGCATTCTTGAGGTTCAGGAGTGGCTCTGCAATTACTGTGTACGTATAGTCAATCTGTCTAGGATCTACTGGCATGCAAGAAAGTCATTTGTAGGGGGATGGATTCTGATTATTATCTTAAGGTCTTACACATGTTGCTTGACTTATTCATCAAAAATCATCTAGTCAACAGGGCATTATTGCTATTCATTTGCTAAAATTGACCTGTGATTTCTTTATTTACAGAATTTTATGGTTTTTGTTTTGCTCAGTATTGCCTTATTAGATAGTAATGACTCAAGAAATTATTCCACTTAGATAAATAGTGAGACATGGAAGGATCTGGTGCCCAGAGCTATTTAGACTCTAATAAAAATGAAATTTTTATGGAAGAGTTGGGTCTGCATATGAAGGACACTGCTTACAAGGACTTAACTTTCTAATGCTAGCAAGTACATGGGGCTAAAGAAATAGCTTAGTTATGAATATCTGATGCTCTGGCAGAGGACTCAAGATTGGTTCCCAGTATGTACATGGAGATTCACAAAGTTAGGTAACTTTAGCTCCCTCAGCAGGCACTGAATGCACATGAGGCTAAACACTAATGTACATAAAATAAAATGAGTAACTTTTGTAAATGTCTATGAAATATATAAGTAGTCATGCACAAGAGGATTCAAGATCCAATATTCATTTCAACAAACTGGTTCACAATATTCCTGGAAGTGGGGTGATTTACAGGGCCTGAGAAGAGTGACTACTAAGGAAAGCTGAGGGTTGCCAAAAAGCCAAACCAAACCAAAACAAACCAAAACAAAACAAAAAAAAAAGGAAGCAAAGGCTCAACAATATAGATTTAAAGCTGCACCAAATACCCTAGAAAGATTCTTCAGAGATTTAATTCATCTTCAGTGCTGGGCTATCAAATCTATACCAACAATGAACATTTCAGGTGTTACTAGTAATGGAAACTATGCTTCTTTGGGCCATTGACTTCCTATGCAGAAATTTCTCCTTTTCGTCAGTGGGGGATGGAACTTGGGGCCCTTGCTCAGCTTTTAGCTTACTATTGAACCCCTTTAGCACACTTCCCATCTCACCTGGGAATTATCTGTTTTTATATCTGAGACTTTTTTTTTCCTTTAAAGAAGCTTCTTAATTGCATGTAATCCCGTTTGTCAATTCTACTTATAAAAATCCAATAAAGCAAGCACAGGAAATGGAGGTCTCCAAAGTTGTAAAAATGTCTACAGAATGGTGGTCCTTGCTCCCTGACCTTTAGGAGATAGCTTTAGCATTCAATCTAAGCCGAGTTGGATATCCTGAAACCTTGAGCATTTGAAGCAACTGGAGAGAGCACTTTGTTGAGTTCTTATTGAATGTAGAAAGCTTGAACAATTTTAGGCTTAGTAAGACGAGGGGTAGAGCTTGGCATAGAGTGAGCTGCGAGAGTTTCATGAAGTGACAGGCATGTGGGGGTGCATGCCACACTTGGTGTGAGCTATGATTCATTGTAAAACTAGGCAGAGTTGAGTGCCTGCCAGCCTTTGACCTGTACCCAATAGATGTCACTCACTGTGCATTAAACCACATGTTGCCCTGCATCTCTTGCTGCCCTAGGCCCTATCTCACTCAGGGGTTCTATTGTTGTGCCAAAACACTGTGACCAAAAGCAAACTGTGGAGGGTTATTTTACTCATCTTCCATATCCCAGTCCATCATTAAAGGAAATCAGGGCAGGAATTTAAGAGAAGAACCTGACCTCAGAAGAATGCTGCTTAATTGCTTGTTCCTCATGCCTTGCCCAGCCTTGTTTCTTATACCATTTAGACATCACCACTATCAATCATCAACCAATCATTAATCCAATAAACAGGACATCTTATGGAGGCATGTTTTCAATTAAGATTCTTTCTTCCAAGGTATGTCTAGTTTTGTGTCAAAACCCAACTAGCACAATCAACCTTTTGTCAACTTGGCACATAAACACATCACTTATTAATCCATAACTTTTCCTTTCTTTTTCATCCCCCAAGGTCTCATATTAATATCAACGCAATAATTGAAAACATTCATACTTTTAAAAGTCTCACACTTTTTAAAGATTCAAACACTTTGAAAGTTCAGTCTGTTTAATTCAAAGTCACTTTAAAATTACAAAGTCTCTCAGCTTGGACTCCTGTAAAGCACAAAATAAGTTACATATGACTTATTCTAAAAAAGAAGAACTAGGGCATATTTATAATCAAATCAAAGCAAAACCAAAGTTTAACAGTATAATGTTTGTGCTTGATACCTGGGATCCACTTAGGATCTTCATGCTCCAAAAGGCCTTTGAAAATGCCATTTCTGAGACTGTGAGACTCTGACCTCCACAGCACACATAGTGTATCTTCTATGGTCAAGTCATTTTATTCCATAACTATCTTTGGTGGTCATCCCATGGTACTGGTATCTCCAAATTGTTGGAATATCCACAGCAGCTTGGATGAAACTTCACCAGTAGTCTCTCATGGGCCTTATTCAGGGACACTGATCCTGCTACATGGTGCCATGCCTCTCACAGTGCCAAGCCTCAGCTGTTGTCTGTGACCCTTTCATGCCTTCAATACCATTACCACCTGGGAAACTCTTACAACATTGCCAAGTTTGTCTGGCAGTGCAAGGTACAACTTCGGCTGCCTCTGCAGTATAGCTTTTATGTGTTGACTCCAAGGAAACACGCCCAAATTTATGACCCTCAGTCATGTTGGTCTCTTCTTAACCCCAGCTAATTCTCAGCTCCATCTGATCAGCATCAATTTTCCTAGCAAAGCAAAACCTGTAGCGGTTCATAATTTAAAATATTACACAAAGAGCTCTGGTAGAGTCTTTCCATCTCTCTAAAACTGACAAACAAGATCTCCATTATCTGTACTGCTCTCAGCATTATCTGCCACATTCCACAGTAGCTCACTGAGCTCTGAGTACTTTATGGCTTTTCTAGCCCAAAGTCAAAATGCCACAATCCTACTAAAAGCACACAGTCAAGCCTGTCACAGCAATAGTTCATACCTTGGTAAGAATTTCTGTCTTCATTAGAATTTCTATTGCTATGGCAAAAATACCATGACCAATAGTAGCTTAAGGAGAAAGCTTTATTTTAGCATACAACTCTCGGGTTACATTCCATCATGAAGGCAAATCAAGGCAGGAACTCAAGCAGGAACCTGGAGCCAGGAACTGAAGCAGAAGCCATGAAGGAATACTGGCTCCTGGTGTGTTCCTCTTGATGTGCTTAGCCTGATTTCTTATACCAACCAAGGACCACCAGCCCAGGAGTGGTACTGCCCACAGTAAGCTGGACACCCCTGCATCAATTAATCAATCATTAATCTAGAAAATACCACATGACTTGCCTACAGGTCAGTCTTATAGAGGCATATGTTCAATGACGATTCCTTCTTCCCAGGTTGATGGGTTTGTGTCAGGTTGAAAAAAAACATGACCAGCATAACTCCGCAGGTTGTCTCTTAATGCACTTCACACCTGTAGTCACTAAGGAAAGAATACCTGATACTAGAGATGAAAATAGCTTGGTATTAATGACTATGTGTTGACTGCAATGCCCAAAGGGAGTAGCCTTTTGGACTTACTTCAAGATTGTTGAGAAGAAAAACTACTGAACGTGGGTGTTTAGATTACACGTAGGGAGACTCAGCACAACTCCACCGAATGAAGACACAATAGAATAGGCACGGTCCTCTCTGTGGTTAAGATGCTGCCAGGTCTTTTTTATTTTTTTCCTGGGATATTTAAAAAATAGAGTGCCAAAGAGCAGTGAGTCTCATGTTTGGCTGAAGTCAACCACATATAGTTGTAGTGTCAGGGCCATTCACAGTGTGAGGACATTTTGAGATTACCTAGTAGACTTTCTTGGTGATGGGAACCTATACAATGGTATTTTTTTAAAGCTTCACAGGGAACTTGGATGTGTAGCAGAGAGTACAAACCACTGAGACAGAGAGTATGACCCATCAATGGATCAATAGCCCTTGGAAAAAATCATTCTTAACTAGCACTCACTTAAAACTTGCAATATATGGCCATTTTTGATCCCTGCCTTATAGAACCCTTATTTACAGGCAGAGATACATGAGATGATCCATCAAACTGCAACATAAAGCTGTATTTAAAATTAAATTATATAGACTAGAACACATTTTATGCCATCATCTAACATTTAACATCATCAGGCATTTGTATTACATTACATTCCGTTAAATTGCATTGTTGTGGCGAGCCTCATACAGGAACCTACGTGTAATTATCTGACATTCTGGATAAGTCCCTCAGGTCTAAAGTTCACGGAAAAAGAATGTTACGTTTTTAAGAGTGTTGATAAATAGTGACAGATTGTCACTCACAAAAGCTTTACCCATTTACTTTAATGCAATTCAAGCCTGAAAGAATATTCCACACTAGGGATGTTATTTGCAAAATGAAACAAATGAAAGGAAGTCTGGCTGCTACATATGTGAGGGCACAGAATAGATAAAAACAGGATATGGATGTGTAAGGGAGGATTACTTTGGGGAAGACTCATTCAGGATACCATCCCAACTGCATAGTTTTTCATTCCTGCAAACACCTCAGCAAATGGTAAAGTACAAATTTTTCATATTTTATGATAATAATGGAAATGACAAAATGGAAGAGAGGGGACTCATCAGTGTTACTGTTTGCATCTAACATGTCCCCCCAGGCCCACCCACCACAGGCTTGTGTTCTGTTGAAAGATTGTAGAGCTTTTAGGATATGGGGCCTTGGGGAGGTGAATTGTTGAAGAGAATATTAGCGTAGCAGTCCCTCTTCTGCCTTTTCTTTTCTGACTACCATGAGTTGAGCCTCTGTGATGTCCCATGCTTCTGCCTAGATGGTCTACCTCACCACAGATCCAAAAGAGAAGGACCAGAAACCACAAACTCTAATGTAAATCTTTCACCTAAGTTATCTTAGGTAACTTGTTAGAGTGACAGAAATAATGCTAATAGAATCAGTGATATGTTTTGAAACACAATAAATTTCCCAAATTTTACCCACTGAGGCTACTTTTGGTGAAGGAATGAAGTCTGGCTGAGTGGTCCTCTGGTGCATGGGTCAGCATTCAGTGGGATTGCATGTTCTGCATGTCACTTGCCCTCCTGACTGTTGCCATGGCTAGTGATGAAGTTTTCCAGAGTTCTCGGAATAGTAGTAGTGTAGCTTGAAAAGTGGGAAACACACACTTGATTCTGTTTGTTTGTTTTGTTTTGTTTTAACACATACTAAAACATCAACAGGAGATAATAGGTCTTATTTGGAATGGCTACTGGCCCAGCCTTTTGTGATGCCTTGGTTTTCTAAAGAGCAATGGCAACCAGTTTCCTGCCTGGTTGATCACGTTTGATACAAAATATGCATTGAACTTCCACATGTTTTGTTGTGTTTTTACATGAGTGATGTTAAATGAAGTTATTGTTGTAAACACAATAAAAGAGGAATGTTCCCTCTGTTTTGTTTTCAAGCTTGAGTGTTTGTAGTCAAAAGAGAATAAACATGAATACAATGACACTGAAGTGGAAAAAACAAATTCTGGGGAAAAACATAGTAAGTTTACTGGGAATACTAGCTAAGGACAGTGTCATCTAACTTCTGAACAATAAACTATTAATAAAATAATTGACATGGAGAAATCTCCATTTCTGTTCTTCTGAAAAATAATTTTTAAAAATAATTTTAAGGAAGCAGTCAGTAAATCTACAATGTTTCCGTGGTTTCCTAAAATATCTGTGCAAAAGTCCAACTCAGTCATTTTCCTCTTAAATACCACAATCTGCTAAATCAGGGGGGTAGGCAACAGAAGCCCACAAAACTCACAGCATTTCAACTAGTACCAGAAGTTCAAAAGAAAGGCTTTACCCTCTAAGCCCTCCATTCAAATTAGGAATGAATCAGGGCTCTTCAGGACCCTCATTCTGTTTCAATATGTTGAGGTCCTAGATAAAGCAGTAGGACAAGAGAAGAAAATGAAAGGGATCCAAATCAGAAAAGAAAAAGTCAAATTATCCCTAGTTGCTGATTTTCTATTATACATAAGGGATTCCATAAACTTTAGCATAAAACTTTAGAAGTGATCAATACTTTAAGCAAAATAGCAGTATGTAAAATCAACTTCCAAATATTGGTAGCCTTTCTGTGTACCTATAATGCTAAGAAAGAGCATGGAAACAACCTTATTCATAATATTTAAAACAATAAATCTAAGAATAAGTCTAACCAAGTAGGCAAAAGACCTCTATAATGCAAGCTTTAATCTCTGAAGAAGACACTGGAAGATGTAAAGACCTCCCATGCTTATGAATTGATAGAATTAACATGTTGAAAATGACAAAACGTAGTTTAAAGATTCAGTGCAATCCCCATGAAAATCCTACGACATTCCTCAGAGAAATGGGGCAGGGGCAGAATCCCAAAAGACCCTACACAGCCAAAGCAATTCTGAGCAAAAAGAACAGTTCTGTAATGATCTCTGGATACTAAGGAGCCCTAGCAATAAAAACAGCATGGCACTTGTCTCTCTAAATTACAGAACTATACCGAAGCACACTATTCTTTCCTAAAAATATACAGAGAGAGCAGACACCCATACCTGTAAGCTTCCCTGTTTTGTCTCTCTCTCTCTCTCTCTCTTTTTTTAAGATTTATTTATTTATTATTTATACAGTAGTCTACCTATATGTATGCCTGAAGGCCAGAAGAGGGCACCAGATCTCATTATAGATGGCTATGAGCCACCATGTGGTTGCTCAGAATTGAACTCAGGACCTCTGGAAGAGCAGCCAGTGCTCTTAACCTCTGAGCCATTTCTCCAGCCCCTGTTTTGTGTCTTATCTATCCTTGCCTCAGTGGAAATGGTTTGTGTTTTCCTGTAACCTCCATGTTTACTAGTTGTAATTGCACATGTAGAACCTGTCTTTGGAACACGTCAGACTACTGTCAAGCAGGTGACACGCTCAGCAAGCCTGTTTTGACACCGAAGTGTACCATTTCTGCCCAGAACCTTCTACAGATGGAGACGGCACACCTACGCCTCAACCCCCAGCAGTCCCCATCTTACATGAGCTGATGCATTTTCAAAATGCTTTGCAAGTCTTGCTCTGCAAGGCACCCCCATCACCACCACACACACCTTCTGCCTGTTATCAGGTTAGATCTAACTACTTAAACTGTATCACAATCTGTTTATGGTTTTCTTTCTTCTGGACATTGTTCAGCTCCATTACAATTTAAAAATCTACTCTATCAGGTGTCATTATTGTTGTCTTGACTTCATCATCCCCATCCTGAGTTCCCACAATTTCTTCCTCCATACTCATACAAAACACAGTATTTATCCTTTACACATACACACGCACATACACACACACACACACACACACGGCATGATGTTGTAAATCCCACACATTACTGTCAAGCTGATTAACTTACTTCTTATCTCAAGTAGATCTTTTTTACATGTAATAAGACCACCGAACATGTACCCTCCGAGAAGATTTTGAGTGCATAGTAAAAATTATCACAGCCCTCATTTTGTTTTCTCAGTTGAATGAAGGTAGGTGCTTAGACCACATCAGGTTGATCTGTGACAGACACAGATATGAAGATTTGACAAAAATCCTTCATGTTCAGTGTTTTTCACACTGTATCTCTTTCCCACAACATGTCCTTGCCACTCCAAAAAAATTAAACTAAAGGAAATAATTGTTATGCAATTTTCATAGGAAATGGGGCTTCTTATTGACTCCCCCCCCACCACCAGGCATGGTAGGTGGGGCAAGGGGGTTACTTAAAATAGTATGGTGCCTGCACTTTCTGTTCTCACTAGCCTGGCTTTGTTCACTTAATAAGTGGGGAGAGAGCTTCTTTTCAGTCAGTTCCAGACCACAGAGAAGGATGTGATCCTTCTGGAGGACAGAAGGCAGCGGAGTGTCACAGGCTGGATAGAGAAAATCAAGAAGAGAAGTTTTTTGCCATTTTAATAAAGTATAATTTGACACTATCATTGATTTTCCTCTTTCCTGGTTTTCATTCATATTTCAAATGTATTTCTCCACTCAAAGACCAATAGTTGGTTTATAGGCAACCATGTTTATAATGGAGGTACCGTACTAGCCAAATGGGTAATCATAGACTTGATGTTATCCATTTTACAACCAAGCAACATGCTCAACTCATGCTTTTGTGGTAAGCCACTGAGCTTAGGGCTGTATGTGTGTGCCCTCTGTGTGCTGAACTCACTCCCATTTCACTGGGTTAAAAATTGATTTAGAGAGATCAGCTAACAAGCCAGGTACTTAGCATCTCATGTTACCTAGCATGGTTCCTCCTAGTGATGTTCAGTGGGAACAGTAGGAAGACAGACAATAACTGTTAATGTAGGGTTTGCAAAGTTCTTTCATGTGCTTGCTCTGACACTCTCAGCAGACAGCTGCTGGAGATGTCATGAGTTGTAATTTAGACGTGAGTGCCTCCTACAAGTCTCATCTGATAAAGGCTCCATCTTCTGCTGGCAGATTTAATGCTTGAGATGTGGTTGGACTATGTGGTCTCTGATTTTATCATCAAAAATGATAAAGTTACTCGTTGAAAATTACACAATATGTTGACATCATGGGGAGACTATAGGAGATTGGGCTGGGGCAGAGGAAGTAGGTCACTGAGAGTGTGCATTTGGAAGATACCTTGTCCCTGACTCCTTCTTTTCTCTCTGCTTTCCTGCTACCTTGAGATAACCAGCTCTGTTCTGCTGTGTCTTCTTTACCAGGACACTATCTCTCATCCCAGTCCTGCAGTGATAGGGTGCATGACCATGGACTAGAACTTCTGAGATTGTAAAAACAATAGAAACATATTAAATCCATCATAAGGTCCCCAGGTATGGCCCTGAGTCTTGGAAGTGGGTTGTTCAGGTAGCTAGACCACAGAGCCAGGTGTGTGATGCTAGGTACAGCTATGTGGATTATTACCATCCAGAAGGCATCTTTCTCCTTTCAACCACATGGCCTATACCCCTTGGGTTAGTACTCATATTCTAGGGCAGCCTCTCCCAAAGAGAGCCCAGAAGGGCCAGAGGTTCCTGCTATACCATTTAAAATTACTTAAGTAAAAGTTTTATTCTGAGACTTTGAGCCTATATGAATCTAAGTGGTTTGGACTTAAGAGAACCATCTTTAGAAGGACTTAGTTTTTGCAGATATCATTATTGAAAGAGTTCCAGTGGTTTTTCCATAGTTTGAGCAACAAGCCCACTCAGAAGCCTGCGTCAAGAACCTGAGCTCATTTGTTGCAGAGTTTTTGTCTCTGCCTCTCCTGTCGTGTGTGCTGGACTTGTTTGACTAGGTGTGATCAAGGTCTACTAGTATGTAAACTCAAATCATTCCTGGGATAATTGGTATAACATTTGTATATTTTTATTCAATAAATAAAATGGCAAGTTTGTAAGTCATGACTGAAATACTGAGGAAATTCCAGTGTGATGTTTACAGCATTGATTGGTTAGACAGCTTAGCTTGGCAGCATAGGGGTTCCTATGGAACTAAGCGCAAAGTGTGTCCATGTTTATTCTTTGAATGACTGTAATTTTTCATTTTACGTCTTTCATAGAAGATGAAGATTTGCTTGAACCCTAAAAACATGTATAGGCCTGGAAGTTAATTAGCTACATTAGGCCAACTTACTTTTATTTTTCAAAATGACTGTTTTATAGATGAAGAGTCCAAGTACAATTTCTTGAGGAGGTAACTGTCCGGAGGTCTGGCAATCGGAAGAAAGCAGTGCCATTTTCGCACCAGGGTGTATGCACTGGGTCAGTTTCAGATTTGAAAAGAATCCTCTCCTTCTCTTGTCAATTAGTAATATGAGAGTTTCCTTTGATAATCTGGTTCATTTGATAATGTGAAAGAATTGGGACATCGTTCTCTGTATTTAAAAGAGCTCCACTTCCCTTTCTGCAGAAAGTACAGTGGAGCCACTTAGAGTTGTGCTTGAAGTGTGCCCGACTCAGTCAAACGTCAGTGTCCTGGTTTCAGGTGCAGAAACAGAATGGGATATGCTCTCGGGCGTTCCTCGTCGCCTTGTTACATCAGTTTTAAAGCCGGTGCCAATAAATGCACTACTCATGACACCCATATAGAAGTGAATCTCATTAAAACTACATTGTGCAAAGGTGGTAGTTTGTTCCATGTGAGCTTCAACCTGTGGATAAAATTGCCCACTGCTACTCACCCAGTATTTATATCAAGTTTTGGCAATAGCTAAACTATTAAAAAATCATAATTACTAAGGAATGCTGAACCATTAAATATTATGAAAACCATTCATTAAAAATGTTGGAATACTAAAGTATAATTTTCTGAAAATCGTTACCTATTACAAGACACAAATTAGTTATTATTTTATATATTGCAAAACAATAAAGAATTTTCAATAAAGTTGGGATAGAAAATATATGTTTCTGTCTCAGAAGAAACTGATACAAATTGGCATTCCAGTTTTGCAATTCATTTCTTATTTCCAGAGCCTTATGTGGGATTTGCGGTTCCCCTCCAGTCTTTGCCAGTACTAGAATATTATTCATTCTTCTTCTGTCATGTAGCTTGACATGGTTTAGCCAGTTCCTATGGAGTTTTGCTCCCTCCAAGTTTCTATGCAATTCTGGGTGCCCACCTTGCCTATCACCTCTAAATTCATGCTATCTTCTTGTTTGATGCTGAGGTCCTCATTAGGTGTGTTTCCTGTGTCTGCTGGACTTATGTATCATTTGATCTATTTTGTGTCTTGTGACTTTGTGTTTTCTGCATAGGTCAGTCAACAAGGTATATTTGTTAATAGAATTTTAATGTAGTAACTTCCTGATTGCAGTCCATATAGACAGTAGTTTATTCTTTCTACTTCTTTCATTCACTCAGTAGTCATTTTCCTGGCATGTAGGATATTTTGGTGCGTGCAGGCTACACTTACAAATTTATCTGGTAAGCGACATTGAATAAGTGACAGATCACTACTGTTGTTTCTGACTTGGGCCAGACAAAATAAAATACAAGTAGAAGGTGTGTTCTGGCTAATTTTATGTCGTTTTAACACAAAGTATAGTTATCAGAAATGGAGAAAGCCACAGTTGACAAAATGCCTCCTTAAGATTCTGGCTGTATGCAAGCCTATAGGGCATTTTCTTAATTAGTGATTTATGCAGATTGGAGGGTCCAGCTCATTGTAGGTGATGCCACACTTGGGCTGGTGTTCCTGCGTTCTATAAGCAAGCAGGTAAAGCAAGCCATGATGAGCAAGACAGTAAGCAGTTCCCACCCGTGTCCTCTGCATCAGCTTCTCCCTCTAGTTTCCTGCCCTGCTTAAGTTCCTGTCCTGACCTCCTATGATGAACAGTGATATGGAAGTATAAGCCAAATAAACCCCTTCCTCCCCAGTTGGCTTTTGGCAATGGTGTTTCATCACAGCAATAAGATCCCTAACAAAGACAAGCTACTAAAATATAATTTGCTAAATGAAGAAGTTCTTATGTGCATAATGTGAATAATAACAGACAGATAGCCTGCTCCATCTCAGGAGTCCGCCAGAACAGCAGTCAGAGATGTGGCCTTTGACCTTATGCCAGTACCTTGAAAAATTCTTGCCATTATCCATGTTAAAGGAAACATTGTTCCTAAAGTAATCAGATGTGACAATACTGCCATACTTGACTCCTCTGCCTATATCTGAATATGATCAAACTCTCACTCACTTAATAGAATAGTTTATTTATGCTTCATATTGAAGTCTGATGGGTTTTTATTTTAAAAATCTATAATTAGGCGAGCAAGCCACACAATCGAATTGATCTTGAGGCTTTTATATCCCTGCAATTACCGATACTTGAGTTGCAGGGTTGATTGTTCAACCCGGTTTATCTGCAGCTCACTGAACAGTAGCGTGGAGAAGGGGGAGGGCATTTCATACTTTTGACCAGGAAAAATATCAAACTAAAGTAAAGCGTAATTTATTGCTAAGTTATTTTTCTGAAAGACCTGAACTCATGAAGTGCCCATATTTTAGAACCAGAAATGAGAGGAAGAATGCCAAACATCACTCCTCCTGGCCGTTTCTTCAGTAGCATAGGATAGTAACTTGTAACCCACTGTCAGTGTATATTTCCTGTGTTGTAAATTCCAGCACTTTTACTTTGTGCCTATTAGACTAACTGACAGTTAGTGTATGAAGTGACAATAAAATTCCTAGCTCTCAGGCCAGCTTTTGTAGTTCACTTGTCCTTCATTCATCTCATGAGAGCATCTATCTCGTGGATAGACCAGAACTCTATTATCCTTTAAAAATTAAAATTGATTCTATAATGTTTGAAATATGTAAAAGGCATACACTTTATTCTGATCCAGTGAGGTTCTGTAGGTGTGTACAGAATGATAATGCTTTCCTAGAATTAGCAATGAAGAATTACATCAGTCTTATATTTTTTTCACTGTAGGATAACAAGCAATCACACTCCTAAGTCATTGTATAATACTGAAACTGTACAAGATCAAACGTTACAGCCCAATTAGACTCACTAATATGGACGTGAAGTTACTTTACCAAGTATTTGCAAACTGAATCTAACAAAAGTTGGATTCATCTTAGAACATAAGAAAAATTTAGTATTAGGAAATCTACAAATTTAATTCACTGTAATGATAGGCAACAGAGTAGAAAAAGCTCTCTGAGTATTGGATTTCTATTTTGAACATGTTTAATAATTCTCTTATAGAATGTAAAAATGCAATAAATTCAATAACTAATCTTTATTGAAAAATTCTGAGTCAGTCACAAAAACATCGCACTTTCTCTTGTTAAGAACAGGGGTTGTCTCTGACATGAACTCATGGGCTGGCTCTGTGATCACCTCCACCTGAGGGCACAGCAGCCTTACCAGGCCACAGAGGAAGACAAAGAATCCAGTCCTGATGAGACCTGATAGACTAGGGACAGATAGAAGAGGAGGACCTCCCTTATCAGTGGACTAGAGGAGGGGCATAGGAAAAGAAGAGGGAGGGAGGGTAGGAATGGGAGGAGGTGGGGAAGGGGGTTACAGCTGGGATACAAAGTGAATAAACTTTAATTAATAAAATAAAATTTAAAAGACATTTAACAAAAGCCTATAGCATATTTTTGATAATAAAATATTAGAAATATTTTCTTTAAAACCAAAACAAACTATCCAATACTATTGGTCTTGTTTTGTTTCTCCAACCAAGGACCATGTATGGCTATAACCTAGAACCCCTGCTCAGATGTAGCCCATGGTTCCTCAGTATCCCCGTGGGTTTTCCCTAGTAAGGGGAACAGAGACTATTTCAGACATGAACCCAATGACTAGCTCCTTTACCTCCCTCCCCCACTCCTGAGGGAGGAACAGCCTTGCTAGGCCACAGAGGAGGACATGGCAGCCAGTCCTGAAGATACCTGATAAGCTAGGGTCAGATGGAAGGGGAAGAGGACCTCCCTTAGCGGTGGACT
>CM053750.1:45166803-45209009 GCA_028658305.1 Pachyuromys duprasi
TTTGAGGTATTGATTAATCTAAAACCACACTCAAAAATAATGAATAGGATTGAAGCTAGTAGCATTGTTCATGCCTGCGTCCTAGCAATCAGGATTCTAAAGCTGAAGGAAAAAGATTGCTATGGATTTTAAGATTACCCTAGGCTACATAATGAGTTTCAGGACAACCTGGACTCCAAAATGAGTCCCTAATGCCAAAATCAAATGTACAATATAAGGCTAAGACTCTATCATCTCTATTTTTTGTCTAGATGCATGTCATGCTTAAATCAATTTCTGTAATTGGCATGTAGCTGTGGTTCATTAGCTCATATTTACTAGTGATTCATATTCTTTGAGCAATCATCTGTTATTTGGATTAAACCACAAAATTCTATGATAACTCTGCGTTACACATCCAGTCATGAATAGACCAGTTCCAAAGCACTCCCAGGTTCAGGTTTCAGAGATATTACTGTATTAATTTATAACAGTCCTGGCACTAATTTACATAATGCCGGTGGTATAAAAGGGCTCAAATCTCTCACAGTGCTTATTATTACCATAACTCTTAAGTTTTAATCCAGGAAATATTAAATGTTAGAAGTGTTTTTTGTGTGTTTTTTTCCTTTTTATTTACTTTTTTGATTATTACAATTTATTCACTTTGTATCCCAGCTGTAGCCCCCTCCTTTGTCCCCTCCTAATACCACCCACGCTCCCTAAGTTTTTAGTTTTTATTTGGAATTCTCAGATTACTAATATATGTTAGCATACTTTTATAATTTTTGGTCATTCATATGCTTTTATGGAAGACCATCATGCATACTGTGCACATTTCTTTTTTTAATTTTTTAATTTTATTTTATTTTTAATTTTAACATTTTTATTTTATATAAATCACAGGTTATGTACTTTGTACCCCAGCCTTTGTATCCCAGCTGTAGCCTCCTCCCTCATTCCCTCCCTATCTCCCCCTTCCCTCCCTCATCTCCTCCCTGCCCCTTTCCAAGTCCACTGAAAGGGGAGGACCTCCTCCCCTTCCATCTAACTCTAGCTTATCAGGTCTCTTCAGGAATGGCTGCAATGTCCTCTTTTGTGGCTTAGCAAGGCTGCTCCTCCCTCGGAGGGTGGGAGGTGGGGGTCCAGGAGCCAGCCATTGAGTTCATGTCCAAAATAGTCCCTATTCCCCTTACTAGGGTACCCACTTGGATATTGAGCTACCATTTGCTACATTCAAGCAGGGGTTCTAGGCTATATCCATACATGGTCCTTGGTTGGAGAAACAGTCTCACAGAAGACCCCTGTGCCCTGATATATTTGGTTCTTGTGGAGCTCCTGTCCTCTTCAGGTCATACTAACTCCCCCTTCTTTCATATGATTCCCTGCACTCTACCTAGCAGGGTATCAAAGCAAATATTAAGACACATAACCAACATTTTGCACATTTCTTTTAAATAATTTTGCTTAAACATATTTATTTATTTGCAATTCATATGCTTTAAAATTTACTTGTGTGACCAATATATCACTTCAGTCAGAAACCCTGATGTTTTTAGCACAGAACTTCTTAGTTTTGACATTGAATAACCAGCCTTCATGGTTAGCATTCTTATTGCATTAGATTGAACAAATTTTCCTTACCCTGGATTTATAAAGACATCTTTCTTCATAGTCCTTGAAACATTTGACCTTTAGTATCTAAGCCTTTAATCCACTTGGAATTGAGTTTTGCTTATAATGTAGCATAAGATCTGGTATCAGTTTTTACACATTACTAAATAATTGGCCCAGAAACACCTGTTGTCTCCACTCATCTGTGATGCCTCCTATCTCATAACTGAGTGACAAGTGCATAGGTTTGTCTGGTTCTGGTCTTTTGGTTCTGTTCCATTATTATGTTGTCTGTACCTGCACTAGCACAATGCTCCTTTGATTGATAGGTCATGTTAATTGGGCAGAGTATGTGGTATATTCTTTTAATTTCTTTAGAGTAGTTTGTGATGATACTTGTCCCTTTCTTTTCAATATACACTTTTTAAATTAATTAATTATTATTATTTACAATGTATTCACTTTGCATTCCAGTTGTAGTCTCCTCCCAGTCCTACCCTCCCTCTATCCCTCTTCCTCCTCTATCCATCTCCCCTAATCAACTGACAGGGGAACACTTTTGAATCACATTGTCAAGTCCTCTGTGGAAAGTACTCTGTAGGTTTTGACTTGATCTTCCGTGATTAGTCTATGTATTCAGGAACTTCTATATTTATGCTTTATGGTATGCAATCTCCTTTTTTGTGTGGAGGACAGAGTTAATTTCCTATGTAGCTAGTGTGTGATAGAACAGTTCATTTCTTCTTTTGAAGTCTCTGTTTTGGTTGAGGTTTGGAGATTTCAGTCCAGTTGATTGGTATTTTTAAGTAATTTTAGGCTATAATGAGGCCTCATATGTTAGCAGAAGCAAGAAGCCAAATAAAACCAATGCTTTATGGATAAGAAATGAGAGAGAGAGAGAGAGAGAGAGAGAGAGAGAGAGAGAGAGAGAGAGAGAGAGAGAGAGAGAGAGAGAGAGAGAGACAGTCTGGGGTCCAGCCTGTACTTTACAAACATGCCTCCACAAACCAAAAGAACCACCTAATATAATAAGCCTTGTTTTTTTTAAGTTTCACTTTGTCCCAATAAGCATTAAGCTAAGAGCCATGTCTTTACTATATGGACCAAACTATAACAGAAAGAAACACAGATAGGCAGGTAAATCAACAGTTAGTAGGTCAGTGCATTGGATGGATGGATGGATGGATGGATGGATGGATGGATGGATGGAAGGATGGATGGATGGATGGATGGACAGATTGTATACTATACATATGCAAGTAAACACAATCTCAGAAGACTGTTAAAAAGACAATGAACTTATGATCAAAAATCTTTGGAGAGCATTGACTTCTGTGTGGAGAATGTAGCATGGTATAACAAAGATAAACAAGTGAGGATTTTCTACAGAATGTTTGAGCGACAAAAGCAAACAACAGATAGCTACTCTAACTCTCCCCAACCTCTTTCCTTTGCTTTTTTATTGGCTGTTTTCAAACTCTCTTTTCTCAAGATAGATAGATGGATAAATGGAAATGCAGAAAGGAAGTGAATGCGCAATTGCATTCACACTCAGAAGGTCCAGTAAGCTGCATGATATTTTACTTTCTGTAAAAATAGAAAAATCAGAGCTAAGAAAGTGTAATTATCTGCACAGTATCTTACAGGTTTGAAATAATGAAGCTAAGGCTGTCCTTTAAGATCAAAAAAATATTTTTCTCTAAGAGGAAGAATTCTGCTTAGCTTTTATCAAGAAACTAAACAGTGTACGATGACCTAAAATCTAAGCAGATATAAAAGTCATCACCTTTCCATAATAAGAGACAGGAAGTTTGTACATCTGTTTTAAAACAGGCTTTCAAATAATCCCCATAGTCATGGCCGTAGATGCTGCATTTCTTCATTAGGTGAACCTTCATTCAGAATATTTTCAGTTCCAGTTTTAAGACACTTTGATGTAAGTTATTATATAATTTAAATTCAGATGAGAATTTGAACAAACAATAGGCATTAATTCCATAATTCTAAGACATTACAGTCTTGTGAAAACAAGTATTGTTATCC
Source organism: Pachyuromys duprasi (assembly GCA_028658305.1). NCBI lineage: Eukaryota > Metazoa > Chordata > Mammalia > Rodentia > Muridae > Pachyuromys > Pachyuromys duprasi. The sequence goes on from CM053750.1 coordinate 45,170,440, forward strand.
CATGCTCCAAGTCCTGGCTTGGTTTGTTGAGGAGCTCTTGGAGTTGTGAGAAAATGGGTCTCACCTCTAAATCACAAGATCAGATTTCCAAACACCCCACACTCAAAGACACATTTGTCTTTGGTGACAGCAAAGTTTGAAAGCCTGCATCAAATTCTAGAAATAATCATTCTTTTTCTTTTTTAGACAGACAGGATTTTATTCTGGCATGAGCTTTGCAAAGTAAAAGAGTTGTGAAGTCCTTGTTAGAATCTGGCATTCTCTGAGCTTTTTAAGTACTCAAGAGTTCCCATCTTCTTTTTTGTGGTATTTTTTAATTAAATTTTTATTTTTTTATCTTAATTACATTTTATTTGCTTTGTATCCCAGCTGTTACTCCCTCCCTCATTCCCTACCAATCCTACCTTCCCTCATCTCCTCCCATGTCCCTCTCCAAGCCCACTGATAGGGGAGGTCCTCCTCCCCTTCCATCTGATCCTAGCTTATCAGGTCTCATCAGGATTGGCTGCAATGTCCTCTTCTGTGGCCTAGCAAGGCTGCTCACCCACCAGGAGGAGGTGATCCAAGAGCCAGCCACTGAGTTCATGTCAGAGACAGTCCCTGCTCCCCTTAATAGGGATCCCAGTTGGAGACTAAGCTGCCATGGGCTACATCTGAGCTGGGGTTTTAGGTTATATCTATGAATGGACCTTGGTCCTTGGTTGGAGTATCAGTCTCAGAAAAGACCCCTGTGCCCAAATATTTTGGTTCTGTTGCTCTCCTTGTGGAGCTCCTGTCCTCTCCAGGTCTTACTAATCCCCTATCTTTCACGTGATTCCCTGCACTCTGCCCAAAGTTTGGTTATGAGTCTTAGTATCTGCTTTGATACACTGCTGGGTAGACTTTCAGAGGCCCTGTGTGGTAGGCTCCTGTCCTCTATCTTGTTTTCTCCTTCTTTCAATGTCCATCCCATTTGTCTTTCTAAGTGAGGATTGATCATCTTACCCAGAATCCTCCTTCTTGTTTAGCTTCTTTAGGTGTACAGATTTTATTATGTTTACCCTAAAGCAATTAGGTGTTTACAGTACCTGTCGGGCCCACAGTAGTTTTGCTGTGTTCTAACAGACTAAATGCTAGTTGATTTACTCACGGTACTGCCCTGGGCCTTTGTCCCTTTTCCACTCACAATCTGTTCTTCTCATTTCACTCTGAATGTCTGTAGTTCATGCTGAGTGGCACATCCCCGGTTGAGACTTGAATTGCACAGATCCCCTGCAGCTGTGATCAACAGGGAGCATGGTCACCTGCAGTGGAGTGGGCCTGGTTTTAACTTTTCAAGCTGTTTCAAAGCTGATCTGTCCAGCAATAAGGCTCAGATAAATCAAAATATCTGTTATTTTGGCTGCACTCTGGGGAGAATGTGTGTGTTTGCATAATAAACCAGTAAAACATCTGAACTCTAGCTTGCAAACTTGTATGCCCTCAGAACTCATCAAGTACTGAATTCCTCTAGAGTGCATTTCCCTTCGAGAAGCCGCATCAGAACTGTAAACCAGTCAATGGATTTACTCTTCTGAGAAATAACTTCGCTTGAATGACAAGTGCATAACAAGTAAAAATAACTTCTTGGTCTTCTGTCTTTGGGAGCCTTAAGAAAAAGTGAAAATTACAACACCCCTCTACTATTGTTTATCTACACATTTTCACATGTCCATGCTCCTAAAATTATCTAGGATGTCATTTTTATTTAATTATTTTTTAGGAAACCTTTTTCATTTAAGATTTATATATGTGTATGTACACATGTGCAGGCATGCCTGTGTGTGCATGTTTTTTTCTGGATGAGGGATGTTCACATGTATGTGCATGTGTATATAGACATGCATACATGTGCACATACATGTGCATGAATGTAGAAGTCAGAAGAGGGTGACATGTATTCTTCTTTATCAGTCTTTCCCTCCTTTGAGGCAATGTTTCTTCCTGAAATGTTGTCTTGCTCCCTAGCCAGCAATCCTCCTGTCTCTGCTCCTTGGGAGCTAGAGTTATAGGTGTTTGGGCGTATACCCAAATTCTCTGTGCATGTTGAGATCTGTTTGGACACCGAGAAGCACCTGTTCTTAACTACAGAGCCATCTCTCTGCCCTGTTAATTAACATTTCATGGGAATTATGTTCAGTGTGCATAATGCTGGTTTCCATAAAAGTAATCTATCTCTCTCGGCCCACTTCATTCTCCCAGTCTTTGCTTCCTTCAACTCCTTTCTTCCTCCCCACATGTGTATACATACACTGGAGCGAATGGTATGTGTGTGTGTCCTCTGTGTGTGTGTGTGTGTGTGTGTGTTTGTGTCAGTGAACTTGTATGTCTCTGTACAATCTGTGATTCAAAAATAAGACGGAACTTGTGATATTTGTTTATCAGAATATGCATTCATTTGTCTAATGTGATGATTTCCAGTTGCAACCATTTTTCAGTAAATACAATTTTATTCTACTTCCTAGATGAATGTTAGATATAGCCATGTTTTAATAATGTACAGATATTCCACACATTCTTTATTCACCTGTTGATGACAACTAGTTTTAACCCTTGGTCCTTGGGCTCAGAACATCAAGCTTGATATGTAGTACCACTTAAAGAGTGAGGTACTAGTTACAGAAGCAACCACAACTAACTAAGGGACTCATGATGAAAATGCAGTAATATCCAATTTGAAATAGTTGCCTCTCCAGGTGGTGAAATGGCGGATTGGCCATTACGTAAAGAAAAAAAGGATAATACAGTGTGTGAGAGATATTAGATATTAAGGGTAGGAACATAAAGAAAAGGAGCAAGTGAGAGTGTTGGTTAGTGCTGAGCAACAGGGAAAACAGAAGTGAAAATAGACGGTGGGGTAATGAAGATGAATGGAAGAGCGAGCTCTAGGTAAAGGCAGAGTGACAAGTATAGGGAATGATGCTGAGAAAACAAACAAACACACAAACCGTGATTGTTTTCAACATTTAGGAGCCTCAGCACAACCCCATCGCTTCAGGCTTTTGTTCTAGCTCTGTTCATCATTGTAAGTATAGTCATTGTCGAAAGAACGGTTTCAAAATTCCCTTTGCTGTGACCCATAGACACAACGCTTGGCTATGCACGATGCATTCTGAATATTTTCTACTCTACTCCATTCATTTACATCTCATAAAAAGACTGGCCACTGCATGCTAAGTTAATTTCTAACTTGTAAATAAGTACAGCTCACACTCTGAAAAGAATATTCTGTAATGAGGGTATTTACATGAAACTGTTGGCAATTTGACATTTTCTGATGTACTACACAATCTGGGGTCACTGGATCAAAATAAATTAGTATTGCTTTTGATCATACAACTTTGCTAGTTATCTTCATAACTATTACAGAAACCTGTGTCCTCAGAACAAGAGATCCTGCGAGGCAGAGCTTTGTCTAACTCGAAGCACAAAGCCTTTGGAAACTTTTGGCTAAATGAAACTATCATTACCTGTGTATATAGCAGGACGTTTGGTTCACCAAAGGCATTTTGATTCTGCCGGTTTTATTCAACTGTTTTCAGATATTTTAAAGGAAGGGGATGTTTCAGAGGGCACAGTAATGACATTTGTGGCACAGAAAAGTCAGGAACACAGACATCTTTGGGGATCAGTCAGTGGATACAGGTAGATATGAGTCTTCGGGTAACACCACAGCTTGAACTTGTGTCTTATAGTCTCTCTCTTGTCCATGCAAGGCTGCATATAGTGGGAAGGCATGGTTAGCTCCTCTAAGATACTATACGACACTGTGCAGACAGGAAGGCAGACGAATGGGTGTCCATCATGTGTAGGCTTTTCATTCATGCTGGTTTTGTAAGAGTTAACAGCTGGAATATGACGTTAGCTAAGTACCACAGGTTGTACTGAAAAGCTTCTCAGCTCTTTGAACTTCCAAATCACACTCACCTGAGAGATGTCCACAGAGGTCTTATGTTCTCTGGTTTTGTATTATTGTTATTAATGGTGTTAATCCACAGACTCTAAAAGCATTTAAAAATGGAACCATTTTGTATTCAGTATGGGGCACTGTGGAAATTGATAAAATAAAAATGAGATATTGAACTCCCCCGCTTTTTATAGTCTAACTCAAAGTAAGGACATAGACACTAGAAATATGCCATGGAAGTGTAGCACCGTATTACACTTTGTAACAGCTTATGATCACATCATCATTCTGTGTTTCCAGAAATACACTTTGGTGTCCCAATGAACTTCTAGGAAATAGCTGAGATTCCTCTCAAATCTTTGTAGTGGTGACAGTAGAACATTTGACTTTTACTGCAGCTATCTCTGAGCTACTGATGAGGCTCTTAAGTGGGCCAGCTTATGGGTACAGAGAGGGCATGCTCAGGGCCAGGCCAGGCGCCATCAATGGCGCATGTACAGACACTCTTACCTTCATTTGGAGAACATGGATTCTGGCTCCCAGGGTTGATAGTTGAATTGTGGGCCCAGTAAATTTGGGCTATTTGATCTTCCTCCATGTTTTCCCTTTGATGCAGAGTATACACACACACACACACACACACACACACACACACACACACATTCCTGTAGAGAACACTAAAAGATAAAATTCAGAAAACTAATTCTTTAAGTGCACTTACATCATATTTAGTCAGGCTATAAGAACATTACGTTCTTGAAGTTTTATAAGTTTACACATTTGTTCCTTCTAATTTCCTTCTTCACCCATCTCTTCCTCCCTTCCCTATTCATCTTCTATTCATCCCTATTTCTTCTTCTGGGAAGTTTTTCTTATTCTGTCCTGTACTGAGTAAGTCTATCTCTTTTTCTCATAATAGTCTTCATTTGTTCAGACATGGTGACTTTCTACTACATCAAATGAACTCCAATTTACCAAGTAATAGATTTTAGATATAGACACTGCTTAAATAAAGGCTATCAAAATTATGGTTGAATTATGATAGAAATTTTACTTTTCTTATTATCAGTTTGAAAATGTATAAGCTGCAATACTGGGGTAGAAATTTAAGTGCTATTTGTTCCTAAAAAGTGTAGAAAATACCTAGTGGTTTTATTATAGGTTTTTGTTGGCTCTCAACATTTCTTTTTGTTTTTAACTGTCCAAAGTTGACCTGGATTGTAAAATCTCTTATCAATACACTGGATATAGTCTACACTGTATCCAGCTACACTTTCATGAGAATTTAATTTTTTTTCATTATGAGAGGACATGACTATGAGGGAAATACCAGGTTACATGAATTTAACAAGTTTCATATGTGAGGTGCACAGTATTCATGAAGATAGGCTAAAACATATAAAACCTTTTAAACTTACTTAGCTATATATTCTCTCTCTCTTTCTCTTTGTTTTTACAAAGAATATTTGGCAAATGTTTTGTTAAATACTACCTCATCCACTTTTGCAAAAAAACATTATTTCAAATGGTAACATCTACCTGTTTTCAAAAGTACAAAGGAAGTGTAAACTTAGTTGAGGAATAATAAAGGAACTTCTCTGATGCTGGTTTACTACCAATAACAGTATCAGGGCTGATGCCTACCTTGGCTTTGATGTAAAGTGTTACATTAGTGAGTTAAAATAAGTTTAATGTTCATTATTATGTTATATTACATTAGAATGTAAAGTAAAGCTTGCGTCATCTTTTTCCTCCATCTTTATTGTTGCACATTTCTGAGCCTCCTTTGGTCTGTTCCCGTATCTGTCTCTTTTAGTACTTGCAACTTAAATTCCAGAGCCCACAGCTTCCATGGATTTTTTTTTTAATTTCCTCACTTGGTTATTTTAACTTCGGCAAGGTGTACAGTTAGCAGAGGTAATGCCTAACAGCATTAGAAACAGCATGTGTGGTGTCACGTAGTCGTCTTATGAGACACTGTGCCTCAGGAGGTCTACAGTGTGTAAGGAGCCATGTGCTGTCTCTGCCTCTCAGTCATTTTACTGCATACAGCCTTGTGAGGGCATGGCTGCTACCGTCTACCCCAGCATGGTGCTTGGCAGCAAACAGGCACACTGATGGTATTCTACTCATGGAAAAACCTATGGAGCTTATGTGGAGACAGGGTTTAGCAATGACCCATCTTGCTTTTCTTCCTCTTTTCATATTAGTTGTTAAGTCTTCAACGGGAAAGCCGAACTCTGCAGGAAACTACAACACCTTTAGCAAATGCCCACATTTCCATATACGCTGAAGCTTGTCACACAGTTACTCATTTTGATTAAGTGGTACCATGCCACATGTATGTAACTGACAACTATTTTCCATAGATCCCAACCAATAAGTGAAACTGAATAATCCAATCAAATGCATCGTTGTCCATGCACCTCATGTATTTTAGTTTGTTTGCTTTTTAAGAGATAGAAGTCTGTTTGACAGGACACATTGTGTGACTAGGATTGCAAAGGAAGGAGAAAGTGTAGTCTTATTTAGGACCCATGTCTCCCCGTGATCAGACACCTCGGTCATCCACTGTAGCTAGCCACTTTTGCTTCCTGAAGCAACTGTGGTTTACTCAGATGCTCGGGACAAAGTAACAGATGAGTCAGCATCCTTGAATATGTATCCAGACAAGCCAAAGATAGATGGAGATCAGTAATCTCTTTCTAAATGAAGATTAATGAACAGAATTTTCTGAGATTCCTGAAAACACAAAGGAGAGTCAAAACTTGTGATTTGATGAACTTGAAAATTAAGGAAAGAACACAAACTAGGAGCTTTGGTTTTTATATATAGAAGAGAGAATGTACGTGCACAATGAACATAAAAATTAGACTGAAGCAGATGGTCTGCTAGGTATGAATTTAAAAGAACGGTAAAGGAAGGCATTCCTACAGCCTGTGACATGGGGGATGATTTCTTCTCATGAAAATAAAGCTCTTTCATTTCTCATAAGGAGACCAGCCAGAAGTATGAAGGATGCATTTTTTGAGTGTAAAATCTCTCTCATTTTTTTAAAGCTTCACTCTAGACTTCTGCCATTTCCCAATGTCCAATAAATCATCTAGTAACCTGTCCTACTTTCTAAATATCTCGCAATTCTGATTTTTTTTCTCTCTCCACTGCTACTACATTAGGTCCAGCCCAGATGAGTCGCCTTCCAGCACTTCTTGCCCTCCTACTTCCTGCCGATAGCTCTTGTCTGGGAGACAGAGTGATTTTCTAAAACATGAATCCGATCCCATCATTTTAATGCTCAGGATCTCTCTCTCTCTCTCTCTCTCTCTCTCTCTCTCTCTCTCTCTCTCTCTCTCTCTCTCTCTCTCTCTCTCTCTCTCTCTCTCTCAAAGTGTGAGGCATGAACCAGAACAAGGCATGCCAAGATGTATATTACCTTGTTCCTTCTTTCTGGGCACTTCTTAAACTGTGCCTCACATTCATTGTCAATTTATCTTTGGGAAGTCTTAGAATTCATTGTCTGGAGTATCAAGAAGCCCTCATGAAACAGCCAGCTCCATGTGCCCTCCAGACTGTAATAGGACCTCTGAACCTACTGCTAGAGCACTCTGTGTGATGTCATTATGACACCTCAGATGCCACAACTCTCTGCTCTTACTTATTCCTTCCTTAGCCCATGAGTAGCTCAGCTATTTGGCAGCATCAACATCCAGTGATAATATTACACACTAATTATTTAATAACAACACTTCCTGCTACATACATGCTTGAAACACTTCAATTACGGATTTCACAGATATGATTTCCACAACATGCTTTATTCAATCATGAAGAGTCAACGCGAGCACAGGATAAAAGGGACTGCATGGTGAAAATGCTCATTCCTTCCCTAGAAGTGGAGGCCCTAAAGAAGTGGAGGCCTCACCCAACCTGAGGAGCAAATCAGTGAACCCAGAAAATGTACTGAAGTTTAAACCTACTCTCAGTCCACTTCCGACCAGGGCTGATCAATGTCACCTCCTTAGTTCTGAGCTCATAAGCTCCAATAGGTCCTAGGTGAGTTGTCTAACTCATACAAGTGGTGGTTTGGTGGCACTTCTGCAGAAATAGCCTGGGACCCTTCAAAGACAGATGAAGGAAGAGAGGGCATTTGCCATAGTACCTCCAGTGAAATTCACCTCAGGCAGCAGCTCCTTCCAACCTGCACAGATAAAGCCTGTGGTACAGCCTGGGAGCCTTCTGTAGAGGCTATCCCTCATTGGTTCTGTGGGTGACATAATGCCATCACTATTAAAATCAGATATAGCCGTGAAAACTGTTGTAGTCAGAGACAGAGACAAGAGGTATACGTGGCTCAGAATATGGTAGATCTTATGACACTGTAATAACTATGTGGAATATTCTGTAAGCATTAGATATGCAAAAGAATGATTTTTTAAAAATAAAATGTTTATTATCAAAAAGGATGAACCTATAGGAACTGGTAACTGTTAAAAGATCAAGTGTAGATGTAGTATCATTTGAGATACTCTTTTATTTAATGTGTATTACTTACATATTAAAAGTTCACATTCTCTCAAAAGCTGAAAGCACACATGTGAAATAGAAATGACATAATTAAACATACTATTTAAAAGTCTTAGGAAAAAAGTATAATGCAACATGATATTTTGCAATTTGACTGAAAAATTACTTAACAAATGTAAAACCTTTAATAAAGCTCCTGCCATGGTCTGCAGAATGAGGAGAGCAGCCTGGTCACCTTGGATATCAAAAATCTATTCTTTTACTTTTCTTAATTTAATTTTTATTAATTACAGTTTATTAACTTTGTATCCCAGCTGTAGCCCCTTCCCCCATTCCTTTCCAATTCCACCCTCCCTCCCTCTTCTTCTCCTATGTCCTTCCCCCAGTCCAATGATAGGGGAGGTCCTCCTCCCCTTCCATCTGACCCTAGTCTATCAGGTCTCATCAGGACTGGCTTCATTGGCTTCCACTGTGGACTGGCAAGGCTGCTCCACCTTTGGGGGGAGGTGATCAAAGAGCCAGCCCATGTTCACTACACCTGCACTTAAACTAATTGTTTTCTTTTGTGTACTTCCCTAAATATTCTTGAATACCTGTACATGTGCACATGTATTTGTGTGTGTTTATGCATGATGCACAGCATTGCATAAGCACACATATATATCAAATGCAAGGATATATACATCAACCATACAAGGTGCATATGTATATTATTTCTAGTTCTTTATTTAAACTGGGAAATTACTAAAAGAAAAGCCCTGTCTTGGGTGCTTTTTCTGTTGCTGTAATAAAATATTTGACAAGCTGCTTACAGGGTGTTTATTTTTTTGCACTCCCACTGATAGAGTACCATCCGTGATGGTGGGAGGTCCTGTCAGGAACTTGAGGAAGCACCTGGTCCTATTGTATCTTCATTCCCAATGCAAGCTTTGTGCATCCTTCTGTAAATCACAATCTTTTTGGGCAATTGGATTTAGGACTATTGAGCCATTCACCTCTTATCCTTGGCACCCTGCTCTTGTTTCAGCAGGGAGTGGTGAATGCTTACACACAGCTCATGGTCTCTTTTTAATAAAATCTGTGACCCCATGACTGAGAATGGTGCTGCCCATAGCTGACTAGTGTTTCTGCCTCAAGACAATCTCTCACAGAACTCCCAAAGGCCTGACCCCTAGGTGACTTTACATCTCAGCAATGCAACAATGGTGATTAACCATCTCAGCTGGCAAAAAGCTCAAACAATTGGCTTCTTTCTTTCTTTTTACCTTAGTACTATTTATTTATTTTTGTTTATAATTTTTAATTTAATTTTCATTTATTTATTTATTACAATGTATTCACTTTGTATCCCAGCTGTAGACCCTTCCCTTGTCTCCTCCCAGTACCACACTCCCTCCCTCCTCTCCTCCTATGCCCCTCCTCTAGTCTACTGATACAGGAGGACCTCCTCCCCTTCCATCTGACCGTAGCCTATCAGGTCTCATCAGGATTGGCTGCATTGTCTTCTTCTGTGACCTGGTAAGGCTGTACTTTCCAGGGAGAAGGTAATCAAAGAGCTGGTCAGTGACTGAGCTCATGTCAGAGACAGCCCCTGTTACCCTTATGAGGGAACCCAATTGGACACTGAGCTGTCATGGGCTACATCTGAGCAGGGGTTCTAAGTCCTCTCCATGTATGGTCCTTCGTTGGAGTATTGGTCTCTGCAAAGACCCCTGAGCCCAGATACTTTGGTTCTGTTGGTCTCCTTGTGGAGCTCCTGTCCCCTCCAAGTCTTTCTAACTTCTGCTTCTTTCATAACATTCCCTGAACTCTGCCCAAAGTTTGGCTATGAGTCTGCTTCGATGCCCTGCTGGGTTAACAAGTGAAAATGGCCAATCTGCCAAGAGCAATCTACAGATTCAATGCAATTCCCATCAAAATACCAACACAATTCTTTACAGAACTTGAAAGAACAATTCTCAATTTCATATGGAAAAACAAAAAATCCAGAATGGCTAAAACAATCCTGTACAGTAACAGACTGCAGGTATCCCCATCCCTGATCTACTGTACTACAGAGCAACAGTAATAATAACTGCATGGTACTGGCATAGAAACAAAATGGTGGATCAATGGAATCTAATCAAAGACCCAGAAATAAACCCATACACCTACAGACACTTGATTTTTGACAAAGATGCCAAAACCGTGCAATGGAATAAAGACAGCATCTTCAACAAATGGTGCTGGTCCAATTGGATATCTACATGTAGAAAAATCCAATAGATCCATATTATGGCACAAAACTGAAATCCAAGTGGAGCAAAGACCTCAACATAAAACCAGATACACTAAACCTGTTAGACAAAAAAGTGGAGAAGAGCCTTGAACTCATAATTGGCCTTTTTCACACCCAAGTAATGTTGGCTTAAAGAAAAACAATTGCACTTGTCAGCAGTTTCTGTTTCTCACTATTCTGAAGAACTTACAACAGTTCTGCATTTTCAGAAGAGCTGGCGGCTGCTTCTGTCCCCAACTGTACTCCTGTCTCTTTTCTCCACTGTCGTGTGTGTGTGTGTGTGTGTGTGTGTGTGTGTGTGTGTGTGTGTGTGAAGCCCTGGCTGTCCTGGAACTAGATTGGAAGAGCAGACTGGCCTCTGCTTCTTTTTTCCCAAGTGCTGGGGTTTACGGCTTGCACCACCACGGCCTAGCTCACTCTCTTCTTTCAGTTCATACTGTCTGATCTTACCTAGAAGCATTGATCAGAGTTGAGACAAAGTCAACAAGATGTGGAAAGTAAATGCTAATGGTTAACTGTCCTTTTTATTATGTACGATAGCCTTCTGTCAGAAATGTATCACAGGCAAATGACTTAAGCAAGGGTCACTGAGATCTGCACAGATCATGTAGGCTCAGGCTGGGAACCTGGCCATGTACATCTGACAGAAAATGTCCTTTGGGTGTGTCACCCATCTTGTGTTTTTCTTTGAGGATAACTTTGACTATCTATAGGAGCTTAGTCTTGCATTGTGAACTCCAGTTGGGTTTTTTTCACTTATGTAGCTACTCAACTGTAACCATTTGAGAATGGTTCAAAACAAGTACAGGGATACCCAAATTAATCTATTTTTCAATTTTGACAGGCTTTGCCCATCCCTGTGTAAACCACAATCCCTTTGGGCAGCTGGGAATAGGACAGCTAAGTCATTTGCCTGTTTTCCTTGGCACCTATTCTTATTTCGGGCAGAGCTAGCTTCCTGCTGGTTCATGCCTTCTATTCCACGGAGCTTGTGTTTGCACTGGTGTTCTAAGCAGGCTTCGTGGCTCCATTTTCTTCCAACTAAAGTTGCTAGTATCCACTAAAGCGCAATTAATTTTACCAAATTACTTCTCTGCTCATGTTAATCCCTGATTTAAAAATCTCCAGTGCCTTGTTATGGCTTAAGGCAGTGGCCTCCCAGAATGGTAGATATGACCAAGCAGTAAATAAAGCAGAAGAAAGATCAAAACTTGAAAACAATTAAATCAATTATTATTCATATAAAATATGAATAATGTAGATTTATTTCAAATTGGCATCTTAAAAAAAACAGCCATTTTGCACTTAGGAAAAGACAGCATAAACCTAAGATGTATGAATGAAAACCTCAGAATAGAACATAATCTGAAACAATGAAACAATAATAATCAGTGTAAACTACCTTTTATGGAAAGCTTAAATATTGGTCACAATTATCTCTATGCTCCTCAGACTAACACCCCAGACGATTTCCTGCTGAGCCTCTGGCTAGGGAGAGAAGGCAGCTGCAGTGAACTTTCACAGCTGTGTCTCTCCTGCCTTTTGTTCCCACCATGTCTGAGCTCTTGGAATTTTGCTTCAGAAACAAACTCATGTTGCCTGTCCTCTTTAGGAGGTCCTCCCCATATAATGACTAGGTGGAAACTGATAAGGAGGCTCTTCCCAGTGCTATTAATTGATTGACTTGCTTGATGGTGGTAGCTATTATTCATTTAAATCTGGCTTCCTGTTTCATAAACTCAAATTAAAATGCTGAGGATTAAAGGCAGGCTTTTTGCCACTGGAGCATGAAGGATAAATCAAAGGATTCAGCCGAAATCTTTTTATTCACTCCTGGTTTGCTTGACCTCTGCAGGGAATAAAGTGGGGAAGGTAAAAAAAAAATAAATTAAATTAAAATTTAAAAAACCCTCTTGCTTCACACTCAAGAATTTGAAGTGTGCTAGGGAACATAAGAGACTATCTGCCCTTCGGCTTTAGTTAGCTGTAAGAGAAATGCTCGTTGAAATTACACTACAGGTTTTGATCCCATTGGCCATGTGTTTATTCACCACAAACTATACCTATCCTTCTTGTCCCAAAGTAGAGTTCAAATTGATGCAGCCAACACAGAAGAGTATAAGGATAATCATCTGTTCATAAGAGTTTATTTTGTTTCTTGGTTTGTTTTGGCAATGGAATTTATCAAGATTGGGATTCCTCCTCTTGGAGGATGGATGCCATCTGAGTCTAAGGTGGAGCCTTTGCATGCCATCCAGAAAAAGCTAAATGAAAACAATCATAGAGAAACACAAATACAGGTTTTTAGCTTACCTTCAGACTGTTACTTACAAGCCCACCCTAATTCCTCATTTTGAAAGACTCTACTCTGTGTGTGACAAGTAAAGATGAGAGAGCTTACTATATTAGACTGCAATGTATTCACATCCATTTCCCCCTACCTGACAGCCAATTGCTATCTCAGAAATACTCCATCATAACTCAAGAGTTTCCCAAATACTTGTTTGATATTGACATCACTATTAAACTGACAGATGATCTCATAAAAGGAAGCCTTTGTCATTTCCCATTTTACATCTCTTTGACAAGTCATTTCTGGTTCAAAATAGAATTCTATCTCAGTGTTCCCATTCTGACCACAACCCACATCTGGCCTCTTCAATGTCATTTGCTAGTATACTGCGCATCCAAATCCCCTGGCTTTTGTGGCCAACTTGAGGGTCTTTTGGGTGGTTCTTTGCAAATATGAAAGTGGCGTTCTCACTTTAGGAGTGGGCAGGCAACTTGCTAGCCATTAGTGATGCTTGACTAAGTGCCAGGAAGAAGCCATTAGCTGGTGCATTGCTGGGAAGAACCCATTAGCACCCAGCTGCCAGGCAGGGTTTAGAATGCGAAGCATCCCATATATTCACAAACTAGAAATGGTGCTTCTCTCAGGATACTGCTGGTGGCTTGGGAAGCATGAAAGATGAATTGTCCTCTACGCTCACTGTGATGCTTTCATTCCTAAGACATGGAAAATGTGAAAGAAAAAGAGAAATGTTATTTTTCCCAGATATTTCATTTACAATAGGTTGTTTTTTAAAATCATTGTGAACGTATAGAGAATCAATCTGGAAGTTGCTTGTATGCACATAATATGTTTAGCCTATAAAAAGATTTTTGTTAAATACAAACCCAAACAATAAAAAATTATTGTGAACAAATAAAAATGATAATAATAATAATTCAAGTCATAGTATGAAAGCTCCACCCATATTCAGGAGATGTCAGGTTTTGCCCTCCAGGTCTGTGGTCTCACTTTCTTAGGCACTTCTAATGAGATGAGGAATGCCCCTCGTGTGTACATTTCTTGGCTGCTGGACCTTCCTTCAAGGCCTTCATTCTCTGTATTCCACATGTCTTGGTCTCCTTTGCTCTCTCTCTCTTCTGGTTCTGTGAAATATCTGGTCACTCACTGTCTTCACTGTACCCTCATCCTTTTCAAACTGTACCTATCTGTCTCTGCTGCCCACTGGACAGGCAGTAGGAATAATGCATGGGTGTCACCGGAAGAGGGAATAAGGAAGTGTGTACTTAGTATGTATTTAGACAGTGTTTTACAGTCTATGTTTCTGTGCAGGAAAGTGACTGTAAATTCAATGTGTTCATTTGAAAATGATAGTTAACTATAAGGGTACTTTGAAAATGATAGTGAACTATAAGGGTAATTTGAAAATGATAGTGAACTATAAGGGTACAGAAGTGCTTAACAGAAATCCCGAAGGTGTAACACTTAGCACCAGAAAAGGCAAGAAGCACAATGTTTGTTGATCTCTGAAGCAGTAGTTTACAGCATCACACTAGTCCTCTACCACGAGTAGAATTTGTTTATATTTTCTCTTTTCCTGATTGCTGTCAGCTTAGTTTCTCCTCTGATTCAATGAGGAAAATAGGGCCCATTACCAGGATTAGAGTTAGAGGAATTCTGAGTTCTCTTCAGTTCAGTAGAATCATATTTGGTCTAATCAACCATGTATAAGATGCAAGTGGCCTCATGTGTGCATAGCATTCCACAGGTTTGAGATGGAATAGGATTCTTTGAGCAGGTGTAGGCAACCTGTACAGACAGAATATATATAATTATGTCTAAGAGCCATGATATTGCTACACTGTTGTGTATCAGGTTCTCTAATCTCAGAGTGCATTTGGGGAGGGTGTACGAAAGAATGCCCCATGTGTGCAGATACCTGAACTATGGGTTTAAGAGAAACTTACAAAACTATGAAATCAAACATTTGTTTTATATCTTTTATCCAACCCGAACACCCTGCTTTAATATTGCACCAGGAAAATGCAACAAGCATATACTTTTCTCAAGCATTCTGCATACAGTGGGCTTATGAAAATGCATGAATAAGACGTAGCATTTTTCAGACTGTACATATTACATTTGTGGGCTTACAGTTGAAATACAAACATCAGATAAGAAAACTTGTTCCAAGTGGGAAATCTTGAAACCTCATGTGTCAGCCAGAAAGAGCATGGGGGGAATTATCATAGTCAATTTCATTATTAATCCCCAGGAGTCCAAATTAATTAATGGCATACTGGATTTAGGACATTGTGGTCAAGATTGCTATTAGGAAAATGTAATCCTGTGGACCAGAGAGAGGGAAGCCTTCGTTTCCCACACGCAACTTTCAGTTTCACACCGGAGTAACTTTAACAGCCAGGGCCTGTACAGACCCAGAAGTGCTGGGGGTCTAAAAAACCCATCC
The DNA here is from genome assembly GCA_028658305.1 of Pachyuromys duprasi. Classification (NCBI taxonomy): domain Eukaryota; kingdom Metazoa; phylum Chordata; class Mammalia; order Rodentia; family Muridae; genus Pachyuromys; species Pachyuromys duprasi. The sequence continues at coordinate 45,185,927 of CM053750.1, forward strand.
AGCTTTCTACTTTGCCCCCAGCCTTCTTGGCCCAGGGTTGGGATCTTCTTTGAAACTATATTGCCTCTAATATATCCAAAGCAATGAAAAGTCTGTTTTGTTTTGTTTTTGAAAAAGAAAACTTGTTTTCTATTCTTGTTAGCATGGAGTAATCTTGAAAGTACTTCACAAAGATGAACATGAATGTTGACTTAAAACGAGGAATAAAACATAAGTTGTAGTGTTTTCTAGGTCACTGCAGATTGAGTATAGATTTAGGAGCCAAATCCGAGAACTACTTCGGAACTGGGAGTTTTTTAGTCTCAATCAGACACAAGTAACTTGTCTTATACTGAAATCATTTGGCATTACACCTCTCACAAAAACCTTAGTACCTCCAAAGCCAAAGTCTTGTAATGTGTAGTGTATCAGTAATTTTGTGCAGTAGGATACTGACAGTGTTGAGTGACTTTGATATAACTGCATTGTATTATGGCAGCCACTGAAGGAAATACAGGAATATTTTAGCAGATCAGGATATAGAACATTTTATCGTTAAGCATATAACAAGCAAATGCTTAAACGACAGGTGAAATCAAGGCCTAACAGCTCCAGGGAAGCCTCCCTTGACACAGATGCCCTTTGGCTGTAAAGGGGATGAAGCAGCAAGCCCAGCAATATGGAGTCGGATTTAGAGAACTTGGCTTGTAGTAACAGCCTCATGTCTCTGGGCAACAACCTCAGTTCTTGCGTAAAGTTTCGATGGCTGCCTTACAAATTATCTAAAGTGGGTGAGAGTTAATCATCATCACCATCATCATTATCATCATCATCTATTCTTTAACAATGCAGGGCCAGAACTTCAAAGTCAGTGCTTGGAAGGATTGGTTCAGATTGGAAAAAGAATGTGACCTTCGTTTTGTTGTTGTTGTTTTGTTTTCTTCTTTCTGGTGGTTTCTGCATCTGGTGATATTTCTTGGCTTATGAATACATCCACCTCCATCCACCTGGCCTTCTCTATAGCTCTGTATCCCCGTTTCTCTTTGTTTGTGGAGGAGCGGCAGAGTCTACCCAAATTCAGAATACTTTCACCACCATCCTTGCGTCTGTCACATCTGCAAAGATTCTTTCTCAATGACTTCGCATCCTGAGATTTCTGATGGACATGGATTTTGAAATGGCCAATGTCCAACTCTATAAAGTTGCCTTAGCTGTACATTATGTGCTCTAAGAATATCTGCCTTTCAAATTGTTGTGACATGTCACTTGATGAAGTAACATGTTTAGGATTTGGTATATGTTGATCAGTGTGTGTGTGTGTGTGTGTGTGTGTGTGTGTGTGTGTGTATTAGTGAGTTGAAAGATAAGTTCATTTCTGTTGTAGAATCATTAGCATGCATTTCTAAGTATATCACTGTCTCTCAAGCACCAGACTTTCCCCTCCCTCTTTTCCTCCCTCTGTCCGTCACCTTCACCTACAAACCTTCCATGTTCTTTTGTTTGTTTGTTTTTAAAATGAAAACTGAAGGAAAACCTTGGCACAACATTGTCATAGCAATAGCAAGGGGAAAATGAGCCAAGGCAATGCACAGTCTTGGCCTGGGTGACAGGGAATCTTGAATTCATTAAAAAAGAATAATAAAAAAAGAACCTCATGGCTGAAGGTTGCCAAGTTACAAATTGGCAAGCCTTGTTGGGCCCAGATCACCAACTCATTTTAATTAAATTGCCTCTGATTGAGCTTTGGGCGATGTTTTTTTGTTTGTTTGTTTTTTGTTTTTTTTTTTTTAATATATTGAATTTGCTCTGTGGTGAGCCAGCTTGGGCATCTTTGTGTTAAATTGTTCAGAGGTGTGTTCATTGGAAGATATTTTAACCACCCCAACTTGACTCACTCCAGGCTCACTTCACCTGTGGCCCCAACAGATGTGGTTTATACTGATCATATAGTATGGCCTGTTCCCAGGCAAAGGACACAGTCTATGAGAGGAATTAGAGAGGTCCAAGCACCTACCTAGTTAGAAACAGCTAGGTAGCAACTGGAGTTTTTCTCCCTTCTCACAGCTAAAGGAGAGGGAATTGTTAAGGGAAGGTGCTGCATTGCCTCAGCTGGTCTGCTGCTGGCCTGCCTTCCAGGGCACTCGGCCTCGTGTCTTCCAGTATACACGAATGCGCACTTTGCTCTGCAGAGATAATCCATTTGATTTTACTCCAGTGCAGTCCAGATGGGGCTGGAGACCTTTCCAAATACAAATGTAAGGAGCCACCTGCTCCTATTGTCCACAAGAGAGACAATCAAGTGGCTGACACACATAGCAGGCCTTGGGTGTGCTACCTGTCATCAAATACTGCATGACTAATGATAATCCCCAAACTGTGGGCAATCATCACTGACTGGTGAAAATCAATACAATACTTTTATGGACTGATGTTCCTGTCCTTACTTCTGCCCCTCCTCATCTCATACCAGTGCACCATTCTGTTAAATACCCTTTCCTCATTATTAATTTTGTAACTGTTAGTCCCACATTTAGCCCAGAAAATTGTTATTTCCCTTTAAAGAAGAATCTTGGGTGTGAAGAGTTTTATATCTTAGAGACCGAGCCAGAAAAGGGGTTGGCAGAAAGCAAGCCACTCCTGTCTATACTCTGTGTCTTTCTAAACACAGTTTCAATCTCTGTCCCTGCTGCTGCTTTTAAATACCCTTGAAGCCTGGCTTCAACTGTGGTGAGCTGACACTTCACTGAGTAGTGCTAGATAGCTGGTCCCAGTGATGTGAGTGTGGGAGAGCTAGCCCAACCCCTCGCCTGGGCAAAGTGAAAAGCTGGCCATGGTGGCAGGGGTGCAAGAGAGCTGGTGGGCTGAATAATTCAGCTACTACCCAGGCCCAGATCCAGAGCTTTGAGTTGGCCTACTCCAACATCTATTCCTTCTATTAACTGCTGGAGTGCGTGAAGGGGCTGGCCCTGCAGAACCACAGCTGCAGGATCTCCATGACACAGGGCAACCAAAGGATATCAGAGAGGACCCCTGATGAAGATCCAATGTTGATAGTGTAGCAAAAACCAGAGGCCTCGAACCAGAGCAATGTCTCATTGCAATGAACACTTGCAAGTAAAGCTGTTTGGCTAATAGGGCATATCGTATGACACTGTGACACACCACAGCTTCCATGGAGGTGTATTTTTTGTTGTTTGTTTTTGTTCTTTTTAAAAATTTTGTAGTGAGAATTCTGGAACTTTGGTTTCTTTAAAAACACAGAAATATTATAAGAATGTGTTTTTGTTTTAATCCTGGGTATAGGGATGTGGGGTTGCTTCAGACTATCTGTAGCAGCTGATGATGATTTGTCTCATGCTCTAGCAGAGGCATGTTTTTTGCCAGATGCAGATAGTTTCTGTGACTGTGTGACTGTTGGAATTCTAGGAATTATTCAGAGGGTATAAAAATGCTAGGGTTGGTAGTTGTTGGTCATTCAGGGGGATTGGTGGTGGTTTGTTAGTAATTGTGCTCAAAGAAGAAACAAGAAAGAAATTAGATACAGAATCTGTATCTCTCACCTCTATTCTTCTTTTTTTTTCCTGTCTAGTGATAGGGGAAGAAACCAGGGGGATAAAGGGTGGGAAAAAGAAGCAAAAACTGGCTACAAATTTTAATTCTTTTTGGGGGGGGGCGTGTTTCTAGGATGTTCCAAGGCTGATATGGAGGAATGGAAAGATAAGTAGTATTTTAATGAATTATGTGAACTTCACAAAGAGTCAATAAAAAGTTTTTTAAAGGCCTCATGTCAAACTATTATCTATTTACTGTTGAGATGTGCACACTCAGAGTCAAGAACGAAGTCACTCTTGATGACCTATGTAGTTATTCAAGTTCAAGATTTAAAGTTTTTATATACTCTTCAAAAGAAACGACATCTTTTCTTCTTCTCCTTCACCTTCTCCTTCTTTATCTTCTTTCTTCTCCTCCTCCTCCTCATCCTTCTCCTTCTTCCTCTGAATCTACACGACTTCATGGAAAAAATGTGTCTGCATTATTCTTTTTTTGTGAGGCTGAGGTCCATGGGGGCATGTGAAGGCACAGAAGCTATACCTCTGCCATCGTATACCTTGGCTGTGAGCAGAGATCCAGCAGATAGGTCAACAAAGTTGAAGGAAAGAATTTTATGTGCCAACGTTAACAGCAATGCTTATGTTAATAACTTCACCCTGATACAGGATTTCAAATTCTTAGCCCCCACCCCCAAACTCTAGCAAAAAAGGAATAATATAATCACTTTATTTTTCTGGAAATCAACCTGTTTTTTAGCACCAAATTTATTATGATGCTGGAATGTTGAGAAATTAACCCATCACACTCCTCTTCTTCTACCTCCAAGGTTGTTGGTATTTGGTTGGGAGACCTTGGTTGGCACCAACCACCTCAGTCGGATCGATGTCAGGCCCGGGGAGACTTGGCAATACTAGTCAACATCTTACCATTAGGAATGTCCCTCCTGGACACTCCACTGGACATGGCCATGCTCTGGACCCTGGGACCCTTCCAGTAGTGGAGGTTCTCTCTGCCTCTAGCCCAAGGGAGCCCTAGTGCTGTGGTCTTTGCTGCTAGGCTCCTCCTTCCCCTTTCCCACACCCAAGAGAAGTGTTGTTGCTGTTATGTTGTTTATCTTGACTAAGCTAAAAGAAAACATTTAAGAACCCTTGTCTTATGCTAGGTTTTCTTTTGTTTTTTAATTGAAAATTGATTTTTCTATCATACAATAGACCCTGAACAGTTTCCTCTTCCTTCACTTTTCCAAGTCCCTGCCTACCTCCCCTCTCTCTTGTCCAATTCTCTTCATAATCCCACAGAAGAGGAGGAGGAAAGATTGTAGGAGCCAGATGGGTTGAAGAACACCAGGAGAACATGGCCCGCTTAATCAACCAAGCAGGGCTCACATGGGCTCACAGAGACTGAAGCAGCAATCACAGGGCATGCAAGAGTCTGTGCTAGGTTTTCAAGATGCAGATTTTTTTTCTATTAGAGAATACTCTTCTGTTATTTTCCCTCCTTCAGAAAACTAAGTACTAAGAAATTGAACTTTTTTGCCAAAAATGGAAAGAAAAGCTAAAAGATAAGGTGTGAAAACAATTAAAGAAAAGGATGCCAAGAATTTGCAAGACAGCATGGGGAGGGGGATAACACAAGAGGGTTTGAAGAGCAGAAAAAGGAGGAGGAATGAAATAATTATATTATGATATTAAAAACAAATAAAAAATTTAAAAACACAAGAGATTAAAAGGGGAGATCATGTATATTTCCTGCAGCAACAATACATGGAACTGACTTGATATGGAGAAGCCAAGGGCTAAATGACAGCCGATAAGCAAAGCAATGTTCCAAGGACAGTGGCTTGACTCAACGTATATCTTTTCAGTTTCAGTTTTTTTTAAATCAGTAAGTAGGTGAGCTACCTGCTGCATAGATACCACCTGCACACATTGCTGTGAATCACAAGGTCAATGGTCCAGTCTTCACTACACCGCCTCCATCTTGGCATCCTAGGCTACTGTTTCACCTACTATCTCATTCTCCAAACAGCAGGAAAGAAAAGCCTGATTCAGGGCAAGCGCAGCCAAGACAAGGTGATGCCTGAGAGCTACACACATTTTTGCTCAGTTCCATGAGCCCAGACATAAATTTGACTACTCAGCCATAAGAGAGATTGGGGTAGAGCAAAAGCCAAGGCTAAGCTGGTAGCCCTGAGCCAAGGCTAAGCCCAATGTGGCAATACAGTTAGCAAAATTAGGAGAAGAGTAATAATAAGCCACAGTTAGTGAGCACAGAGATATCAAGACTGCATACATTACATACCACATCCAGTGTGCTGCCAGCAAGACTATCTGATTCATTTTAGAGATGATGGCGATCAGAAACACATACTTCATTTGTGTTCATACAGGCAGAAAGCAACTCAGTGGTAGAGTTAAGACTCACCCTAAATATGACTTTGATGGGTCTATGTTTCTGTATACTACAGTATAAATAACCTGGTCATTGTGCTTCGGTGGCTCAGTTCTAAGGTCATACTTAGTTTCAGTGAAGAGCCAACAGACTCTTATAGCAAGATACAGAAAAATGCTAATAACTGGGGCTGTGCTTTGGTTTTTTCTTTTAGAACGACATGATGTATTAGTACAGAGGTAGTTGACATATCAATGCAGCTTTCGTATATTAGGCCTTGGAAGAGTGGTAGATTGACTGTTGCATGTTAGGTAGAGAAGTTATGAATCTATGTCACTTTTCACATGAAATACCTTGTTTGTTTATGAGTAATAGCATGAATTGTGTTCAGCCAAGACAGGAAGTCAAAATAGCAATATCAATAAACTCCACACTCTCACATATGACATTTTTATATGCAAAAGGCATAGTGCCTACAGGTGTAGTGTTCACTGAGACCCCGCCAGCGGGGTCTGTTGTACTGGCTATTGGCTCTGCAGAGCTGGGATGCATCTTGTTGATTAATCTGTCCTGTTTCCTGTTTGTTCTCTTCCTGGGCCTCTTCTGTATTCATCTTGCTCTCTTCCATCTCTACTCTTTCCCTTCTATTGTTCATCTCTATCAAAGATCCAGTGTGTGGATATGGAAACACTAGAACATTTATTATCTGTGGAACCCAGCTCACAATAAGATTTTAATCTTTCCCTTCTGTAAGCATGCAATACTATACAGACTTTCAAGATATCCAAATTCTCTCTCTCTCTCTCTCTCTCTCTCTCTCTCTCTCTCTCTCTCTCTCTCTCTCTCTCTCTCTCTCTCTCACACACACACACACACACACACAATAAAAAAACATCTCATGTTATGTAATTTAGTATCTGCACACTTTAACATCAGTGGACATATGTGATTGTGTCTAGCAACACCATAGCTCAAAATTAGTCAACATTCCAGTCAAGCTTGAAATCAAATTTCCCCACACACAGCTTTTCATTTCATGGACAGCATTCAGTGATGACTATTTTTACTGTATATAAAAGAATATATAATAGTGACAGCACCTTGTGTTTATATGGGGTCTCTATTTCTGAACATGCTCATATAAACACGTCTTATTTATCTTCACGGGAGTTTTGTTGTTCTGTTTTGTGGGTTCAAGCTGGTCTCCAGGAGGAGTTTAAGTCTCTTAGGAACAAATTATTTTTCAACTGAGTGTGTTAAAACATGAGTCTACCATACAGGCTTAATTTCTCTTTGAGCCTGTTTCTCTTCCTGCTTCTTTGCTTTGCTGTCGTGCCAACAAAGACTTTGCTGCATTTGCTGTTGATGGAGATTGGTATAGCCCCCAAAGAGCCCACCAACCCTAAACAGCCAGGAGAAGTAATGGAGTCAGCACTCCCTCTCCCCATTAACCTTTTCTCTCTCCTACTTAGGGTTGGGGTATTGGAAGGGAGAGGCTCTAAGGAACCCAAACAAAAAAGTTTAAAAGTGAGTACAATATTCTACAATATTTCTATGCAGCACTTTGTACAGTGCTGGTAACCCAATGAAGACTGGTACAGATATAGCAGTAGGTATAGGTAGGTATTAGATGAGGTTATTGTTTTCTCTTGCCCATTACATCACTGTTATTACCTTGACTTATAATTTGGATCTCTATGCATTAAGGTTAGGATGACTGGAATCAGGGATAACTTCTCAGCCACTGAGTCTAATGGGGATAATGAATTCCAAGTGGCAGCCAGCAGCTCTGCAGGCTTACATGGGAACTTGTCACTGTCACAACTCTCTGTCTATTAAACTGTCTTTAAACATTAATAGTATCAAGTGAGATATTAGGTATAGACCCAGGTAAAAATGTATTCTCTAGTCTCATCTAGCTTTGAGAGACAGTAAGTAGCTTTTTCTTATGAATGGTTTGGAAGCATGTTTAATAAAGGCATAGAATTTTTTTTAACAAATTGTTAAGACTAAATCTATAAAGTATGAAGAAAGCCCACTGGCCTTTATTTGATTTTAACACCATAAGATTGGAGGATGTAAATGAGTTACATCCCTTTGTGCTCATTCTCTTATATCTGTGCTGCTTTTCAACATCAGTAATGAGGCCTTGTTACTGAACATTCTCATCACTGTAAGGACTTCACAGATCTTTGGCAGCACAGTTCATCAGTATCTAGAAAAACATTTCTCCCTTCTCATCCTCAAGGATGCCTTCTTCCAGTATCTGGTGAATTTTCATATTATAGACTTGTGCTATTTGTCATTACTGACGAAGCCAATCATTATTCAAAGCATGTCCTACTAATTGCCAACCTCATGGACACCAGAGGCTTTGGATTCTGATATGAGTGGCACTCCCCCCGCCCCAATGGAAAATTCTATTTGTTCCATGTTGGGATAGAATGAGTAAAACTTTGTAAAAACAAAAATACTCATTTCTTGGCAGCAGATTTAAATCATATGCATTTGTGGAACACTTCATGAAGATTATGTACCTGAAAAACAAATTTGCTGATGCCGGTGATGGCTTGGGTATGGTTAAGTTCTTGATAGCACAGTGGCAATATCTTACTCAAACCTTTAAAGTACAGGTGTGAAACTCTACAAACTGTTTGCTCTCAAATATGCACCCTAAAAGATAAGTGCTATTTTCTCATTGCCTTTGGGCTGCCTGTGTTTGAAAATAAGCAGATACTAAGATACTGGTGGAGATGGGAGGAGCTGGCTGAGGGAGGGGGTGAATGTAATGGATGACCTGAACGATTTCCACAGACAGAATGTCATGATGCTCTTCAAAGTCCATACGCTTAGCCTGACCACATTCTCAGGTATAAGCAGCCAAAGATGAGCTACTTTAAGAGCATATAAAAATGAAGATATTCGTGTGTTGTCTGTGTCAGAAAGTTTGTTGGTTATGGCTTATGGGCCATTGTGTAGGATATCCTTCCCAGTAGAATTTCTGAGGTAACAGAAATTGTGAGGAACTGGAGTTCAGCTTATTCACAGGTACTGGGGGTCCTAGAGTAGAAGACACAGTGGAGGGAGCATGGGTCATAATCAGCAAGAGCAGAGAGCACAGGAGAGATGTGCAGCTATTTCTGGAATTTCTTGCCTCTGGCTTGCCCTGCCTCATACTAAATTTAGGTGGAGGACAAAAGAGGGTGAAGTCATCCTGACCCCAAGTTTCCTAAAATCACAGCAACTAGAATATTATATAAAGAAGCAAATGTGGATAGAGAAAGTCAAGAAAGGAGAACAGGAACCAAGTATGTTTGCTTGATTTTAAGTGTTGAGGAGTTTTGGGAGCTGAAAGAGAATCTATTTGCAGAAAATGGAGCCTTTCAGTTAACTTATTTTAGTTTCTACAGTATTCTGCTCCTTCCCAGATGAAGTTTCTCTTCCTTCCTTAGCTGCACGGAAATTTAAAACCACCACTAAAATGTCTCTCCCCAGGGGGCACCAAATGCAAGCCAGCGGTGCTCTCCCATGCCATATCCCCGAGATGCCTTTTTACCACGATAATGGGTTTGGTTGATTTTATCAGATAGATGCTAAGCTTGTGGGTAATTTTCATGTATGGTTTTTAGCAGGCTTATTTACAGTGTTATAATTTAAGGTGCAGTAGGCTGTTTTCCAATCCTGTGCGGGTTTTTTTGTTTTGTTTTGTTTTTTTGTTTTTTGTTTTGTCAGACTAAAGGTACGGCAATCCAAAGGCCAGCACATTCCCATGCTGTTTGTTTTCCAGGACAGCTTAGGCTGTACTTTTGGCTGCTGGTCTTTTGGTGATCCTTAATGCAAGCAGCAAGTCACTTTTTTATTCTAAAGAGATCAAAGCCCAAGAGGAAAGGGTTGTTATTGTCTTCTTGACATGACATTGGGTTGGTTGGGCTCTCTCAAAGCCTATGTGGTGTTTACTGATCAATACACACACACACACACACACACACATCATTTTTCTTCACCTTCTCTTTACCAATGCCTAACTCTACCACAGGTGAAATTGTTAAACTAATAAAAAATTTTTAATCAAACCACTCTTTTTTATTTAAATTTTAATGTTTTTACTTCACAATTTATTTATTATACATCTCGATTGAAGCCCCCTCCCTCAACTGCCCTCAGACCCTCCCTCTCTCCCTCTTCCCCCAACCCCCTCCCCTAGTTCACTGAAGCAGGGGGCGGGGGGCGCTGTTCTCCACTATTGCCATCTGCCCATAGCTTGTTGAGTCTCATCAGGACTGCCTGGATCCTCTTCCTCTGTGGCCTGGAAAGACTGCATCAGAGTGAGTGATCAGAGAGCAGTCAACTGAGTTCATGATAGAGGTAGGCCTTACTATACCGTACCAAAAAGAGAAGGAGAGGGACAGACAGACAGAGAGAGGGAGACGATATTATAAAATCTTCAATTACCACAAGTCTGATGCTTATTTTTACTATTTTATGGGTATAGGTGTTTTGCTAGTATATATCTGTGTGTACCACTTGCAGGCCTGGTGCTCTCAGAAGCCAGAAGTAGGTGTCTAACACCCTGTAACTGGTGGATGCTGCAAATCAAACCTATTTTCTAGAAGAGTGGCCAGTGCTTTTAATTGCTGAGCTGTCTTCCCAGCCCCACAGCCAACCCCGTATCAGAACATTAGAGCTGACACGATCTACTGATGGGCAGACCTAAATGAAAGTACTTTTGAGAACTTTGAGGGCTTTTCCAAGAAGTGAACTTGGTTGCTTGCTTTTCCAAGGTCACACCGTTAGTAGCTACCAGTTACTGATTCTCCATATTCTCTCTCCTCTTTCCCTTATTATATGATTTCTCTAATCTCATCCTGCAAGTAGGATAAGAGAAATGTGAAATAATTTCCTTCCTTCAAATAACTTAAATATTTTGAAGGTAACCCAGATCTGTGATATTTATCTACTGGTTGAGCTGAAGTCAAGATGATTAACAGAGCAGAGACAGAACACCAGGAAGATTAGGAGCAAGTTGTAAAAATGGTGGGTAGCTTAATCAGATGGAGAATTTTAGATGTACGGTCAAATCAGAATGAAGAGGGAGAATTGTAGGGCATCAGAGTAGGCCTTTTACACATTCATTCTAGATTTGCTATCGATGTTAATGCAAGCAGATGTGAGTGTGTGCAGAGCCTTTCAGGGATTACACACTAGGGGAAGAGAAAGAAGTAAATGACATTGGACACAAAGGGGATAGCAGGGCATAGGAGTTTTCCTACATTAAGGGTATACACGTGTGCATGCCTTAGAGTTTTCTGAAATTTTAGAGGGAATGTCTAAAACAGGGCTCACAAAAGCACTAGAATATAGGCCAAAAGGAAATTGTATTCAATTATATTTAATGGTAGCTTCCTATTTCTAAGTGTCAGACAGCCTGTTAGAATTCAGATTCATTAATTAGTATTTGTATTCATATTCGTGTTCAGCAATGAAGTGTGCCATAAAAACAACCAAACGAGCAGATCAATAAGGCTAATGATTGATATCTCTGCTATGCAGAAGCCTTGAAGGAGAAGTCACTTTCTCAGTTCCTTGGATAGGCTCCATCCTCACACCCACCAAATGGGACTCCCACACATTTAAGACTGTGCTTCCATGGCTTTGGGGAGCGGGTTCTGACACTACAGTTACTTGAAGACAAACCCCAGCCCCACTCATTTCATAATAGATCTGTTACAATGGCAGGCATTCGCCCAACACTACACCTTAGCCACTCACCCTCATCATGGAAGGAAAACTAAATCATCTTATAGGTCATGCTTAAAAGCTGAACACAGCATTACATGCCTCACATAGAATATATTATATGACCTCATCATCATTTCACAAGCATGAAAGCCAAAAGTTAGAAAAAATTAATATTCTAAAACAACTCTGAATCCTGTGTCATGGATCTGAAGTCCTGGGGTTTGTTTTCAGCCATACTTGAGTTAATCATTCCTTCTAGGGGTGCAGAAACATCAAAGGATGGGCAGCTGCAGGGGTGCTTGGCCAACATTACCTTCATCTCTTCCCTCCCTATTCACTGCAACAGTGAGTGTAATTACTTAAGGACCACGAGAAGTTTTCCAAATGTGACTGTACCAGTGAGCAGAGACCAGAAACTTAAGGAACTAAGCCCCTCCCAGAAGCTAGTGGATCTCTGGAATAAAAAGCATGAATAATGGGTCCATCAAGATGAAGCAAGATCCTTGTGTTTGCACACGTTTGTTAGTAATAAAAAACAAACAAACATGAAATCAGTTAGATGGTCAGAGTTGTATTTGCTCAATATTCCTAACAGTCTCAACTATAGAAAAAACAATGAAGGACACAGAAATGCTTGTGATGACTCCAAACTTGCTGCATAACACAGAGTTGTTGGTTTTCCTTTAGTTCTTCTAGAATCCAGATGAACGCAAATGTTATCATTTAAAAATGGTGAGCGTAAGGTCCTTCTGTGAATTAAATGGTGAAGATATGGGAAAGACCAATGGATGGAGGAAAAAGGAAGAAATAATTTGAGAGGCTGATGGAGATACCAGCAAGACAGGAGAGCCCCTGTCTCCTGCTGTCCATGTACACAGAAGATACTTAGTAACATTTTAGGCTACACCTCAAAACTTCAGAATTCTTCAGATAAATTAGTGGTTGTTTCCTAAAGTCCATGCAAAAGTTAGCTGTGTTTTAGGCTATGTCTAACTGTCAGCTATAAATATGTTTCCACAAAATGTGGCTCCTGCCATATGGAGTATAATGCCAGACATGTACAACCTCCTTGGCAGTTTCTTTTTAGGAAGGTTATTCATGTCTCCCTAAGTAGTTTGGGGAGAAACTTATTTCTGTATGTCCCCAATAAAGCCCCAAAAGCCATAAGGATATCTTCTCATGGACAAAATTTGTTATTGAATTTATAATGAACAGATTATATCACTTCAGGACTCATAATAGAGGAGTGAATATCAATTCCTTCTACAGGTTCAGCCAGGTAGGATGTAGAAAGCAGGACAGTGTCAGCCTATCCTTGGGAAAAACCCAGCCCTACAACACCAAGAAGAATAAAGATTACACCTGCAAGTGAAGAAGTGTGTGAATATATAATGAAATCTCACTTAGTGATTTTTCTAAGATGGCTAAGTTTTGACTTCACAAACTTAAAAACAGAGCCTTTTTACAGTAACAGGATTGAAGACCTCCTGTTCTTATAGTTCTCATCAAGCTGTTCATTCTTATGAACGGATTATGAATCCTGTGCATACATAAATATATTACCATAATTATTGCTTACTATTACTGTTCACATTTGGTCATTCATTCGTTCATTCAATAAACATATACTGATTTGTTTTAATCTTACTCATCACTGAAAGCAATGAGACTTTAAAGACAAAATTGTCAGTATCTGTCCCCAGGAACTTTATAGAAAAGTTTGTGATGGCTAGTGTTAATGGTCTACTTGACACAATCCAGAATCACCTGAGAAAGGATTCTCATGGAGTCCCTGTCCACATTAGGTTGGCTATGGAGCATGTCTACAGAAGATTATCTTGCTTAGTGAAAAAGACCCGCCCACTGTGGGTAGTTCTATTCCCTGATCAGTTTATTATGCCAACTTTTATTGCATGACAATAAAAATATAGCACTATATGCCAGGAATTGTGTGCCAGTTGATAGTGGTAGTTCATAAATACCTAGCTAATTTTTAACAATGCTACATACCTTGAGTGCTCATTTTGTGCCAGGTATAATTACAAGCACTTAATATATCTTATTTTCAGTTCTTCCTATAGGCACTGAAAAGTAATACGATTTGTTAAAGGTCACACATCTAGTAAAATCTCAAACGGAATCTGTTACATTTAAAAGGCCAGGACTTCAACTATCCAGAGGAAGACAAGCGAACACAGATCAGTGCCTTTCAGAGCCCATCAGTGCTTGGGATACAGGTGTTCTCTCATTATTCTGTCTGTAGTCGTGAGTGTGTTGCAGAATAATTAACAGTCTACATTTTTGCTTTCCTTTAGATCAAATAACACGAAGTGTGATGGCGCTGGGCTTCTCTTGGCACCATGGAGCTTGGGTTGTCTCTCATGTATGCCATTCACTAGCACAAAAGCAGACTATTACTTCAGAAACACAATTTTCCTTTACAACAAATGTTTCCTCTTGAGGGGCTGCTATGTTACAGAGGAGCATCAAGAGTCTTTGTTAGTCAGGATGCTTTCAGTAAAGAAGGCTACTGAGGTGTGTGGGAGCGCCGTTCCTTGGTTCAGGGTGCAGCATGCTGAGTGGTAGAATGACTCCAGAGGGCGCTTGGTTCCTGGGGCTCATTGGTTCAGTTTGGCATACTCTTCCCAGTCTGCTGGCAAAACCTGAGCCCTTGGCTCATGCCTAATGGCTCTGTGCCATGACATAGTGTGTGGACAATTACGGTGTTGATGATATCTCTATCAAATCATAAACTTTCCTTTGCATTCTAAGAAAGAAGAGCTGTTTTTATGAAGTTATACTGCAGGGCTTGAATGGGGGAATTGACAGATTCATGGGCTTTGCCTGGAGGAAGAGAAGTCCCATGAGCCTTTGCTTCCTGTTATACACTTTGAGCAGTGACACACTCCATCTCTGACAACTGTAGACAAGAGTGCATGCATTGATGATTTGACTGGGATAAGCTGTTACTGTGGGCCCAAAATTTTTGTTCAGGTTTATTCTCCCAGGCACTGTATGAATGAGTAATAACTTTTCCTATTTGGAGAGGAAAGTCAGAGCTCTGAGAACAGAAAGGATAACTCATCCCTTAGGGCTAACCAGTTATCTCTGTCTCTGTCTCTGTCTCTGTGTGTGTGTGTGTGTGTGTGTGAAAGAGAGAGTCAGACAGACAGAGAGAGAGAGAGAGAGAGAGAGAGAGAGAGAGAGAGAGAGAGAGAGAGAGAGAGAGAGAGAGAATGAATTATTGTCTTTGTGCAGGTACTAGACTTGGTCCCACAAGGTCTAGGTAAAGCTCTCTTTTAGTACCTTTGCACCTAACCCCTCATTTCCATAGACTAATAGAAATTAGTCTGTTAGGATTTTCAAAATTGATAGAAGATAGCCTTTGGCAATCTTATATTTGTGTTCCAGGCTCATTCAAAATAAGTTCAAGCTGGCTTTGGAATTAAAATTGGCTTTCAACTAATAGGGCTTTGGAAACAAGCAGCTGAGCAGACTTTTCATGGGCCATGATAAATGCAAAGAAATTAAAAATTAGGTTCTATTATTAGTAAGCCAATTGACATTGCTGCTGATACCAAGTTCTTTCCAAAGAAGAAACCATGCTTCTTCTTCTTCTTCTTCTTCCTCCTCCTCCTCCTCTTCCTCCTCCTCTTCTTCCTCTTCCTTCTCTTCCTCTTCTTCTTTTTCTCCTCCTCCTTCTTCTTTGTTTCTGCTTCTGTTTCTTATTCTATTAGGTCCAGACTAATTGTCTCAGTTTTTACTATAATCAATATTTTATCCAAGACCTGTAAAAAAGGAGGGCTATTGGTTTTAATAAGATGAAAAGCATGAAGCAGTTAATTGGAAAACTTTGATGAACAGTGTCAAGACCAGTGTACTTCCCAGATATCATGTGAAAAGTGTCCTAGATAAATTCAAAAATGGCTTTGACTTTGGGTAGCATTAAAGAGAAAGCTTATATAAATATTTTGTGAGCATTAAGAAATAGGGAGGATACTGATAAATTAATTCATTAATAAAAATGTTAAGCAGAATGACATTGACATCAATGAAGAACCTTCTTTGAACAAGTTTTTCATAGAAACTGCCAAAAATAACCCACGCAATAGATATTCGAGGGAGACATTACTTGCCCATCAATTATTAATTGCCTCAGTTAACACAGTTTCTAGGCCTGCAAAAAAAGCTTGGGTTGAGGGTCTAGTCCCAAATATGATGGGCTTAGAAGGAGGGACTTTGGGAAACGAGTAGTTCCTATGAAATGAGCCCATATGATGAAGAAAAAAGAAGTAAAAGGGACACACACACATATACCCTGAAAGTAGGCCATCTAAGTGATATCAAAAGTGGGCTTGTATACATACCAGGAACTTTCCAGAAACATAGTCTTCTTTGTTTTTTTATCTTCTAAAATCTTGATCTTAATCCTATAACCTTCAGAACTGTGAGCCATCAATGTCTATGGGTCAGCCCACAAGATCTGTGTACTTATGATAATAGCCCAAGTTGAGTATGAGAGCTGACAATGGAACCCTGCCCAGTCCATGCTGATAAAGTCCATGCTGTATTGTGTGGAGAATAATGTATAATACCCATTCTTCAAGGTTTGAGTGAATGACTTCATCAGTTCCATAGAGTCCCTTTGATTTTCTTGCAGTTGGCACAGAGGAGGCCAGGTTTCTATCATTACCCCTTCACCACTGACCTCATAATCATTGCCTCTCATAGATCCTGATGATTGTGCAATTACGTTTTGGACATAAAATGGTTCACAACAACCATGCTATGGTTTTGAAGGAGTGAATTTATTAAGGATACAGCAAGCAGGAATGAAATAATAAAACAGCAAGCAGCATATAGATAGTAAAGCATCAGATCAGATGTGTAAATTACCCAATAGAAACTGACTGGAGAAACCCCCTAAATCAGAGATTCTCAACCTGTGGGTAAGGACTCCTTTGGGGATCAAACTACCTTTTCACAAGAGTAGCTTAAGACAATCAGAAAACACAGGTATTACATTAAAATTCATAACTGTTGCAACAAAAATAATTTTCTGGTTGGGGGTCATCATAACATGAGGAACTGTATTAAAGGGTCACAGCATTAGGAAGATTGAGAATCAGTGACCTAAATAAAACAGTCAGCTGAATACAGTGGTTAACAAAGAGGGTCCCAGTCAGAATGTCTTACCTCCTAGGCAAGACTTCCAATTATCCATTTATACTATAGACATTTTTTATATCATAAAACCAACAGTAGTTGAGTCTTTTGCTTTGGAAAGGCAGTTGGGATTAATTTACCCTCCAGCAGCACTCAGGGATACAATGTTTTTACTATTTTGTTGTCTACTTTCCCAGTCATGGAGTTGGAACCCAACCTGGCCTAACACTGGGATTTGGGAAGAACACAACATAAGAAATGCCTGGGTCTAATGTGGGTGGGTCAACCCCACTTCCAAAGCCAGAGTTTCTCTCAATGAGCTCAAACAGCACATGATAATCTACCAGTATGATATGCATTGCATAAGTACATGGGATAGGAGCTAGTATGGGTTGATGGATAGATGGACCAAAGGACTGTGAGTCTTTGTGTCTTAACAGTTGAGAGCATGAAAGAAGTGTCCTCTTACCTACAGAGGTAGACCTCTAGAGAGAGGAAGATGCCTTTCTCTCTCTCTTGTTTTCCCAAGTTCCTGTGTCCTGCAGCATCTTCCTGCTTAGCTTCACAACTGTACTGAAACATCCCTGGTCTTCCTAACCTGGTTTTCAGGGCTAGCACATGTTGTACTTTAACCTTTGGCTGACACTTTCAGACTCTCTTAATTCAGGAATGATTTTCTTAAAAAAATTTATACTGCTTTCCTGCTTTAAGTCCCCTTTATGTACAAGGAAGAGGAACATAAACATGTCATTAACTAATATGGGAATTATCCAGTTTTCACTCTAAGGAGTATATATGGCCATTCAATACTGTAGTAGCCATTGTTGGTGTCAAAAGTGGTACTGACCGCAATGTCCTCCTCTATGGCCTGGCAAGGCTGCTCCTCCCTCAGGGGGGTGGTCAAAGAGCCAGCCACTGAGTTCATGTCACAGACAGTCCCTGTTCCCCTTACTAGGGAATTCCCTTGGATACTGAGCTGCCATGGGCTACATCTGTGCAGGTGTTCTAAATTATCTCTATGCATGGTCCTTGGTTGGAGTATCAGTCTCAGAAAAGACACCTGGGCCCAGATTTTTTGGTTCTGTTGCTCTCCTTGTGGAGCTCCTGATGAGACCTGATAAGCTAGGGTCAGATGGAAGGGGAGGATGGCCTCCCCTATCAATGGACTTGGAGAGGGGTATGGGAGGAGATGAGGGAGGGAGGGTGGAATTGGGAGGGAATGAGGGAGGGGGATACAGCTGGGATACAAAGTGAATAAAATGTAATTAATGTAAAAAAATAAAAATTCAATTAAAAAAAGTGGTGCTGATGGCTGAGTTCTATATATTAGCCCAAGTACCATGAGAAAAGAGACCAGGTATAGCCCATCATACTCACTTCACGTGACTTGATAGCATTCTTCTTACCTCTTCCCATCCTTTTTTGTTCTCAGGATTGTTCAGGTTTAGTCGGGAAATATGCTAAGCAGGTAGGCTTTTGTAGGAATAAATATTGAAATAAATTAAAAAATAGATCATCACAATTCTGTGCCTGAAATTGTATGCAAATATAAACAGTGCATACTTAATTTAATCATTGTAATGCTATTTATATGACATCATTTTAAAAGATTTATTTTTTATGTATTTGGGTGTTTATCCTGCATGTTTGCGCCATGTGCATGACTAGAACCTGCAGGTGTTAGAAGAGGACGTTAGATTCCCTGAACCTGGATTTATAGATGGTTTTCAGCTGTTATGTGTATTCTAGAAATTGACCCAGGAGTTTTTGAAGAATAGCTAATGCTCTTAACAGATAAGCCATTTTTTTAGCCCTTTATATAGTATTTTTTCCACACAAAAGGCAATTTACAAATACTCTCCATTCTTCAATGGATTATTCTGTCCATATTGTTTTGAGCCATAAACCTTTTCTTAATTTTCACCTACCTACCAAACCATCTTGAGGTAATTTGTTGTTTTAGCAATGGGGCCACATTCAGGGACAAAGCCTTTGCTGATATATACCGAAGTGCAGCACAGGTGAAAGAAATGCCTGGATACCTACAGGCACTGCAGTCATCAGTCTACACTTAGGTTTGCAGATCTATCATAGACCCATTACAGCCACTTCTAATTTTATTGATTGGAACTAGGTAAAATGATTATTGTGAGGATGTTAGTGGTTGAGGAATCTCTGTGCCTGGATTGTTTTAAGGGAACATTCCTCTCCATCTAACTATATCACTGTATCATATGTCTTCACTCCTGTCTTGCCTTGTCCTCTGTACCTGTCTGACTCAGATTTCTGTTAGTAGAGCCAAATGCTAGATTCACTCTGGAGCCTGGACCTGTGTGAACTCAGTGGCTGCAGGCTCGTCTCACATGTTATCCCAGCTCCCTCCCTCCCTTTGAGTTCAAAGTAGTATCTCTAAACAACCTTAGCTTCTTCTCATCCTATATCCTGTTTTGATTTCACCTCGTTCAATACATGGTAGATTTCTTATTGGTGTAGCTTTTTTTATTTTCTCGTGTTACACCTTGAATGTGAACAGAGACTTTGAATCTTCTCAATCTGCCACTGCCAAAAACAATGCCTGAAACATAAAAGCCTTCAAGAAATGTTTTATGAATGATCAAACAAGAAGAGCAAACTGCCTTGGCTAATATTTGTGGGGCAAGGAGCGTAATCAGCATAATTATTTACAGCTGTTGTTGCTGGCGATGCTGAAGTGTTAATGTCACTGTTTCAGCTGCAGTATGGCAGTGTGTACAGGTGTTTGAAGTTCCATAAGGATGGCAATTTTAACTAAATTGTTCCATAAAGGGAGATAGTTTCATGACCTGTAGGTTGTCATTAAGCAGAAACTTCTAATTGCCATGCAGATCTAGGGTAAACTTGAATAATGATCTGCTGGGCACAAACGCTGTCAGTCACCATTCCTTTTATGTCCATGAGTGCCTCTGTCTGGACAGCATCTGAGACAAAATAAATCTACATAGCACATTTATCACTTGCAGGGTTTTCAGTTACTTCTGAAAACACAGCCATAATGCAGTTGTGATATATGTGGTATATGTAAATAATTTCTAAGACTTTCTAAACCAAACCAAATGGAAAGTCTCTTCCAACTGCTAGATGCCAGATGGTTCTGTCTGTCGCAGCTGTTTCCCAGAATTCCACAGGCTATCTGCATTGTCTTCAGTTACGACTTTGACACATTTAATTTGACCACTTGGTTCATAATCACCACATAGCATCTGCTTCTATGTTGTATTGTCAGCTTCCATCCACCTAAGATCCAAACAAGCAGAGACTATTTCAGCAAATGGGTCAGATTCCAGTACTAGCAAATAGATCAGATTGCAGAATCTTATCCCTGATGGTTCACTTAATCCCATCGCCCATAGAGGAAAAAGTAATCATGAATATTGATCAACCATAGGACCGCTAGCCAAGTACTGGTTCTGTTAAGTGTTTTCCAACTTATCGGGAAATAATTAATACAGAGAGGGGAAGAGGGAACACTTAGAAGTGTGGCTACAGGCTTGAAGATGGAAAACATCACATTCAATCTACAAATGAGAAAAGAAAACTTCCAAATCTGGTTTTAGACTGATGGGACATCCATGAGTGCACCCCGAGGTGAGGTGAGGAGCTGGGAGAGAGTAGTCAGAAAAAGTCAGAAGAGGGTCATGAAGCATTTCACTGTTCCCAGAGGCCTGTGTTCCCAGCCACCTCCCTGTCTTAGTACATTGTGTGGCCCCAGACAGGCCTGACTTAAAGTCTGCAGAAAGGTGGTCCCAGAACTTGTTCAAAAGTAGCATAGTAGAGCAGAAAGAATGGCCATGGCATTGCTAATGATAAGGCACAAAGAAACGAGGAATGTTCAATCCTTTCAAAAGAAGATAGAAATTCAATACACCTTTGAAAAGTTGAAGCGATGATCCGAGGTCAAATACAAGAGGTACAGAAGAAAGAGGGGAAGCAAACTACTCAAACACAAGGTTAAAAATGAAAGGTTTTATGACTCGTTGGAAGGTCTGTCTGTATATTGCTATTAAAGCACCAGAAACCTGAGATCTTCACACAAGGCAATGAGCAGCTGCTCTCTGCTTCTCATGTTTAGGCCCTGGGCTGTGGTCCTCTTAAAAAGACATGGCCCCTTCTTCTGATTACAACCAAGCAGAAATCACTGAGGCCAAAGGTACAAACCCTGAGTTTCCATCCTTACCATCACCATGCCTATGGGATAAACTGAATGTCACATGTGGTGCTGGGAAAGGAATGACAGAGCTTGTGTGTGCACTGACAATGATTTCCAAAGTGAGTTTCTGTCATTTCTCTGACATACAGTGAAAGAATCAAAACAGTAATATTTAATAAGTGCTAGAACAAAGATAGATGGAAAACTCCAATGGATTGAAACAAGAATAGTTTTGCATGTTTTAGTCTACCCAGGACTTGAGAGAGGTCAGAGTATCAAATGATTATGAGAAAGGTGGTTAGCTGGAGATCAGTAGGGCTAATTTGGGGGCTTAGACAAAAATGCAAGAGAACTGGGATTTTTCAAAACAGAAAATATCTGAGTTACCTCGGGATATAATATGTATCTTTTATCAATTGGGTATGACAAATAAAGTAAAATTCCACTCTGCGAAGAGCCAAATTGTAGTAACTAATATTTTTGAAACATTGTTTCCTTTATAATGAACATCTGTATGAAATGCAAACCTCAGTTTCCGAACCACTCAGTGGAATTAGTTTGTTATTATTTTTCTCACGCCACAGGTGAAGAGTTAAGACCCAGAAAATCCAGTAATCGTCTTGAAGGCACAGCGCCATCATTAATTAGAAATACGCACACACGCTGATGAAACAAACAGCCCTGGAGCAAAGTGGCTGGATAAGGCATATTTTTTTTAAATAAACAAATAAATAAATAAATAAATGCAGTCAGCTGTGAGCATCATGTTAACATGTTAACAATAGTTGAAATGGTTTGGTGAGCTTAGGGGTCTCACTCCTTTTATTTTTTATTTCTGTAATGCAGTTTTATTATTTTGTAATGAGTATCATGAGGTTATGGATGATGAACCCTGCCTACCTAGTTCAGTGGGAGATCTTAACTCTGAGCGGAAGGGTAAGCCAATTTAGAGCCTCCTTCTTTTTGTGTATCTCTCAGGCATTATTCTACAAGCTTGTAGAAGATGTCAGTAGGGAAATAATGAATACCATAAAATGTCGTGACCCTATTGGATAGCTCATAGACGTAAGGAACTGAGACAACCTTAGTTTCCATTCAGAATGTTAACTTAGAAGAAGAATCCTCACCAAGAAATGGAAGAGGAGGTAAGGAAAGGGATGAAAATGAAAGATTGAGAGCTTAATTGAAGAAAACATCCTGAACCATTTGCCTCTGCCTGATTTGGAATGTTCATTACACCAACAAATGGACAGTAGATGATGATGAAAGATGTTGTGGAAACAGCACACAAGTACATTGATTTGACTGTCATGGGCACTCCTCCCCACAACAGACTGAAGTGAATGGGAGGAAGGGCAAGATTCTCCATAAATTACAGCCATTCATTTTCATTTTGAGATTTAAAGAGGATACCGTATTATTAGCATTTTAATTGAGATCTAGCAGATGAGAACTTAACATGGTAATTATTTTAAAAGGAATTTATTTCTAGCTCAAAATTAAATAGGTCCAGTGATGGCAGTGTTAGCCACAAGGTACAATGTTGAGAAAATTGTGTTGACACACATACTTTAATACTTGTTAGGTATAGCTTTTATATTAGAAGCTAAGTTTTTAATATGAGAGATGTGCAATACAAATATATCAAAAGCAAGCCCTTCTTCTTAAATAGTTTAGGAAATACAGAAGAACTTTAGTGTGTGGCTCTTACCATAGCAACGGAGGTGGAGGCTGAAAAAAAAAACATAAGAAATAGAGCCCTGGGTTCAGGCCCCCGTTCAAGAACACAATGCTGAAGAAGATGGAGAGCTCTTTAGAAAACAGTGCTGCTGTAACAGCGTCGGCGTAGGAGACATAGCGTGTCCATTGCACTAACCGTGCGCTGGCTGCCGTTCCCAGTCCCATACCCGTGCCATGCCAGGTGCCTGGGGCTCCTCCTGCTCACATGGCGATGGGACTCCCACACATAGGTGGCCCTGCCAGCAAGGAGAGTTGTGCTTAAGTGAATGTGCACCGATGCGAAGGGCTCTGCATGTTCTGTACTCTTCGTGGTCTGAGTACATCTACACA
>CM053750.1:45209509-45229630 GCA_028658305.1 Pachyuromys duprasi
GATCCCAGGGGAGGACATTGCAGCCAGCCCTGAGGAGACAGGATGAGCTGGGGTTGGATGGAAGGGGAGGAGGTCCTCCCCGTTGGTGGACTTGGAGGGGGCGGGGAGGAGATGAGGGAGGGTTGGGGAGGGTGGGAGGGAGGGGGGGCTGCGCATGGGATGCAAAGTACCTAACCTGTGATTGATAACAAAAAATAAAAAAAAGACTGAAAATAAATAAATAAATTAATTAATTAAAAAAATTAAGTTATGCTAATAAGTCCAGTTGATTAAAAAAAAAAAGAAATAGATTCTACATTTTGCACCCCATGGCAGCTCACCCTCTAAGGGCACGCCCTAGTTATGGGAACAGGGACTGTCTTTGACATGAACTCAGTGGCTGGCTCTTTGATCACCTCCCTTACAGGGGGGAGCAGCCTTACCAGGCCACAGAGGAAGATGATGCAGCCAGTCCTGATGAGACCTGATAGGCGAGGGTCAGAGGGAAGGGGAGGAGGACCAGTGGATTCGGGAAAGGGCATGGGAGGAAAAGAGGGACAGAGGATGGGATTGGGAAGGGTTGAGGGAGGGAGCTATAGCTGAGATACAAAGTGAATAAACTGTAATCAATAAAAAATTAATTAATTAAAAATAGAAATGGATTCTGCAATTCAGTCCAGCCTTTATGTGGTACATCCTTAGGTGATTTTTCTCAGCAATCTCATGGCTCTCTGAGCCCAGAAACCACTCTGCTATGCTAATTCTGAATTTCTGATCCATGGAAATTAGGAGAAAATAGATATTCAGTTTTAAAAAAACATACCAAGCAATCATCAAAATTTAAGATAGTATTTACAAATGTTAGTGAGGTGTCACACTATACAAGTTAGCCATATTTATAGGTATGATTCCTATATGCTTTCTTCCTCATCTTCTCATGAGTAAAGATTCTATACCTCTTACTGGAGAGGTAGGTGACAGATAATTCTCCAGTCATCAGTATGAGATGGAAGAAAACGAGTGAATTTCTGCATCTGTAAGTTGCTTGTATTCAACTTCTGTCACCAGCCAGTCTTCACCAAGGAATCACAGTTGGACTGATAGGCAGGAAGTTCAGCCCCCGAAAAGTACCACTTGGATTTCTCACTTTAAAAATGACAGACACAATGCCTGGCTTTGTCCCTTTACTCTTTCTTAGTAATGCGTCAGTATCACCAGCTGTGAGGTAGGCTGGCCTCCCTACTGAACCAAGGCCAACAGACAGGAGGTATGCACAGACTTTAAAGACAGCACCTACAAATACATAAATATGCACACATATGTATACTTCAAGAGCAAAAACGTGCCTTGCTAATTATAATTTTACTAGAACTCAACCATGAAAAAAGAAAGGAGTGCAATGCTTTTTAGCTAGAGGGAAATATCACTGATATATCTGCTCCAAAAACATTTCCTTGACTGTAGGGATGGTAGTTTTAATTCCAGTACTCATTTACTAGATAATTTTGATCAGAGTTAGAGCTAACATATGTATAGCACTTTACAGTTTGTAAAGCACTTTCACATACACTAGGGAATTTGTCATCTCCATCATAGACTTATCAGGAAATGTTGACTTGTGAAGTTCACAGACAGAGAGTCAGAGGTGTTTAGAACAGCTTTTGACTCATCATAATGGGTAGCAGAGCTGACACTCCCAAGAGAGCCTTTAACTCTATGTACTTTTAGGCCTTCCCTAAGTCTCCCAACTGTCATGAAAGGTAAAAGTCTCAGCCCCATACTGAGCATATAATAGTAACACAAGTCATTATCATGAGCATTAAAGGAACAAAGTGGATCTGCGACCCAAGATTCTTTCACTAGAGTGGAGCCAACTGCTTCGCAGAGCTGATGTCAGAATGTAGCTCACTCTGCCCTCATCCTGGCAAGAATCATTTAGTCAAGGAAGGAGCAAAGGGAGCCCCACACTTACTTTTCCAGACTGATGTGGGAATATGCAGTATCATACCCAAAATTTTGGACACAATCACTTGTCCATCCCGATTTCTTATCTAAGGATATATGGTTGAGGCACATTTTTGACAGAGCAAGCCAATATTCCATAGCATTGAGCAAGAGAAGACACTTAGCCCATCTCACAGCTAAACATCCCCCACTCTCTTCAAGTCAGGAACGAGTCCTAACAAGCCAGTGTTCCTCTCCCCTTTCCATGCAACATTGACTGCCATGTTTACAGTTCATGATGGGCAGTGTTTCTTAAGTTCCTGCCGGAAGTAAGCATTTTTGCTCTTCAAGTGTTAACTTTAGGAGTTTCCCACTTCCCGTTTTAGACCTCCAGTTCCCTTTCCTGGAAATACATATTCCTGTAGATTGGTGATATTCAAGCATGCTGCTGAAGCACCACTCACGTTACTGAATAAAAGAATTGACTTCTTTGAATGGACATGAGTACCTATTTAAGGAATAACTTAAATTGTCATCAGAACTCAGTTAAAGTCTTTGGATCCTTACTTATGGCAAATCCATAAACCTAATAATTGATTTTTACAAATTCGCAATTAGTAATTTTCAAACATTCTTAGGAAACACAACAGCCAGATATTAAGAGGAAGTAAAAATAAACCCAAAAGAAATTCCACAGTATTTTCTTTTTTAAATTATTTTTTATTAATTACATTTTATTCACTTTGTATCACCCCTGTACCTTCCTCTCTCCTCCCCTCCCAATCCCACCCTCCCTCTTTCCCACCCCTGTTCACCCAGTCCACTGAAAAGGGAGGTCCTCCTCCCCTTCCCTCTAACCCTAGTCTATCAGGTCTCATCAGGAGTGGCTGCATCATCTTCTTCTGTGGCCTGGTAAAGCTGCTCCCCCCTCAGGGGATGGTGATCAAAGAGCAGGCCAACCAGTTCCTGTCAGAGACAGTCCCTGTCCCCATTACTATGGAGGTCTGTTGGACACTGAACTACCATGGGCTTCCTCCGTGCAGGGTTCCAGTCCATCTCCATGAGTGGTCCTTGGCTGGTGTATCAGTTTCAGAAAAGACCCCTGTGCCCAGACTTTTAGAATCTGCGCTGTCCTTGTGGAGCTCCTGTCCTCTCCAGGTCTTACTATCTCCCACTTCTGTCATAAGATTCCCTGTGTCCCGCATATTTTTTTATAAGAGGCAAATCAGGGTTTCATTTTTCACTGTATGTACTGTCATTTGAAACACAGACACCATGAAAAACCTATGTTTTCTCCCAGAAGCAAATTAGAAGTTGGGAGAACAAGACTCCCTTTGAATAATAATTTTGACAAAAATTTCAGTTCAAACCCAGAATAAAATCATCTGAGACCAACTTAGAACTAACTGGTCATTGGGGAGATTTCAGTTTGACACTCACTGCGAAATGTATGGAGAGTTTAGGGAACAATTTTGGAGTCTTTAGGCCTAAATGAATGATATTTTGTGTAGTAGAATTATTTAGTTCTGTTTTCCCATTTTACTTTTTAATGAAGCCATTGTTAGTCCATGATTCACATAATGGAATCTGAATAATTGTTTTTACACTTCAAATCTAGTACTTAAAAAAATCAGATATCCTGTTAGTTCAAAGTAATCTAACTCCTTATCAGTGATTATAGATGGATAGGCCAAAGTTAGTACTATTGTAGATTGTATTGTAAATGTTTCCCCCACAGCAAGGTGAAGGGTCAGTCTCCAGCTTGAAGTACTACTGAGAGGCGAAAGGAGGATGTAGTAGAGGAAGTAGGTCATTGCACACATGTCTCTAAAAGGGATATTGGAACACTGGCTTCTGGATGTCATAATGTGCATCACCATGTTATTTGGCCTCACCACAGACCTGAAGCAATATGACAAGGCAGTAACAGATTAAAATCTCTGACACTGTATGCCAACTTACATTTTATTTTCTCTTTTGAAAGTTGATTATTTCAGGTATTCTGTCACAGTGGTGAAAATTAACACACAGTTAAGGAAGTAAACTGTAAGCTAAAGTTGTGCTTTTTGGTAATTTCAGTGTCATAAGAAATTGAGGTGAGCTAAGTACGTAACTACAAGAAGAGAGAGAGAGACAGAGTCTCTGCTGTTGTAACATGGGCATGTACCTGCTAAATCACAGCAGGCCTGTTAGTAACCAAATGTTTATGTTTAGGATAATCTGGACTAAGTGAGTTCAATTAGTGTTTTTTTTTTTCCATTTGTACTTTTATTCAGTCTTGACAGCATATCAGATGCCAAGTCCAAGGCTTTAGTGTCTATAGACAAAACTACATTTTGAGTCAGATAAAAAGAGGAGCATAGTTCTCATAATTATGCACATGTTAGCTAATTCTCACTGGGGCACCCAACAAAACATTCAAGGAAGAATTCTGCTATGCTCCTTTACATTCTCCTGATACAGAATCCCAAAGCATGACCTTAATATCAGGTAGCTTGAAAAAAAACACAAATATAGAAAGACAAAGAACATATTTCTATTCATAATGTTGTTGCTATCTTTACACATTTGATGTATCACCCCAGAAACAAATAAAAACTTGTCATAGTCATATAGTCCCTCTGTCATGAAAACACAACGGGGAAAATGAAAGCATGTGTGGCTAGCAGGTCACAAGGAGAGCATTTTCTATTGTAATCGTGTCACTGCTCTTGTTTACTTTATGCCCACCTCACTATTGGCTCACATTTGGAGAAAGGAGCAAAAGATGACCTCAGTCTGTGGAAAAGTACAACTGCTCACACCCTAACACTCATCTAATTATTTGTTGGTTTCCTAAAGGTAAGAATCTCAGAGAACCGAGCAATTATTACCAGCAAGGTAAAAGCCAGTTTGCCTCACAGGATAATTGCTGAGAGGATATCCCAGCATGCCACCTGCCGCATTCTCCAGGCAATTACAAGGGTGCTACATTCAGAAGACCAAGGCTCTTCTCAGAAAAGAATATTTCTCGAGTTGGCAAACCATAACAGTTGGGTAGAACAAATTAGGTTAAACATTTTAATCAATAAATGATAATCTCCCTTCCAAGTAGTAACCAGGCCTGACCCTGCTTAGCTTCCAAGATCAGATACAATCAGGTGCTCTCAGGGTGGTATGGCCATAGACCTACCACAAAGGGCCTCTGAAAGACTCTACCCATCAGGGTACCAAAGCAGATGGTGAGACTCATAGCCAAACTTTGGGAAAAGTGCAGGGAATCTTATGGAAGAATGGGGAGATAGAAAAGCCTAAAGGGGACAGAAGTTTGTGGAGACCAACAGAGCCGAATAATCTGAGCAGAGACTGATGAATCAACCAAAGACCATGCATGGAAGGACCTAGACCCCCTGCTCAGATGTAGCCCATGGGCAGCTCAGTCTCCATGGAGGTTTAAGGGGAACAGGGACAGTCTCTGGCATGAATTCAGTTGCCTGCTCTTTGATCACCTCCCTCAGATGAGGTGGCCTTAGTAGGCCACAGAGAAAGACATCCAGACAGTCTTGATGAGACCTGATAGACAGTCTTGATGAGACCTGATAGTCAGAGAGTAGGGGAGGAGGACCTCCCCTATCAAGAGGACAAGGGGAGGGGCAAGGGGGAGAGAAAAAAGAGGGGGTGGGACCAAGATAAGATGAGGAAGGGGGCTACAGCTGGGATACAAAGTGAATAAAGTGTAATAAATAATAAAAAAGATGTAAAAATAGATGACAATCTCTAATGCAAATATGTGAAAGCCCAAATACTTCAAAATCAGAAACTGACAATTGATATGATACCACAAGTGGGAGATTCTGTATCTTACTTCCTGTGACAGGTTGTAGTTACAGTGCTAGCACACTAGAAATATATTGTAAAAATACCCTCTATGTTAATAAAGTGTTTTTGAAACATACCTCATGAACTCAGACTTGGGTTTTACCTCAAAGATATTTCATTATGAATATGCATATATTTCAAACTAAAAACGTCTCAAATCTAAAGTTCTTATGGCCCTAAAGATCTCTGATAAGAGATAGTGAACTTACACTCGATTATATAATTTGAGTTGGGGATGTAGCTCAGCGGTAGAGTGCCTGTTTAGCATGTATGAAGCTCTGTCTTCCATCTCAAAGACCTCTAACAATAAAACTATATAATTTGCCTCTGACAGGGATAGAAATGTACTGCTATCCCCTGATCTCTCATAAGTTTGTACGGAGACACTCTCCTAAAACACAAACTAGAAGAGGCAGTTAAGCAGGCTTAATAACCTGTGTCATGCTTATCATGGATTTGGTAAATTACAACAGCTAGAGTCACCCTCATAGAGTCCCAGGAGTTTCAATTGTCTAGCTAAGACTCCTGGCAATAAGGGATATGAAATGGTCAACTCCTGTAACAAGACAAGACTTCCAATGGAGGGTTGGAGATACTAACCGACCCACACTTTTTCCTGCCTGTAAGAGGGTCAGGGATAAGGGATGACTACCCAATGGCTGGCTCAGCTGGAGTCCCATTCCATGAAAGTCTGCCCCTAACACTATCAATACTCTGCTGTACTTACATACAGGAGGCTAGCCTGACTGTCAACTGAGGGGCTTCACCCATCAGTTAATGGAAACAGATGCAGACACCCACAGCCAAACATTAGGTGGAGCTCAGCAAATCTTGTGGAAGAGAGGGAGGAAAGACCAAAAGAGCCAGAGAGAGATCAAGGACACCACAAGATAACCTACAGAATCAACTAACCTGGGCTTATAAGGGGATCACAGATACTGAACTACAAACCAGAGAGCATGCATGGGACGGACCTAGATCCCCTACACATATGTAATGGATGTGCAGCATGGTCTTCATGTGGGTCCCCTAACAGCTGGAGTAGGGTCTGTCTCTGACTCTATTGCCTGCCTTTGGATTCCTTTCCCGTTACTGAATGGCATTGTCTAGCCTTAACAGGAGAGAATGCACCCAGTCCTACTACAACTTTTATATGCCAAGGTGGATTGATATCCATGGGTGGTCACCACTTCTCTGAGAAAAAAAGGGAGGACAAAAGGGAAGGGGAGGTGAGAGAGAGGAGCTGGGAGAGGAAGGAAGGGAAGTTCTGAATGGGATGTTAATTAATTAATTAATTAATTTTTTCAATTAATTATTTAATTGGAAAAAAAAAGACTTAGTAGCCTGGGATCCTTGCCGAGAGAGGAGACTAACAATGGGCAACAAATCCAAGAATATTGACAAGATGGAAACAGCACATCCATATTTCAGAGTTGGGAAGACTGGAAAGAGCAACTCATGACATAAACCTGCCTTCAGATTTCCCTGGCATCTGCTGATGTATTCTCTGTGCTGATAGGTCGCTATCTCCAGGAGAGGAGGATTAACTTCCTGCCTTGGGACAGATAAAAGGCAGGGAGTCACCCCTACTTCACTCTACCACCTGACCCCCACTCCACCCATGTTCATCTCAGCTCCACAATCTCACTAATTTAGAGACAAGTATTTGGGCCCCATCTCTCCCCTTCACAGCTCTGGTAAATCACACCACAGAAGAGCGAATCCTGGGTTTAGTTTGACAATAGTCAGAGACTTTACAAGAGAGCAAAGAGTCCATCACAGTTGAGACAGTTCTAGTGCATTCTTCCAGGGCAAGAGGAAGAAAGGTTCTTCCAGCACTTGAGAAAGCTCCTGCCTCAGTCTCTCCTGTGAATTTACAGACACACTGGTGGTGGAGGTCAAAAGTGCAGTCAGTGCCTTGCAGAGCCATAATGTGGAAAACAGATCAGGCAACCTGTGTTCTACTCAAGGCAGGAGACCATAAGGAGATACCTTAGTTTTGTGCATGTTGTCAGTGAAGTTGGGTGCTATTTAATATGTCCAGAGGATTTAAACAGTAGAACTGATTAAATCAGAGAAAGGAAAAACAATAGTCTTGGAGTCTTCCTCTGAAAAGATGTGGGAACAACAGGTTCTTAAATAAACATGATTTCCCAGCAGTGAGGAAAGGTCCAGCTTTTATTTTTTTTTCTTTTCCTCATGTTCCAATTTGTGCTTCCTTGAGGTGCCCACACATTAGACTGGTATTTCCAGAGTTGCCTCAGGAAGCTCAGCCATTTTAAGTGTTAGGCAGTGGATCCAGAAATCCTTGTCCAAGCAGTAATTGAAATGTGCTCTGTGAAGAGGCAGGGACTAGGAGGGATATGTGGATCTCCATGAGAGGGGGAAATAGATTTTTCTGGGTGGACTGAAGCTTGGGGGAGCTGCAACCAGATGATCAGGTGGGAAGGGAGAGAAAATTCGGGCAGAGACAGCTAGAATTGGGGGGCATTTGAGAGGCCATATGGAAATGGTGCAGCGGAAAGTTCCTAAAATAAATGAAGGCAATCATAATGAAGTCTCCTAACAATGGGGAAGACAGAGCCCTAATTGGCCATCTCTTGTCACCAAATGTTAGTGGGACTGGGTTACATCCAATTGAGTTATTGGCCAAAGGGGTCTAGAAATCTCCAAACAACCCAGATGGATGCTAAGACAATAGATTGCTCTTTGCAAACCAATAGCAGGGACCCCCTGCTAAAGTCAGTAACTACACAACTCTTTGCATGGCAAGGTTGAGCTGGTACCCACATAGACCTTTCACCCCTATGCTTTAGTGTCTTTGGTATGGGAAAGTACTCTGCAGGATACTGAGAGCAACTTTACAGCAGCCCTGCTGCAGGAACTTTGATTTATAATGTTGTCCTGCCTACCATACGTGCTAGGGCAATGGTGGCACAAAGCTTGTGAGAATAGCCAACCAATGTCTGATTTGCCTTAAGTCCCACTCCACAAGATGGAACCCATACAGGACACTGCTTGGGTGACCAAGAGCCAGATACTAAAGTGTCCAGAGACCTATGATAAAACAAAATACTGGTCTTTAAAAAATAGTGATAAAATGACTCCTAATGATAGTCTGCTATACAATAGATTCAGCAACAATCAGAGAAGCTTCCTTGTGCATCAGATGGGGGACGCACAGCCAGACAATAGTGGGTGATGGGTGGCATGGACCACTCAGCTTTAAATGAGATGTCTCCATCAAATCCCTCCCCTCAGAATTCAAAGAATTCCATGGAAAAAGAAAAAAAGTTTTTCTCTTGCAGAAAAAAAACCCTGCAAGAGCCCAAGGGATAGAAGATATCAGGAGAACAAAGTATTCTAAATCAGCTGAGCAAAACTCATTTGAGCTTACAGAGACTGAAGCAGCAAGCTCAGGGCCCAAGTGGGTCTGCACCAGGTCCTCAGGGTATATATCATGGCTTCCAGTTTAGCGTTTTTTATGGGACCCCTGAGTGTGTGAGTGAGTGGGTCTCTGATTGTTCTGTCTTCTCTGGGACTCTTTTTCTCCTCTTGGGTGTCTTTTATATGATTTCTATCTCTCTCTTTTTTACTTTAGTGTATTTTATTTTGCTACATTTCATTGTTATATATTAGAAATCTGCTCCTAATGAAAGACAGCAAGGCAGAGGATCCAGATGGGTGGGGAGGTGGGGAAGAACTTGGAGGAGTACAGGGAAGGGAAACTGTAATCAGGATATATTTTTTGAGAAAAATAATCTATTTTCTATAAAAAAAAGAGGAAAAGGAAAAAAGGAACAAAAGAGCAGACCTATGAAAATCGATAACCGATTCTTGTCTCATCAATAAATACGAATTAACTTTGTTTATAAATAAGGAAACATGCTGTGTGATAGCAAGCTATATAACAAATTTTAAATGGTTTATATATTATAAATTAATAGTAAGCTGTCGTATATGATTCCTCATACTTTAATGCAACATCTGAACTGGTATACATCTTCATTAACAATATAATTTAGTACTAATTTTATAAAGATTCTTAAAGAGAAATTAACAAAACAAATTCTAAAAGTCACAATGATCCACAAAAGCAGATTATTTTAGGATGAAAGTGTTAAGATATTGATTACAGAACTGTGTTTACAGATTTCTGTTGAAGTAAAGCAAAGATATATAATATTTTAAACATCTTCCCTAGGGTCCTCCTTGTTGTTTAGCTTCTTTAGGAATACAGATTTTAGTATGTTTATCCTGTATTATATAGCTAGTATCCACTTATAACTGAGTATATACCATATGTGTCTTTCTGCTTCTGGGATACCTCACTCAGGATGATCTTTTCTAGTACTATCCATTTGCCTGCAAATTTCATGATTTCCTTATTTTTAATTGCTGAGTAGTATTCCATTGTGTAAATGTACCACAATTTGTGTATCCATTCCTCAGTTGAGGGACAACTAGGTTGTTTCCAGATTCTGGGTATTACAAATAAAGCTGCTATGAACATAGTTGAGCAAATGTCCTTCAGAAGCAGAAGAAGACAGTAATCAGGACAGGAGCCTACCACAGAGGGCCTCAGAAGGAATCTGTTGGGTAGCCAACATATGCTGAGATTCATAGCCAAACTTTGGGTAGAGTGCAGGTAATATTATGGAAGAAGGGGGAGATAGAAAGACCTGGAGGGGACAGGAGCTCTAAAAGGAGACCACAGAGCCAAAAAAATCTGGGTCCAGGGTGGGTGGGTGGGGGCTGCAGAGACTGATGAATCAACCAAGTACCATGCATAGAGAGGTCCTAACCCCCTGCTCAGATATAGCCTATTGGCATCTCAGTCTCCATGGGGATACCCTAGTAAGGGGAGCAGGGACAGTCCCTGGCCTGAACTCAGCTGCTTGCTCTTTGATCAACTCCCCCTGGTGGAGAGGCCTTGCCAGGCCATAGCGGAAGATGATGCAGCCAGTCCTGATGAGACCTGATAGGCTAGGGTCAGATAGTAGGGGAGGAAGGCCTCCCCTATCAGTGGACTAGGGGAGGAGGATGGAGGGAAAGAGGGAGGAAGGGTGGGCCTAGAAGGAGATGAAGGAGGGGACTACAGCCAGGATACAAAATGAATAAATTGTAATAAATAATATTGATAATAATAAAATAAAAAAGAAGTACAATATTTTAAATAACGTATAACTTGCAAATTATGTCTGATTTATTACTAAGCAAGTTCTTCTGATCCAAAGCCTAATGTTTAAACTTGTACATTATTAATTAAACTCAGTATTGATCATTCCCTGATCTTTGGTCATTTATAAACCATATAGATAATACTTATATGCTTTTTTTATTTTGATGATTTGGAGGCATTCTTAGCAAGGATAAATGCAGTAGGACATATTTACTTCATAATCTGTAAACGTTTTGTAAGACTTAAAAATAACGTAGACATGGTGGGGTGGAGAGATGGCTCCGCTGTTAGCAAGTGCATACTGTTCCATCAAAGCGCCAAAGTTCAAATCCCAGGACCAACAATAGGAGACAAAGGGAGTGGATTCCAACTCCAGCTTAAAGGGATTCAAAGCCTGACACTGGCCTCTATGAGTCACCTTCCCATACATAGATACACACATATCCATTCAAGCAAATAAAATGAATCTTTAAAAACTACTTGGAAGCGATGGGTTGGCCTCCCTGTGTATTTTCCTGCAACCTAGAATGTCGTACAGCTGTGTGTATGTAAGCATATATTTGTACTTACACCATCGCTTTGTCTGTCTTCAGTTAGCATACTAGTAGTGTGCTTCTCTATTCCATTAAATAGTCACTAACCATTTGCTAGTAACAACTTGGCATATTGGGTTTATAAAGAATTATGACATTTATAAGATTTAGGCGATTATACCATAACTGTATTGAAGATTGTATTTCTATAGTTCAAGCTGACCTCAGTGATATATTAATGTTCTCCGTGAAGGCTGTGCTATATAAATCCAAGTCACAGCATATGTCAAGGCTAGCTCAGTATGCCATCTTGTCTTCTCACAGGCTTCCTCAGAGTACTGTGAGCCCCAACTATTTGCAAAGACAGATGAGAAAGCCTGGTCCTTACTGGTTAAACCCTCCACAAATAGCTTCAAAACAATAAATGTTCCTGGCAATACTGTTGTTTGCATAACTATGTCTAAATATAATTTTGTTTTCTGTTGTCTGATTGGTGTTATTTTATTATTCCCTTTCCAGATCCGTTATGAGATAGTGTTGCTTTTGTGGACTACACTTAAAAATAAATAAATTAAATAATTGCCCTTTTCTAATGATTGCAACACAGAACAATAGATAATGATTTGTTTCTGTCTTGAAATTTCAAAAAGAACAATTAATGTGTCTAATATTTACCAAAATAATGTATGTCAAATTTATCTTATTATTTTTAAAACTAAGAAAAATGGCAGTTTTCTGTATTAGGGCTCTTGAATATGTACGATTCAAAGGACTGAATAGTAAATGAAAATAAATAAATATAGATCAAAATCTATATTTTATCAAACCTCTAGAAGTCAATGTGAAGAGCTAAATTTCAGTCAGTCTGCAGTGCTCAAGCTGTCTTCTGCAAAAGTTGGATGATGGCTGGAGTAGTTATTGATTTCTTTACAGAGCTCTCATTCTTGGTTAGTTTTTATATTGTGCTGTTTAATACTATGCTGCAGCTACTTGAGCACAGAGGACTAAAGGGGCATATAACCTTCTTGTGTGTTTTGCAGACCACTGGGATAACACCCAGAAACCTTCCATGTTTGAGAACAAATAACGTATTGTTGAGCTTGGTTAAAGCACTGTTGACTTTATGTTATTTATTGCCAGCATAAGTAAGCTCTGATGATGTCATGTTAATGTGTTCTCAGAGGCCGGGGAGAATAATGGCACCTTAATACTGTGGGAAGTGCAGTTCCGTTAGTAGGGGTGCACCATGTGGAATGATTTTGAACTTTCAAGAAAAGGACTTGTTTTCCTTTAAAAATATATATATATAACCAGTTTTCCAGAGGCCTTCAAAAATTTCCACTTTGATATTCACAATCAGGAAAAGTTTGCAAAGTGTTAATGTTCAAGGGAAGCACCAAAACATTGTTAATGTTAATGGAACATTTGTTAGCTAAAAAAAAGGGGGGGGGGAGCAAATGTTCTACTCAGGGAAGGACAGTTGGGAGAAAAGGTTGGCTCAGGATATCATTTTTGACCAATGATCCTCCAGTGAGACTGTACATTATGAAAGAAATTTGATAAAGAATACACTTCCCAATCTCACCTGGGATGTTCCAGGTGATTTAAACTTGAGATGTGCCAGATGCTTTGGACTTGGGTTGTACCAGGTAATTTGAACTTGGGATATACCAGGTGATGTGAACTAGTTGCTAGCAACTTAGTATGAATGCAAGAGACCCTTTTGAAATAAGCTTGGAAGAACTGTTCAAAGAGACATTTATAAGTAGACATGATATTCTGTGGAAATACCCAAACATTTCATTACAAAATATCAGTACTGTGGATCCAGGTTCTTAGCTGATAGATATATTTCTCCTTAAAATGACCCAGTTATGAAGAAATATCATCCAGTCTAGCATGATTATTTTCTGACATTTTCCAGCTTAATTACATCTAACCCAAAATGCCTTTATTGTTCATCTCTAAATGAATATGTTCATTATATAATAGAGAGAAAGAGCCAAGGATATTCACATGATACCAGTTTTCTTTCCCCGTGTAACTGAAAATCAAATTTGATTTTCATATTCCCTTTCATTTTCATTATTTAATTTGATTATCTTATATTTGTTAATTTAAAATCAATTTCCACTTTCTTTATAGCAATTACATAGAGCCAGCTTATGGGAATATCATGTTCTTAGAGATCACATGCTTGGGCGTGTGTATGTGTGCACATATGTGTGTATGGTGTATGTATGCCTATGTATGTGTGCATAAGGTATATCAGTTGCACGTGCTTTTCAGACATAGATGCACATGTGTGCACACAAATAGGTGAATGTCAGCCTTGGCTGTCGTCCTCAGTTACTCTATATCTTATTTTTGAGAGGGAGTCTCTCTTTAAATATGGATGGAACCCAACAACTTGGCTAGACTGACTAGACAGAGAAATCCAGAGGGATCCCCAGCACTGAGATTATAGGCATACAGTGCCATACACGGCTCTTTAAATGTGTGCTTCGAACCTGGACTCAGGTCTTCACATTCGTAAGTAAGCAGTTTCCTGAGTGAACCTTCTCTTAAGGCCTCCAAAATCATGTGCTTTAAAAAGTGTTATGTAGATTATATATTTCCATTTAGTGTCTTAAAATAGAGATTTAGAGTGATCAATATTTTTGCTTTTTGAATTGAAACAATTTGCTTCAAAATGAAAACATTATATTATTTTGCAAATATTTTCAGATGTTTTGCAGCAATATTTTATGCAAAATACATAAATTCATGATGAATTTAAAGTAAGATTTTAAAATTCCAATTTTCTCATCTTTCCCTAGGAAAAAATATGTAGTTCATGATTAGTTTCCATGTTGGAATTCAATTTTTCACCCCATGCACACAAAAAAGGAACCTACTTAAACTGGAATTTGTACTTGCCATGGGTTGAAATTTGTAAATCATTAATTCCAAAATCAGATATCACCAGTAATTTAGACAAAACACTAAGTGGATATAAGGTCTTTAATGAAAGCATTATATTAAAACAAAGTCTGTGGGGGTGGACTCTGATCTAATATGGCTGATATCCTTAAAAAAAGAAGAGTTTGGACATAGAAAGAAGTGCAGCAAACCTGCACATGTGAAGGAAATGACTCTCTGAGTACAGAGATGTTTGGTGTCAGCCAGCCAAGGGCCAAGGCTCCAGGAGATGCCTCTTCTGTCAATGCCTTGATGTTAGTCTCACAGATCCCAGAAGGGCAAGAGAACTAACTGCCTTGCTCAAGCCATCCAGCCCATGACATTTCTCACAGCAGTCTTAGTGGCAAATGTTCCCAGTGAAAACACTCTGTTATTCATTTGTCAGTGTTCTCCTAATCATTTGTATGTTGCTTTAAATCCTGAGTTGTTCAGGATCTTCATGTCAGTTGCTGGGAATATGTAAGGGCAGAGAGATATAAATGGTTCTAAAAAGCAAGGCTATCTCTGTTTGTCATAGGTTTTTGTTTGTTTTTGTTTCTGAGCTAGGATCTTGCTACATAGCCCAAGCTATACTTGAACTAGGTGTGTAGGCTAGGTTATCCTCAAACTCCCAATCCTCTCCCTTCAGCTTATTAGTTCTGAGACCAAAACATGTGTCACATGCCCATCATGTAATTTTCATATTAGGGCAACAATTCAGAATTGGATGGCTCCCATATGCACCCTCTTTTAGCTTCATTAAATGGTGCTACTGACTCATTTTTTAAAAAATTTGTTTTGTTTTGTTTTTTTATAAATGACAGTTTATCCCAGCAGTAGCCCCCTCCCTCATCCCTTCCCAATCCCACCCTTCCATGTCCCTCCCCAAGTCCACTGGCAGGGGAGGTCCTCTTCCTCTTCCCTCTGACCTAGCCTATCAGGTCTCATCAGGACTGGCTGCATTGTCTTCCTCTGTGGCCTGATAAAGCTGCTCCCCAATCAGGGGGAGATGATCAAAGAGCCAAACACTGAGTTCATGTCAGAGACAGTCCCTGTTCCCATTACTAGGGAACCCACTTGGAGACTGAGCTGCCTTGGCCTACTGACTCCTAAGGAATCTAACAACGGCAAGCTTTATAGTAGTCATGGCACCACACAGATGTACGCAACCACACATACACACATGTGTCCACCCATTTCACCCCATACATACATTATTCTTTTGCTAATAGTATGTTACTTTGATGCTGTGCTAGTCACACTGACCCTGGGAAAGGGAAGCTAACATGTGCTGTACTGTTTTCTACCGAGGAATGGAATTATAACACCACTTTACACCACTTGAAACAAGCAGAGGAATTCTAGACATTTTAATTGAAAATTCAACAAACTGCCAAAGGGGGCCATGGGTGTTTATCAGAAGCGTTTATGCCCAATAGCCTACATATCTCCAGACATGATTAATTAATAGAGGAAAGTAAGTCATTCCGCAGCTAATTAAAATTTA
The DNA here is from genome assembly GCA_028658305.1 of Pachyuromys duprasi. Taxonomy (NCBI): domain Eukaryota; kingdom Metazoa; phylum Chordata; class Mammalia; order Rodentia; family Muridae; genus Pachyuromys; species Pachyuromys duprasi. Next base: position 45,225,453 of record CM053750.1, read on the forward strand.
CTCTGAAACATAATTCTTGGAATTCTTCTTTAAAGAACAGAATAGATTAATTAACTATTTGCCATTAATAGTAGCTGAACAGACACACCATCTGGAGCAAATCTGAGGGCATGAGAATGTTTATTATGTACAAACTAGTGCTGGCTGGGTGGGCTGATGGACTCTATTTGGGGTTAGAAGAGACAGGAACCAAGGATGACTCAGGCTAAGGTTGGATTAGGTAGTATGGCAGGTGGATTGAGTGAGAGCAAGTTTAGCCCAGGCAGAGCTGGAAGCTGGCAAAGAAAACAGCACAAGAATCTGGGATGGCAGAATTCCCTATGTCAAGGCACTTGACTGAAGGGCACTTACTGTGCTTTAGGTATGAAATCAAATAAAGATCAATTAACACTTAAAAAAAAAGAATCTGGGGTGGAATGCAAAGACCCCAACTGTACCATTGCTGGATTTAGGGTTCTCCTATTACCTACTCACTTTACTAAGAAAGATTTTTAAGGCAGAGTTTGCCCAGTTCTATGCTTCACTTACTACCCAGATGCCTTTTCACCTTGGGTTGCTAGCGAGCCCAGAATTTATCTCTCCTTCCTTTCCTTTCCTTTTTAAGATCAAAAGCCTTCAGCTGTGTGCTTGCTCTGACAGTGGTGACACTTGATATATTCTTGGATGAAATGGCCTCAGCCACTATAGACACTGCTTAGGTGTCCATTAGTTAAGATTAAAAAAAAAAAAACTATTTTATGTGCTTGAGCTAATTGCCTGCACAAGTTTGTGCATCATTTGCCTGCTTGTTGCCTGATAAAGGTCAAGAGAAATTGATGAGTTACAGACAGTTGTGAACTGCCAGATGGTCACTGGGAATTGAACCTATGTCCTTTAGAAGAACATCAAGTGCTCTTGACCACTCAGCCATCTCTCCAGGATATTGTTTTTTAGTCTTTGTTCTTTTAACATTTGCTTTCTTTAAGGTCTTGCTCCACCTAAACATCTGTGTCTCCTCCATCCATTGTGACCACTATTCTTATGCACAAACCTGCAAATGCTTTGTTCAAATTTTGCCATGAAGCCAACCTCCCCAAAAGATAATATACAACTCAGAAAAGGAGCCTGTTTTCAGGCAGACTCTAAGGAGGTCAGATATCTATCTGCGGTCATAGTCAGAAGGTTATACAATGACTTCAGTAACAATTAGCCCCACTTGGTCTGATCTTGATTTACACCTAACAGTACCCCTAAGTTATTCTGCTGTTTCCAAATTACATAAATTAGTTGAAGCCAAAATGTAGCCTAACCACTGCACAACTATCTTCATTCAGATGATTTCTGGCAGTTTCCATATGCTAATGACCACCAATCAGAGCTCACTTGGACTGTCTTTTCCTCTAGCACAAAGACTTCCTGTTCCTACTGGTTGGCCAATGAATCTCTTTCAGTTGCAGTAACCTGGCTGATCAAATACTATGCCACACTTGGAAGCAATAGTCTTTCCTTTTTTACTTGATTGATTTTTCACTGTTCCAAGCTTTTTGTAGATGGAGATTAATGCAGAGACCCACACCTGGGAAATGTTTAGAGAATGAGACACTTTAAAATACTCAGTCCTAAATGGAATATCTTCATTAAATCCTTCCCCTCAGAGTTCAGAGACCTATGTAGAAGCGGAAGTAGAAAGACTGTAAAAGCCACAGGGGATGAATGAGAATAAGAAAAATGTCTTCTACACCAAACAGGACTAAGCCACATATGAACTCACAGAGACTGTAACAGCATGCACAGGTACTTCACAGGTTCAAGCCAGATGGGGTCCCAAAGGAAACATTAGAGACTCCAATGAAGTCTCGCTGGCTATATTAACACATTTAAGGGTTGGCCCCATGCAAATCAGTAGATGGTCAACACAAAGTAAACTGGTATTTTTGTAGATCTTTTGTCTCATATTACTTTGTTTGGGTATTTCTTTTTGTCTTACTCATTTTTTGAAAAGGCCAGTATATTATGTTATATATTTGTATGCTTTGGTTTTTGATTTTGTGTTTATATGGACTGTGTGTGTGTTTCTCTTGTGTTTTTTTCTTTTTCATTACTCATTTTGTTTTTGTTTGTTTGTTTTCCAAAGAGAGAGGGAGGTGAAGAGTAGGGAGGATCTAGGTGGTTCTAAGATTAGAAAGCCAATATATAAATATATTATATAAAAACATTGAATTGTACTTCCCCAAAAGGTAAAGAGCATGGAGAGATAGATAGATGTTTCAAGTAATTGAGAATGCCAGCTCTCTCTCTCCAAACACATGCTTTCCTTTCTTTTGAGCACATAGGCATGGTTTCATGATTATTTACTGGAGAAGTGGATTGAGTCAATTGCTCTGGCCATGTTAAGTGTCCAAGTCTGTTCATTCTCCTCTTTCTCCACCAAACATAACCATATGCACAATGGCCAGAGAGTCATGTGTTGAAAAGAACAAGCTCTTCTGTGAAGGGAGCCATCCACAAGGTGGAGTGTCTGTTATGCTTTGCTATCTGAAAAAAGAAAACCTCACACCCTTCAACTCCAGGTAACTTAAGGCTTCCTGTTAAAGCAGTGTATCCAGCAATGTCTAATGTGGATGTATCTAAATATTTAGTTGTCCCTCAGTGTCTGTGGAGGTCAGTTCTGAGATGGGATGCCCTTGGATGATCAAGTCCCTTATGTAAATTGACACAGGATTTATAGATAACCCACAATGTCCTCTTAGAGATTTCAGATTGTATGTAAATTTCTTATGACACTTACTGCAGTACAAATGATATGCAACTAATTATAGCATATTATTTAAAAAAATAATTATAAAGTGAAATATGTACATGTCAGGGCAGATGCAAAATTGTTCCTGAGTATTACATCCAGGGTTGGTTGAATCTCTGGAAGAGGACTCTGGGGATTAAGAGGCCTCATCATGCTCTTTGGGAGCAACACACCAAGATCAAATATTACTGGAGTTCTGTAGCATCACAGACACTCTATTAGAATGCAAGCACATAAGCTTAATTAACACATGGTGCCCCTTGTGGGAGGCTCATGGTGCTAAGAACCAGATGGCAACAAGAGGACATGACCAACGCACCAGTAAAACTGGGTCAAATACGCTGAGGCCTATCATGAGGAAATGCCTAATTCTTCCTGGGCAAGTGGAGGGAGTGCTGGGACTTTGAGCTCAATGGAGAATTAGAAAGTTGCCAAGCAGCCGAGACACCTCAGCAGAGATGAAATGCAGCGGGCGAGAGCGGGAACATCCAACTACAGTCCCAGCTACTCAGGGACTGAGGTAGGATGATTGGCAAAATGCAGGAGGGATCAGCAAATCCTTATCTCAAAAGGAAGGAAGGGAGGGAGGAAAGGAAGGAAAGCAAGAGAAAAGAAAGGATGGAGGTTAGGGAGGGATAAGAGGGAAAGAAGGGATTAAAATACTGGAAAGCACAGCTGAGTCAGAGCCTTCAAGGCAAAGAGTAGGAAGCTGTGTGGCAGTCAAGCTTCAGAAGTGATTTTATCCACTGCATCTGATGCCCAGACCCCTTATTATCTTCCCAGGTTGTGGCTGGCATCCATTCTCCTAGAGGTCCTTACAGGAGGCGGTGCACTGATACCCCCAAATGTTTTCTGCCCTGTTAAAAACCACCTAAATGTGGGACAGTCAAAGTAAAATGAGGTACACGAGGATGACTATTAGATACTGACTTACTGGTTTATTTACGGACTTCCTAAAGCACCACCTGGACTACCCATTCCTAAGCATGACTTCAATGTCTTCACTTGCTAGTTGGAACAGAACGACCTGGAGAAACAGCTGAGACAGTGGGCTCTTGCCCTTAACTGCGTGACCACAAAAGCTTACACCTGCCAGCTATAATATAGGCCTTTATAATAGCAGTTCTCAGCCTGTGGCTCTCCTGCAACACATTTCCATTTATACTGAGTTAAAGCAAGGGGCTGGTGATAGAGTGAGAATGATTAATTCACACTTGGTCCACTGTGGTCTGTGTGGAGAGAGTGACAGTAATGAGTAAACCTGGGAGCCCTGACTGCGTTAGGATCAAAGGTTCTGACTAGAAGGACCTAGACTAGTGACCCCGGAGTGTCACTGAGGCAGCTTGGTGCTGTTTGGCAAGTGTAATTCGATTGTAGTTTACAGGAGACCTGAGGTAGA
>CM053750.1:45230130-45247357 GCA_028658305.1 Pachyuromys duprasi
ACTCCATAGGACGGAGAGGAGACAGAGCCCGAAAAATGAGTGCTGAGAAGCTATCACAGGTCAAATAAAAGTAGCAGGGGCGATGTTTGAGTGAAAATGAGGGTATTACTTGTAGAAGATATGAACCAGAGAATGGGATGTGTGCAGCACCCAAACTTCTTGAGTAGACTTTTCTTAATGACAGTTTTAGGATAGCTAGTTAAAGTGGAGTGACATAAATCTCAAGATTAAATAAATCAAGTAGAGCCATAGTTTGGATGTTTGTTTCCTCCGAAATTCATGTTAAAATATGATCCCGTCTTGAATGGTGTCGAGAGGAGATAGAAACCGTGAAAGAATGCGGTGTGGTTCTACCTTCACTAAGATGCTCTTATGGAAGAAAGCAGTTATAGGACTGTATACAGAAGTAGCTCATGGCAGCTCAGTGTCCAAGAGGGTTCCCCAGTAATAGGACAGGGGCTGTCTCTGACATGAACTCATGGGCTGGCTCTTTGATCACCTCCACTTGAGGGGGGAGCAGCCTTACCAGTCCTCGGAGGAAGACAACAAAGCCAGTCCTAATGAGACCTGATAGACTAGGGTCAGAAAGAAGGGGAGGAGGACCTCCCCTATCATTGGACGGGGGAGGGGCATAGGAGAAGAAGAGGGAGGGAGGGTGTGATTGGGATAAAATGGGGGATGGGCTACAGCTGGGATACAAAATGAATAAATTGTAATTAATAAAAATTCAAAAAATTGAAAAAAGCAGTTTTTTATTGATTACACTTTATTCACTTTGTATCCCCTCACAAGCCCCTCTCTCCTCCCTCCTAATTCCACCTTCCCTCCCCCTTCTCCACACATGCCCCTTCCCAGTTATAAAGTAGAGCCAATCCTTGGGTTTTGACTGTTCTTTATAAATTGCTCAGTCTCGGATATCCTTGATATAGCCATATAAAACAAATTAAGGCAATGTTGATGAAAATGTTTGTATAGTAAAGAGTTTTCGAACTGAAAGGGAACAAGTAACCAAAGAGTTCAGAGTACCGTTGAAAGAGATGCGGTAGAGTGGCATTTGGTCATAGTGATGTGTGGATGTTTCTGAAAAGAGGGAAGAGATCCTAGTCTGTCTTCCATGGGGCATTACCAATTTGGGGTAATGAGATATTTTTTCCTGAGAACCTGCAAGATGAAAGTCAAGGCAGGTTAGTGACGTCCCACCCCACTAGGACAATGTCTCCCATACTCCATTGGGGAACTTCCAGATGAACAAAACCTCCTGAAGATCAATGGTGGTGTAGCAACAGAAAATAAACATAAGAAAAGAATGATACCATGAGCTTAAGATCACACCTGAAAAATAAGTGTGATGAGATAAGGTCTAAACTACTGCTCACCCCATCAATGCTTTATTAAGAGAAACAGAAGGAGTGAGCTTCGAATGTCAAAGATAATAAAAATGAGATTATTAAATACTTAAATAAAATTACTGAAACCTAAAATACTTCATTTACATTTTTTGTAAAGCTAGGGAGTAAGTTCAGAAAAAGTACGAAGTGAAAAGGCAGCCAAACTCTCAGCTAATAAAAGCAGGCAGCCAAGGGGAAGGTCTAGACCCAGATGCTGACCTATAGATTTCAAATTTGAATTTTAATTAACACTAAAATTTCACTCCCACAGTGCCATATTTTGAATTTGTAAGTGGCTATGGAGAGCCTGGGCAGGACAGACTCAAGGCATTTCACTCATGAAGGAATGTTGAACAATGCTGCTCCAGACCCTAAACTGGGCAGGATAGGACCTGATGCTCTAGAATGAGGCTTTCATTGTTCTAGAGAATCTGAAGATGGTAGAGAAACTCATAGTAGCCTCAGGAAGAATTACTCATCTTTTCCAAATTAGCCTGAAAGGTCTATGCCTCATAACAATGACATGGCCACTAATGGTCTGCATGTATGATGTATTCCCATAAAATTTTATCTCCAGTGATATCATAGCCATTTTAGCTCATAAAAATGCACTCTATATTATGTACCACAAAGTTAGCTAATAGTGAATCTTTCAGAGAGTATATCTGTCACTAAGCAATGCACAAGTATTTGGTTTTTTTTTTGGCTAAAGATGCTAATGAACTTTGTGCTTCGTGCATGTCATTTAGCACCTCAAATTTCCAGACCTTATTTACCCATGTTGATGTAATACCTCACAAAGATCATGCACATATACATTTTAAATATTGTACAAACTGATTTATCATCAAACATAAAACTATGTAAACATATTACTAATGCTAGTAATACAGAGGAAATAAGCCTCATGGGGAATGTGGCAATCTTTGTTTCCAGTCAACCAAACCCAAGAGCCCCTCAAATCACTGTCAGAAAAAAACAGTCTGGTCCAGTTACAAGGGTATTACTCCTTACCTTACTTCCTCCAGTGCAAATACAATTCTTACTTACTCCTTAAGTCTCAAAGTGTTCAAGTTAAAACTAATGGTAAATGATACAGGAATGAAAAATGATACAATACATGTATCTGAATTGTAAGTGAATATGTCCCATAGATGTTCTCTTCTGAGCTTGATTCAGAAACTAATAGTGAATCTAGGGGGACTGGATGAGGGAGGGGGCAAACTATGGGCTCAAGCACTAGGGAAGGCAAGCCCTTGTTTACAGGAAGTCATATTAACCTACTGCTAAAAAGAGAGAAATAAGAGCTGCATGCATATGTACTAGAAAGCTGTGCATGTAGGAGATAAACTTCCTGTAGGCCAGAAAGAGTAGTAGTCTGTATTCATTAAGAAAGTGTTTGTTGAGACATTATTATGCCTTGCTATTTGGTGTCTTCATCTTTTAGGTATGGATTCAACTTTCAACAGAGACACAGCAGAAAACTAATTCAACATGAAAAAACCATTTCCTAGCAGTTCAAAGGGTCTATAAGGCAAGGTTCAAAACACTGTGAAACTAATCAAATGTTGAATTGTCTTGAGTTTCTTACTTTCACTGAAACATATTTTTAGGAATGAAATTAGAAATGCATAGTCCAAGGACTAAGTGATGGCCCAGTTGGTAAAGTGCGTGACATGCAAGCATGGAGGACTGAGTTTAGACCTAGCACCCACATAAAAATCCAGCATGACTATGCACAAGCTTCATCCCAATGCTGGGGATGTGGAGGGAAGAGATCTGGAGTTCACTGATCTGCAAGGCTAGCCAAATTGATGAACTCTGGATTTCAGTGATAGTTCCTATATCAAAAAACAAAATCAAGAGTGACCGAGAAAGATATCTGATATCAACCTTTTGCCTCCACATGCACAAAGAAATATATAGTCCAGATCTACATTAAGAATGAGCCACTAATAAGCACAATACACTTAACATTTTATAGAATTTCATTCAGATTGTGAAATCCATAAGACATCCCACAAAATTGTATGTCAGGGACTTGCATAAATTGATTTTGGAAAGGATGTGCAAGAAAGTCAATAGTTTCAGAGATGGAGAAATATGGAAATTCTGGACTTCTGCATGAAATATTGAGATTTACTCGAATCACTATTTATGGTGCTGAAACAATTTGGCATTCATACGCTAAGAAAAAATGCTAACCTTAGCCTAAACCTCATTTGTAATACACAAATTAAGTCAACATAGGTCCTTGACATAAGTAAAAAACTTCAGCCTATAAAATTGGGGGAAAGTAGCAAACTAGATCTAGAACTAGACTATGAGATTTTACATTTGACAACAAAAGCATTGACCACCAAAGCAAGTTGGTGACATGACGTAACCAAAGTTAAAAGCTTTCACTCTGTGAAAGACCTTGCTGAGGGAATATTTTTTATTCAGGTGTACCCAGGACAGCTCCAGGAAAGAGAAGTGAGACAGAGAAGGGAAGATGTCAGTCCTGCAGTGAGATGGATCACGTAAGCCATCCAGAATCATCCCTTTCTGGAAACTAGGGTCTGGATGACCCCATGACAGCTATTATTTAAGGGCCGTTCCCAGACATTGCCTGCTCTGGATATGAGTCAGCTCAGTATTTCTGGCCTAGGTAATCTGCCGGAAGGGAAGTAAAGAGATGTAAGCAGTTTGGGGGGAGTGAGCCACACAGGAGGCTGCAGTGCCTGAAATCAGAAAGAGTGCCCAAGGGAATGCTGGAGAATGTGAATATCATCTGCAAGATGGAGCCTAAATGGCTCTTATATATAGGAGCCTGGGAGGGGCCAGCAGCTTCCCCCTTGCCAATTGGAAAAGGATAGACATGGAGAGGCTAAAGATCACAGGGGAGGAAAATGGGGCATGAGCAGCGATACAGCATTAAATGAAGGAAGAAGGAAGAATTTAGCAAAATAGAGGTAGAAAATGGCCCAGTCAGCTACAGAGAACACAACACTGGGATGCTCAGAGATCCCCAGCATAGTCAGATCAGAGGAGAGAAAGTGGCTGCGACAGGTTGCAGAGAATGCGGAAGCCAGGTGATAAATTAAATTGCATGAACTACTTGTTAGGGTCAAACACAGCTTGGTAAAGGCATGGGCAACAGCCAGGAAAAGAACTCAAGCTTCTTGACCTAGGAGAAAATGCTTCTCATTGAGTTGCCCACAGTACAGAGAAAGGAACACCAGGGATCCCTTTGAAAGAACCAACGTTAGGAAGGCTTAAACTCCCTCTCATTTCCCTGCCATGCTAACGGTAAGAGAAACAATTAAGTAAGGACTAAAATAACTAAAAACATCTGTGTGGTTTAGCTTTTACTTAAGGAAACCAAGGAAGAACTTCTGGTTCTGTGTTCCTAGGGCTATGGGTTTTCTGTATTCTGCCGTCAGGAGTGGTAGAGCATCCACTAAACTAGATTCTGGTTTAGATGTGTTCTGAAACAGCCTGTTCCAGCACAATTTAATTTCATGGTCAAATGGGGATAATTATCCCAAAAAGCTTTCGGCCGTGGAGCTCTGGTGTCTTTTTTTTTTTTCTTTTCCTTTTAGCACAACGTGAAGCCACTTCTAGGCCTGTACTGTAGTTTTCAGGCTTACTATGACTTGTTTCTTTTTCTGTTTATTTTCTTTCTTTTCAACTAGAAAAAAAAATCAGACATTATCATTTGAATATGGGAGACTAGCCCAGGGAGTTTCTGCTGCCTTAAGTTCCTGTACTATTTCTAAAGTTAGTTAAAGGTAACACTACAATTCCTACCTTTGCAACCTATGACATAAATAAATAGATAGATAAATAGATAAATAAATAATAACTGCCTTTTTCAAGAACCAAAGAGATTTTTTTCATGATAAATTTGTTGTCTACTTCATTATCATGACCAAATACAACAGCATTATAATTTCATTGCATATTTAATAAGTTTATCTCCTCAAACTATTGCATTTCTGCCACCTCTGAGATACCTGTTTAGGTAGGATTATAATTTAGTAACTGAGAACTTGAACAATAAGTTTCTAATTTGCCAAAATTGCAAGCATTTTCAGGTATGATCATTGGAATTTAATCTTAACAACAATACTTTTATGTTATATTAGAACAATAGTCCATCTTTAGTAAAATTAACCATTAAGGATCTTATTTAGAGACGTTTTATTTCCATGGATTTCTGAAGATCTTTTTTTTTTTTACATAATGATTATTTTTTGTATAATGCCTTGGTCCACTTTCTGTTGTTATAACAAAATGCCTAAGGCTGTGGGACAGGCAAAAGAGATTTGTTTGGGCTCATTGTTCTGAAGTCAAGAGCTCCCTGGTGGGAACTTCATGATGGAGAGCAGAAGACAATGTGTATGTACAAGAAAGCCAGTGTCATAAAAGAGCCTATCTTTCTGGAGGTTCACTCAAGTGCTTGGGGAGCAGGAACCCTCTCCTCAGTGCAGGAAAAACACAGATCCCTTCATTCAGTAGATATCTGGAGTTCCTGCACAACCCACAGAAACTCCAACTCTCCCAAATACTATTACACAAAACTTGAATATCTTTTTCTGGAGAGATATTTAAAAAATGTCTTCAGTCCAGATACTGCATCAACAGACCAAGACACGGGTCTGTCTAAACCCCACTTAGGACCAATAATTTTACTAGGATTGCTTATAGAAAGAAGCATGGATGACTCATAGCAGCTTCATCATGGAAAAATCCTACCCCACAGTAAACCTTCCACTTCCTCTGTCTCTAACACAATCGAAGACCACTTGCAACTGAGCCAGAAAGGAATCTTAGCTAAACTCAGGTGTGGGTGCAATGACCCTTCAACCCTCTACAAGGGAATGCTAATGGCCTCATTATGATCACTGTTGATCAGGTTGTCACTGTGTATTTTATCATCATGACTGTCCCCAAAGGCATTATGTTTCACATTAGCAGTGAATGTTTCCTCCCAGAGAAGATAGCAACACTCAGTAATTTAGAAATAAGCCTGAAAATGAATTTGGTCAGGGACAAACTATATTCAGATAACAGAACATGATGTCTTCCCCCACCCTCTTTTTTACTTACCTTCAATCTTTTTGATAGAGCTCAAGCCACTAGACTCCTAAGGATCTAGGCCCCTCCTGATCACATTCCACCTGCTAATGGGATAGAGACCAGACAAGATTAGACTCAAATTAGCAGATTTTCATGTGGAATCTGCATTTCCTCCTATTTTTAATTAAAAGTTTAACATTAAAATATAATTACATCGCTTCCCCCTTCCCTTTCCTCCCTCCATCCCCTTCTACATCATCCCTCTAAGTTTCCTCCCTTCCACCCTCTCACTTCTTCTCAAACTGATGGCCTTTTTTTCCTTTGATTATTATTTTCACACATATATTTTATACAATATACATAAATATTTAAAATACAACCGGCCAAGCCCATTGAGTGCAGCTTGTGTATATATGACTTCAAAAAATGGTCAGAGCAAACAGGCCAAGAAGTCAGCTGTGAGATTGTGTATCCATGTGGAAACTTTTTGGATAATTCTCCATTTAGATTCTTTAAATAAAATGGAGCCTTTGATTAGGTGTTTTTTTTTCCTTAAAGAACTTCACATAATACAGTGTTTGGTTACATTATTCTGCTTCTTTTCTCTAGGTTTATAGCATTTTAATTGCTGTTTTAAATAAAACATCCATAATTCCCTTGGAGGATAAAACCCGTAGAAGTAGAGCGTTATTATTATGTATTTACCAGTCTGTTAGTGTTTTGATAGATTTCCTAATCCACTCTTTAAAATAAAATTGCTATATACATTGTGTTCTTTTTGCAATGTTATTATCATGAGTAGGAGGAATATTTTAGGGTAGGCTAAGCAATAATTGGCAAGAAACTGTATAACATTGATTTGCACAAGCTTCATGTCCAGCCCATTCTGAAGATGCTATTAGAGTAATGGGTGAATCGAAAGAAGTGCTAATTTGCTAAAACTCACTTGAGGAAAAGATCAAAGTGGTGTTTAGGCTTTGGTAGTGGTAGCCTTGGCAGATTCCTGACATGTTCTCTGTCTCTAGTCAAAACAAGTGCACAAGCTAACAGAGTGACAACATAATGTCCAGAGGGAAGAGACCCGAGATCCTGAGAGAAGCAGGGTACTATCCAAACCACTAGATGGAGGTATCCACTTATTTAGTTTGGGGAAGTAGCCAGCTCTTAAACAAGTTGGCATTGAAGAAACAAGGGCCAAGCTTGGCTCGGTAGTTAAGAGCACTTGTTGCTGTTTCAGAGGACCCAGCTTTGATTCCCAGCACCCACATTGAGGCTTAAAACCTCTTTGGGCACCAGGCACACATGTGGTGCACATGTGTACATGCAGGCAAAACATTCATACACACAAAATAATAAAAATAACGTTCTATACTGCTCAATGTCATTCTTCTACAGAATAGCAATAGTACCTTCAAGGTTAGCCCAGCCAGGCAACAGCCACTTCCAATGATCAGGGAAGGATAACCGTTGCATATCACTCTGGGAACACCAGCAGAGTGGTAGAATATAGCATTCTCTGAGACAGTGCATTCAGAATGATGGATTGTAGCAGAGATAGGGCCTGGGGCTGCTTCCACTGTACTATTATTATGAGTTCTTCTGGCCTGGCATTTAAACCCTGGACACCTGCAGTTCTCTACCTTTCCAAAGAATAGATTAATCCCTGTCAATCTTGACTGCTAATAAGGACAGTAAATTATGAATGATAAGCAGACTACACATGTAGGAAGTCTTAAATTAAATTTGACCAAACAACAATAGCCATATCTCTAGTTTCAGCCAAAACCAAATGGAAATGCCATCATTTGGTTAAAATTCTTCTAAAATCCTAGCCAACTGGTGAACTTGGCAGACCCAATTATGATAACAATTAAGATTTTTCAATGTGACTCAAATTATGAGCCAGCTTAATGCCAAATGCTAGCAGAAAGATATCCTGAATTTAGGTCAGGGATATTGTCCCTCCTTCCAGAGGTAATTCAATTACATCTAGCCCCAGGCTTGCAGGGCAAACCCTGGGAGACCCGATAGTTATAACAGCTCTTCTCTAGTCTGAAGGCACCCTGGTGCACCCATCCTGCCTCAAGCATCATTCCCTGTGAGGCACTGAACTAAGGTATATGTGGAGATGCCGCTTTTTCTTCTGACAGTCAGCTTACCTGGAAATTGTCACACTGAGACAAATGCCTGTGAGGGCCAAGATTGCCTCCTTACAGATACTTCGGAGTCCTGAAGGGCTGCCTTGAGATCACCAAATGAGAATTGGTTTCTTTGAGGTGCAGAATTCTTTTACCATAGCATTTGCCCTTTAGCATTAAAATTTTGGCCTTAAAAGTACTACCACTTAGTAGTGATTATTGCCATTGTTATATAGTTGTCTTTATGAAAAAACTTTCATGTAGTAAAATTTTACATATCACTACATTAGAGAAAACTATTTTATATAGTTATAAGTATACAGCTAAAATGGGGTTTATAATCTGACATTAAAGTACAGTTAAAATAAACAGGGACAACTTTCCTTTTCTTCTATTAATAATTTTAAAACATTTTGCCTACATTTTCTTTATTATAGTGTAGGAAAAAATATAGAATATATGTTGAAAGTTTGGAGGGCTTCTGTTTGCTTTTCTTCACAATGATGTTCAACCCCTGTTCCTAAGCTTTCCCTCAAAAATGTAACAACAAAAAGAAGATAGAGTAATTTTGAAAGAGAAGGAGGGTAAGAAGAGCAGGAGGGTGGGAGGGAGAAGGGGAGAGAATGGATTACAGTTTGTTGGATTCTGAGAGCCAACGCCCTCCTCAAAGGATGTTCTTATAACTCTGATGGTAGGTTGTTTTTTGTCTAGAAAATGAGGAGGAAGAGGAGTTGCTGGGGAGAGCAGTGTTTTCTACAATGCTGCTTGAGGAACAGGCATGACATGTGGTGGTACCCACTGAAGGAGTGACTTGGTAGGCCATGTTTACTTTAGAGTCTATAAAGAAGAGACTGAAAATATATGGAAATGGCATTGCTGAAGTAGGTGATGTCATGACATCTCTTAATCGTGGAGGGTCTTCAAGATTGTACGTGCACTCTCTGAAGGTTCTAGTGAAAGGGCTTTCCAGTTAGAACAAAGTATCGACAGTACATCTGAGTGGAACTGCACAGAACCTGTTTGAGGGGCAGGTATGAGTTTCATTGGAGCTTCAGCACTAATGGAGAGACAACTATAGTGTAGCCAGAATGATGCTGAGCTCCAAGGACATCATACATATAAGAGACTGGGGCATTAAATATCAAGAGTTAACAATTCAGTGGCTCAGGAGGAACTCTTTGGAGTGTGACACATGTTTATATTCCTTCTCTAGCCTCAGTCAGTGTCAGCAATGAATATGTTTCAGTCAGTGCTGCAGAGTAACCCCAGCTTTGCCATGATGCCATCTACTCCATGCAGGGGACTTTCTGGAGAGGACTGCTTCAGGTGACAACCAGTTCAGTGTGCCATTCACAAGAGACATATAGTGCCTAGTACAATGAACCTTTTATTTTCCTTTCTGATTCTTACCAAATTAAAACCTTACTTGAAAAAAACAAAACAAAACCATAGCAACATACCTCTAAAAATCCCAAAACTTCCATGGGCCTTTGTGGTCTAAGAAAATAAAATACAAGGCATACCTATGCACTCATAAATTCCTTGCATCCTGGAATTGTAGGTCTCTGCTGTGGCCTTTCACCTATCTGTCTTACATTCATCACCCAATGTCCCAGCACAAAACAGGCATCTTTGATCTACAATTAATGTCACGCCATGCTTAGATAAATTCTTCTGTCCAACATTGGAACTGGCAACTGTATCCATTATGTATACAGAAATGGAAAGCACCAAGAAGCTCAAATTGTAGGTGGCATTAGAAAACAGCTGTGTTGTTAGAGGTATAACTTACAGAACTCACAGGGTTCTGCGGGCTCGTGTATTAGCTCACCCTCTTGATACCCCTTCTCTTCCTCCTTTCCTTCGCCCTTTTTTCTTGTTCCTTGTACCCCACCAGTGCATTGTAGCTAATCCATCTAAATCCCGGTTCCTCCTCCCTTTTATGCCTTTACTCTGGTTTCACTTCAACCCTCAAATGCATTCAGTGTGACTCAGAGCCAGGGTGCTTTAGACTGAATTAAAAGGATGAAAGCGAAAAGGAAAGCTTACACTCTTCCTGTCTGATGAATTTCCCTAGTGCAAATTCAATATTTGATGTAAATTGCAGCCAAAATGCTTCTTAGGGGAGTAACATGGGTATCAGATTTTAAGAGAACTGCTAATCGAAACGACTAGCTGTCTGGGAAGCTTTTAATAAACATTTATTGCCTACAGCTTAAAAAAATGAGGCTGGCAGAACTGGGTGAAGTGTGGTAAGGTGTCATTTGAGGGATGTACCCCAGGACCGATTAATCCTGCTGGTCTACTTAAACACATTCTTTCCTCCCCAACATGTGCGAGACACTTGTTTGGTCCATTACATCCAAAACTACTATCTCAAGGAAATAGTTTCAGAAAGAAACCAGAAGGGGCTGGGCACAGGTCTTTGGCATCATCTGGAACTTTATCTGCTACCTGTTTTTTGCCTTTACAATTTTCAACTTGAAACATCGTTCATACTCTATCTGTGGCCATGGCATTACATTTGCCATTTCCCTCTTATGGCCTTTCTCTGCTGGGTCATTTTTCCATCAGACAAATTATCCTTAAAATTTCATTGACTGAGCCTGTCCTCCATCTAGCTTGGGATGGTAACCATCCAACATGAGATGCTAAACATTTAGTTTGCCAGGAGTGCAATATTTTGTTAGTAAACTTTGACTTTAACTTTGAGGAAAGAGACTCGAACGTATACCTGCCAAAACATTTGGAAACCTCAAGCAGAGCAGTGTGGTAGCTGAGGGTCTTCCCAGGTCTCCAGAGATCTGAGATGCAACACTGTTGCTTCATCTCATCATTGATCAAATTGGTCTGCGGTGTCTTTTATTTTTTATTATTATTCTTAAATTCCTCTTATTAATTAATTAATCAATTTATTTATTTATTTATTTATTTATTTATTTATTTATATTAATTACAGGTGATCTACTCTGTATCCCAGCAGTGTCTTAAGATAAAAATCCCAGGGGAGATCAGGACAACTATTCCAAAATCATCCTTGGAAAAAAATACCTGTGGCTTTGTGGTGTTGGGTTCTGAGACCCTAAATGGATATTGTTTCACTATCTTGTGGGTAGAACAGCGCTACATCAGAAGTGGATAAATACAATTCATTTTCACTGTATCCTAAAGATTAATTTGTGTTTTCTTTCCTTCAATTCACCCCTAACCCATATACACTACTCACCAATCCTACATTTAAAATAGCAAAAATAATGATTAAAATATTTTCATGCTTGAGTCGGTAGACAACAGTTCTGTTGTGGCTCTCCCTTGTTCATGGTATCATTGACCACCAGTCCTCAGGAACAAGAAATGGAAGCAACGAACTGGGGATTTGGTGGCTCATCAGTGAGCATGAACAGAAATGCCCTTCCATCATCAGCTTCAGGGAGGCAGATTACAGAATTTTATGTGGGGTGAGTGGAGGTTATTTAGAACTTTGGAAAGGAGGAATATCCGGGGTGGACATGGGTCATTGGGTGAAGGGCTAAGGTACTAAGATGCCTCATTTGTATGGAGAGGCATTTGAGGAATCCCAGGTGGTTGTTGAGTGGGTTCTGATCCAGAGGGAAAGGGAGGTGGAGCTGTAATTTTACTAAGGTTACATTTCTCAGCTGGAGGGTGTGGGATCCAGTATCCCCTGGGCAGAGAAGAGGGAGCCTCACTAACAAAGGGAGTCCTCCATTTTGCACCATGCTCAGGGCGTTCCCATAACGGTGGACTGGGACCTTGGCAGCAGGATTTCCCGACAGTCTGCAAAGCTGCAAACCAGGGGATAGCATGGGCCCCAAAATTTTGATTATTTTTATCTTGCTCATTTAGTAAGGATTTTCTATTCATTTCCTGATTATCAAATTAGCATATCTAGATTATCATTGATAAGGCATCAAAACAATCACTTTATATATAACTCACCTGAGTTCTGCACTTAAATGTCTCTGCAATGACTATTCACACGATGAAAGAAAAAGCACTCCCTTCCAGTTAGCCATTGTTCCTTTAACTTCAGTTTCAATGACTCTTTGAGTTTGAAATTTCAGTCTAAGTTCTTTTAGCAGGGATTTAGTGAATTCAAAGAGCCCCATACCTCACTGTAAGTAGAAAACAATTCAGGGCCCATAAGATGTTCAGTGGGTAAAGAATGGCAATGAATATTTATCTTCTGGAGCTCACATGTGCTAACCATTGTAAAACACTTGGTTTTGCAATAATACTAATACTGTTTTCATTCTGAATACCAGAAAGGACATAATTTTATCCAGCTTATGTTTTATTTCTTCACATTAAATATGAAGAATATAATGTGGCTTAGTAAAACTTATAATTAAATCACAATACTGACTTTCCTTTGTTTATATTTTTTTGCTATGTAGATGAATATTACCAATTGATTTAATTCGTCTCTGAGGGTGTTGCTATTTAGCAAAAAGGAACATGACAGCTAATGTCTTTTCTTCCTGCTCTGTTTTCTGTTAACCATTGTTTTAATGTTTCTGGGTTCTTCCAAAATTAATTACTTTAATTTTAATTTTTTAATACTGTTTACTCATCAATATTATATTATAGCTTCCTTTAATACATGATTAAAGGAGCATTTAAAGATTGGTTAGGCTGATCTGAATCTAAAATACCTGATCTTTGGTCATTTTATTTGAATTGTAAAATTATATATGTATAATGTTTGATATATATATATATATATATCAAACATTAGCAAATACTGAATACAATTTGGGCATTCCAAATCTAAAAGCCTAAAATTTAAATCTTTTTTGAGTGACCACAGGACATCATAAGTGAAGAGTTTCACAACTGGCCTCATGTGATATGTCGATGTCAAAATACAAGCACACTCAAAATATTGTATAAAGTTATCTTTAAAGTGGGAGTGATGGTTCACACCTATAATCTCAGAGTTGAAAAGCTCAAGTCTAGAGGATTTCCATGAGCTTGAGGCCATCCTGGGCTACATAATTAATTCAAGGCTCACCTGGACATGATTGCTATGTGGTTTTGTTTGATAACAACAACAAAAATTTAGAGTGGCCTATGGGTTAAGTTATACACAAAACATATATGAACTTTACATTTGGATCTCTAAGATATTTCATTATATATATGTAAATATTCTAAAATCCAGAATAAAACAATGTAATCTCAAATCTTCCATATGAATTTTAGACCAGAAATACATAAACTGTACTGAGTATTATTTAACTGGGGAAAGTGAAGGAAACTTTGATCGTGCAAACAAAATGACCTCAGTGACTCTGTTTTGTTCCCTTTAGCACTTTGTCCCACCCTCAACAAGATCACAGTTCCAAATCAAGGCACAGGCAAAGCGTGATGACATAGGATTTGCTTGGCTCTTTGGTCAAGTAAGAAGTGCTTCACTTGGGGTTTGCTCTTGCTCTCAGAAATGGTTCACTGAGACCCTACTGTGTATTGAGCCACGGTGCTGTACTAGAGCCATGAGTGCAAAGATGAACACAAGATTGTTCCTGTCATGAGCAGCATCCAGCACAGACAGAAAGGCACACCCCAAGGAGGCTGCCTGAGATGGGAACAGTTGCCTCCCATTTCTGTACCCACCTCTGCACTAAAATTTCATGCAAACTGCTGCTACCAGACTTGCAAGATAGTGGTTTTTTTTTAGTTCCTCTCTGATCAAATATGATGGATACAGATCCAAAGCAAGGAAGAACATTTGAGGCTAAGAGTATTTGGTTTCAAACTTAGAATTAATATGTCATAGGACTGGAACGTTCCAGCACAGTACATTTGTTGGAACAGGAGATCAGTGATTCCTAGGAAATTGTTAAGTTGTCTGATTTTTGTTCTTTCTTTTGTTCTCTTTGTGGCAACACGCTCTCTTTGCAACTAATTTTTCCCATATAAGACTATTAAGGTCATGGTGACATCTTCTACTAGAGGAAGAGACAAAGAGAAATACATCAGGAAGACTCATAATCATGTTATATCAAAGGAACTCTAACATAAGCTAGTTTTTCTCTGATATTTTTATAAGAACATTTCTAAAGGATAGTAAAACCTACATTTAAAAGCATCAACTTCACACTGATGAGAAAAGAACACTTCATTATTCCATATTCTTTGAGAAGATTTTATTTTACTATGAAAATCAAAAGTGCTATTTGACATTAGCATAACATATTAAGAAATATAAATATTCATTGCACACATTTATGTGTCTTACTCTTTTGGTACATGCACTGTTAAACAGCAAATGAGTCACATACTGAAGTCATTTGCCATGTTTCTCTTGGGCCATTTTGTTATAATAATACAAGATTTTTCAAAAAGATTGTTTATATAAACTCCAGGGCATGAAATTATAATGTGTCACCACTCTGAAAGAGAGTTAAGTTGTGATTCCTTCTTGTAAGGAGCTTACAGTATGCTGGAGTGCAGTATACTGAAATTTAAGCGGCATAAATGTAGTTGTTTCTCTGTATCTACTAGTTTCATGTCAGCGAATTCAACCAATAAGGAATATTGGAAAACACCATTCATCTACACTGAACTGGCCATTATTCCCTAAACAATATGAGCATTTAAACGGCATTTAGGCCATGCTAAACATCTAAATCACCTAGAGTTGGCATAAGAGTACACAGGAAGATACTCAAAAGCTTTACTCAAATACGATGCCATGTTATAGATGTGTGTGTTAACAGACACCCTAAAAATACCCATTGAACCACAGTGGCAATTGTGTATGTGTAACACACATCACAAAGTACTAAACCCCTACAGAAGGCAAAATTACTTTCATTTCTTTTATCTTTATAAAATAGATCTATATAAAATATATCTATTTCTTAGACCTGAAACTAATCACCTATTTTTCCATGTAGGAAGTGGTGAAGGTAAACTTCATGTTTCTATGGTCACATGCTATAGAATCTCTGTTTCCAGCCCAGCAAAGTTGCCAGGAGTCAGTAGCATCCATTGACAGTATAGAACGAAGATGAGCTCTAACAGGAGTCATTATGCACACAACCCCACTTTCAATTTCTTGCTGGAGAGATGAAACTTGACTTCTCTCATCACCACATTCATTTCAGCACTTAATCTCTTTGTGCCATCTACTGCAGAATGCAAGGGCTTAATTACCCAGCAGTCAATGCATTCAATCTTATCAAGCTGGCAGGCTACAGAGCCTTATTAGTCACTGACTGGAAATATAGTGTTTGAAAAGCTATGCTTTACCTATGCAACACAACAGATCTGATGGTCCAGTGAAACAATGAGTAATTGCAGTGAAGGGGGAGGGGGACTGGTTGTCTTTCTGGCAACGTCGGAGCCCAAGAGGCACAATATTAACTGCACACAAAAAAGACATGCAAGGAAGAAGATAGCCAGTTGGGAAGAAGAGCTTGGAAGAGGGTAGGCTGGAGTGTAATACCCAATGTGTTAATATATGGATAAAGTTGTAAAAGGAAAGTAACATTTAAAAAGCAAAATAATTTGGCATCAACTGCTGAGTAATAGAAGTTGGTTATGATGAATTCCAATAAAAATAACATAGCTACAACCTCCTTGAAAAGACTACCAACCTGCCCTCTTCTATATCATCCTCAAAAACCTGCTCCTAGCAGGATCTTCCATTTCTAAGACAATTTCTCTGACACCTGCAACTGACTATAAGGGCAACCAACCTTGTTTACAAAAGTGAAAACACATGGCTTGTTATCTTACATAAACACCAGCCCCAGCATTCTAGGAGGTTATCTGTCCTTGGGCAAGTGGGGCTTACAGGTTAGAGGCGTTTTTGTTTGATAGATCTCTTGAGCATAGCAATTAAAACTTAAACCATAACTTTAGCCCTCAGAGCTGTGCAATAATCCTCCACTAGTTTTGAAACTTGTGAAAGCTCTGCAGGTTGGGTAATAAACATATTCTGCGAGTCTACATTTATGCTTTTCTGTCTAGTTGATTTGAATTTTTTTTTAAAAATCATAAAAAGGCCAGGAAATGACTGTCATCAATTGTAAAATGAAATACCCACGATGTGATTTTCAGGAGCAATGATGACACTCATCACACATGAATCTTTATATTTGATATTGTTTTACAAAAGGCCAGTAATCCCAGAAGAATGAAAAATAGGTGTGTAAGGTACAACACATAAAGTAATTGTTTTCAATCCTTTTAATGTTGTGACCCTGCAATAAAGTTCTGTGACCTTCAGCCATAAAATTATTTTATTGCTAGATGGGGCTGACAGATTTTGGACAACCTAGCTAGCCTTCAGAAACATAAGAAAAAATAAGCCCATTAGTTTTATAAATTACCTAGTCTTGGAAAACAGACTAGGGTAAGAGATATAGGAGAGTAGCAGGGGCATCATAAAACCCTCATCTAGATGTAGCATATAAGATAGGGTGATGTTCCTTGCACAAAGCTAAAGTCCAAGTGGATCAAAGACCTCAACATAAAACCAGACACTCTAAACCGGCTAGAAGAAAAAGTGGGGAAGACCCTAGAACTCATTGGCACAGGAGACTACTTCCTGAATAGAACACCAACAGCACAGGCTCTAAGATCAACAATCAATAAGTGGGACCTCAT
>CM053750.1:45247857-45270246 GCA_028658305.1 Pachyuromys duprasi
CATAAGCTTACAACGAGTAGAGACGGAGACCCCGAGCGGCAGAAACCCAGCCCTTATATAGAAAACTATCCTCCGCTTAGGATGTGTCAGCCTCTGATTGGCTGTAACTCATCAGGCGGGGTGACGCCACGGGAGAGGCAGAGCACAATGAGTGGAAATTTCCTTCGCACATGCGCAGCTTTCTTGTTTATCGGTTTGGAACACAGGATCAGTGCCATCTTGTAATGGCGAATGTGAGTGCAGCCCCTCACAAAACCTGATACTAGAAAATCTGAAGAATCAAGATCCGATGGCAGAACTGGGAGCTTTCTAGTTTTGAGCACGGCACTGACAATGTCTGGAACTCTTGTGTCCAGAGGGAGAAAACGCACCACTACACTTGCTTTGGGAAACCTTTAGTTAAGGTAAAGATTTGTATACAAGACATCTATTTGAAGGTCATTCCATTCAAAGAAGTGGTGGGGCACTGTAGGCAGCTAGAACTCAAGCCCCTTGGGATCTCTCTGAGCTATTAGCCTATATCCTTAAGAATTATATCACCTGATAGGTAGAGCATTGGTCCTCCTATTTCCACTAGCCCTTTGAAGAGTGTTGTGTCCTGGGCATCAACTCACACTTCTTCTAGGATGCCTTGCATATGTTATCCAGACAAGGTTCTCAGAATATAAATATGAAAGGGCATGAGTCAGGCACCAGTATCTCAGTACATATTTACCGGGAAGGTACCTTTCTATCTCAATTTCCTTTCCTCATTTTCTAGTTAAGGTCCTGTCCTGTCAAATGCAACTACTCAAAAAAGTATGCCTATTTTATGAGCATAGCCAAGGAAAGATAAACAAAGTATCATCTTTATTTAGATGTTGTGGATAATATACCAAGTTATTTTTAATCCCAAACTATTCCAAGTTCGAAATATATAGGATCTCCACAAGTAGACAGCTGGCTTCTACTACTGGCCTTGACATAGATAGAATAGACCAGCTGAGCATCCATAGTTCCCCATGAGAAGGTGGATCCCCTGATCCTAGAAGATGACTATTTCGGCATGGTGCTTTTAGTAGTTGTATTAGGGTTCTCTAGAAGAACAGAACCATTGGAATGTATGTGTGTGAGAGAGACACATATATATGACTTGATTAAGTCATCTTATAGCTGAATCACACCTGGCAGGCTAAGAACCTGGTAGTTAATTGGCCCACAAGGCTAGCTGCCTCAGCACTTGGAGCAGTCCACAGTCCACAGTAGCTATCCCTCACTGAAAAAGGCTGGCAATCAGGAAGTGGTGCAGCCCACAGGCTGAGTGCCTCAGCAGCCACAATCTGGCACTGAAAACCTGGAAGGTTCTTAGAGAGCTGCTGGTCCTTAGTGTATGATGGAAACCTGGAAATACTGGTTCTGACATCAGAAATAGAATCAGCAGCTGCTGCAACAAGGTAAATAAACTCTGTAGCTAGGAAGGCCAAGCAAACAAAAGAGCCAGTAATCTGCCTTTCACCACACACCAGAAGGGGCTGCTCACAACCAGGGTAGATTGTCCTCCATCAATTAAGGCAATCAGGCCAGTTTTTCAGGTGAGGCTTCCGACACAAGCAATTCTAATTTGTGGCAAGTTGACATTAAAATTAGCCATAATAGTAAAGCCCTTTTTGTTGATGGCACCAAGCCATCTTTCAGTAAGAAAATACATCAAGTTTATTTAGGATAAAAGTAGAAATGTGACTGTGTGGTCTTGTCTTATAGTTTTAAGTACTCCAACACCTAAACGCAACTACCCTTTAGATTAGACCTTATTTCCAAGCAATGTTATCCAATTGCTCACTCCAAGTATCGGCTTCAGTACTTAAGAGAGACTTCAAGTGTAAAAAGCCTAAAGGTTGCCATCTGCTAAGCTGCCCATCTAAGTGGCCTCAACTAATGGTAAACCATTTTCAAGCATCGCAGAACAAATTTTACAGCACCTAGGCTTGTCTTGTTACCACAGTGGCTTCTTAGACTCCAGATTTATTTCACTCTTATATGTTTTCCAAACTGCTGCATGTTGTTTTAATGGAATGATCTCCCTCACCTTTCAAATTCCTGAAAATGTTTCACTTGTGTTGTGTGATGGAAGTTCTCCTGGGGAGTTGCTACACATTTGTCTACTCACCCACAATGACCAAAGCCCACAATGACCAAGGTCCAGACACCACCAAAGTCCAACCTGCCGAATCATGGGTTTTATTTGAGTTCCTTACAGGAAAATGGGTGAGGTCTTACCTACATAAGCAGAAATGATTCGAAGACAGCTACATCCCCAAAGCCCACCCCAGCGTGAGTGATAGCTCGCAGAAGCCATGAAACTGGAGCACAACGTGCTGCAGGCAGCTAAACAGATTGAGGAGTCTGTTCTAAGTGACTCAGTTGGTCAAACCTCCTCCAGGCAGCTCAATCAGATTTCCCTCCTCTGGGCAGCTGGTCTGGTCTCAGGGCCTTCTTTACAGCTCTGCTTGTCTGAAAGTTTTCATTGCAGCTTGGCTCTGCCAGTCTGAGGACAGTCAGCTTTCTCAGGCAGGAAGGGGCCTTGTGAATCTGGTCAGTTTCAGAAACTTCCTGAAAGTATTGTGAGTTGTTTACTTTCTGGCTTAAGGAACTTGAAGGAAGGTTTCAATCTTGGAGGAAACTGTTAGAGGACACCTGCTCCCAGAGTGGCATATCTGCCTCTTGTCTTCTGCTTGGAACTTTGTGCTCAGGTTTCAGATGGAAAGTGCTTGCTTGTTCTCCCTCTTTGGATTTCAACACAGAGTAAATCTTTCCATTGAAATGTCCCCAGCCCCACATCTAAAGCAGCAAGTACCTCAAAACTCCTTTGCCCTACTTCTGGCTTATTTCATCCTTGGCACTTAGCATCAGCATTTAAGAATATTTCATGTGATACTACCTACCTTTAGAGTCAGAATTTTTGAAATGCTGATATTCCAGTATATGTTCAATAAATTATTACTAAAAAATAAATAATGAAAAAAATGGAACTTTTGGCTTTAGGCACAATTCCAAGCAGAGGGTGGAAGTCTTTATAGCCACTAAAGTTCTAGAGTTTTCTTGAAAAGATTCTGGAAATTAGAGTGTTTAGATGGGGCATCATCCAAACACTGCTGTTTAACACATTGCTTTTCACAGTCCATTTGTCAAATTCATATGACCGTTTTCAGTATGAAAGTTTTCCCTGGAGTATTACAACACTTGAGAACACAGGTTGGTGCACAAGTAAGAGAGAAAAATCACTATGGATTAATGTTTCTGCCATGTTATGTGGAGCTATTTTCAAGAACACTCCAGGCATAGGGCAAGCAGGCTAAAGGTCAGCACAGTGAGTATGTACTTTCTTTCTAATGAACTGACACCACACCACCTCATAAACTTGGACCTCAGTGTATTTTAGTGTGTTTTGGAGACTAGGGAACCAGAGGAAAAGTATGGTAAACTCTACACAGAGCCAGACAATGAGAGCTTAGAACAGAATGAACCTTATCCTTCTTGCTTCCAAGTCTTGCTTCCCAGAGGACGACTGGTGATCTCCATGGAAAATAAACCCTGCTAGGCTCACAAGACAATAAAAGAGAACACTGTGCTTACAAGACAACCTCCTGGTCACAGGCAACCATTTCAGAGCCATTTTGTCCAGACTCCAGAGCCTTGAGCCATTGTTTTCCAGTGGACAATAGTTACACTGTCAATTCTCCTTTGATTTTGAAGAGAAGGAATTTTAATTTCCTCCCCTTAAGTGGATGAGTGAATGGATACTTAATAAAATTATAATTCAATTTCAATAAAAGTAAAAATAGTCTCAAAACAAAACAACAAAACGACAAAACAAAATCATTGCCATTGGATCAAAATAGCTTGAACCATTCAGGCAAGATCTGGCACATTTAAAATGGTGCAGACAGAGATGCCCTAAAATTCCAAGCATTTGGAATTTGACACTTTGCTGGAAAATCAGCCCTATAATATCCAGCCTCCTGTAGATAATTCACACAAGGCCCCAGAGTTACTAGAAATACAGAGACCTCAGTTCTCTACCCTTCCCTTTCCTTCTCCCAACTTGACCAACTGTAGACATGATAGGTCAGGTGCTCCAGGATGACGGATTTTCAGTAAAGTTTTAAGATGATACATGTCATGAGTCCACTGTGATCAAGTGTAAAGAGCTGTTAGAAAAACAACTTAAATTTGTAAAAGAATAAAGTACTATATATGCTTGCACGCACATACACGCACAGAGAAAGACAGAGCACGCATGCGTACTTGTGCACGACTGAGAAAGAATCCTTTCTCTGGTTGTCATAAGATCTGTCAAATCAAGCTTAAGTTGAAGGTTCTCAATCTACCTTGAATAAATATTGCTAGCCCCACCCCCTTGTAAAATGAAGCTAAGTACTTCTGCCATTGATCACAATCATTAATGGGCTTGGAGTACAGCAGCTGCCTTGCCAGTATCAAACAACAATCACTGCTGTACTTGTCTCATGAATCTCTTTTCTATTTTAATACACACTTTATATTATATTAAACTATATTACATAGAAGTACTTTAGGGGGAAAAAGTGACTTTAGAATGGACAAGGTTGCACATATGTATAGCCACAGCATGTGGGAAGCAAAGACAGGCAAACTTCAATTCTGAGGCGAGCCTGGGCGACATAACAGAAATTTGTCTCAACAACAATAAAAATAACAATTAATGAAATGTTCTTCATTATCTGAGGGATAGATAAAATCATTACAATGCATTATGTGTGTATGTATAACCTCCTTTCCACATGCATTAATTTCTTAATGCTCTTTCAGCTGGCTTTCCCAAGCTCCCCCTGGCACTGTAACAATACTGCCAAATACAACAGAAATGACTTAGCAGAGAAAAATCTTCATTATTTTTGTCTGTAGCTTTGGAGAATTCATGAAAGGGAACTATTTTTATAACTGATTTCTTAATGTAGGGGAGATGCCTGAAAGTCAAACAAAACAATAAAAACTGTCCCATAGATGGAATGTATCTTTTCACAATTTATTCATTATATATCCCAATTGAAGCCCCCTCCCTTAGCTCCTCCCAGTCCCACCCTTCTTCCCTGTTCTCCCCATCCCCTTCCCCTAGTCCACTGAAAGGAGGAGTTCTCCTCCTCTGCCATCTGCCCCTAGCTTATCAAGTCTCATCAGGACTGCCTGGATCCTCTTTCTCTGTGGCCTGGCAAGATCACATCGCCAGGGGCAAGTGATCAAAGAGCACACAATCACGCTCCTGACAGAGACAGCCCCTGCTCTTCTTTCTCAGGGTCCCACAAGTAGACTGAGCTGCCAATCAGCTGTATCTAAGCTGGGGGTCTAGGTCCTCTCCATGCATGGTAAATAAGGACGTTTGCTCAACTTTATTTGTAAGTCAGAATCAGGAAAGAGCCTAGATGTCCCTCAACAGAGCAGTGGATAAAGAAATTGAGGCACATTTACACAATGGAATACTGCTCAGCTATTAAAAGCAAGGAAAGCATAGAATTTGTAAGCAAATGGATGGAACTAGAAAAGATCATCCTAAGTGAGGTATCCCAAAACAGAAAGACAGGCATGTATAAACTCACTTATAAGCAGATATTAGCCATATAATATAGGATAGCTATACTAAAATCTACAGATCTAAAGATGCTAAAGACTAAGAAAGACCGTAGGGATGATGTTTAAATCTCATTCAGAATGGCAAACAGGATAGATACCAGAAGTGGTGGAAGAGAGGGAACAGGATGGGAGCCCACTATAGCGGGTCCTCTGAAAGGCTCCACCCAACATGGGATCGAAGCAGATGCTGAGACTCAGGGCCAAACTTTGGGCAGAGTGCAGGGAGTCTTACGGAATAAGGTGGGGAGGGGTGGATAGAAGGACATGATGAATTGTATTTTTATAAAGTACATTTGAAATTAATAAAAGTAGTCCCTATCAAAAAGAAAATGTCCATATTGTACAAACAGACAAGGGTGAACACTGTGAAACATAGTTATTATTAGATCCACATTCTTCTTTGAGACTCAAATTAATTCTAATTATTTTCTACCTGGTGGGAGAGAAAAGAGACTGAAATACAGCCTCAGGGTTGACCATATGCAGGGAGAGCCAAAGCTTGGGTACTTGGAGAGGCATTGTAACCCTCAGGGAGAAAACATGAGTAGTTCAAGGAGGAAGTGGCTGTCAGGTTCAAGGATTTCCAGGAAGATCCAGAATCTGCTTTCCTGTGTCTCCTTCTGTGAATATTCACAGCATGCCCTCTGGGAAGGACATTGCAAACAGCTAATTCTTTGGAGGGAGATTTTGTGCTGCTGATGAAAGGTAGAGCAGCCAGGCATTGTGACAGTGACAGCAGGGGATGGGATACTGCCAGGAGCCCCAGTGTGGTCACAAATCCTTCTGGCCCTCTGAGGGTAGGAAGTGCAGTCCCATCTGTCCTCATATGACTGTGATCCTAATGTGTGGGTCAAATGGTAGGTTAAATCATTCATTTTTCCCCTCATTCAGTGAATTCACAACTCTTTCTTTTGGATGATTAATGAGAAATAGAATCTATTCTTTAAATAATAACCAGTTAGCAAGTTTCTAACAGAAATGCAGGACAGAATTTCTCAAGTTAAGTTCACCGTTTTGCAGCATGAAATGGAAAGGATGGCCACCCAACACACTGTCATTAAGCAAGGTCATGCTGTGGTGGAACTGCTTGTTTTCAAGGTATTAACAGGACAGAACCTTCCTATGGTGCCCAGGCTGGTCTTGAACTCATGACCTCAGAGAACTCTATCCCTTCAGTTTCCTGAGCAACTGGGAATACAGACATGCACCACCATATAAGGTGTGGCTGTGATTTAGCATGCCCAGTGGGGAACTTCCTGTGATAACAAATAATGGTTGTACTGGCCATAGAGGGCTCATAAACACACCTCCACTTAGTAAAGCTTTGTAGCCAGGAAACAGGAGAAAATAGCACTTTCTGGGATTGCTGTTTATTAATGTTGTCTGTGCAAAGCTTTTCTGCCAGATTTTACTTGATTTTGCAGACAGTAAAAATAACAGCTGCTAACAGCTAAATTGCTTAATGTGCCGCATATTAATGAAAGAAAATTCAGTATTACAATCTATATGTATAATGTCTTCAGAGCTATTCCTGATTCAGCCATGCATATATCAGAAGCTACTAGAACACTTGATCAAATTCTATAGATGGGCTAGCTACCTGAAACACAAGTTATATACATATTATATTCAACCTCATTCAACTTTAAATGGAACATATATTATCCATGTAATGTTTCAGAAGCCAAATGCATGGGACAGTCCCCCTTCCCCCAGTTTATCACACTTGCTGTATTATATTTCACTCTGAAGTTTGTGACTTGAGTCTAGGTTATGTTTATTTTCTTGGCAGTGGGGCTTAAATATTGTGTGTGCTAAGTAAATCTCTCTACTAGCAAGTTATACCCTCTTTTTAGGGGGGGCTGCTATTTTGTTTTATTGATAGTGTCTTTTAGTTTACAGAAACTTTTCAGTTTCTCAAAGTCCAATTTACTTTTAATTAATTTATTTTTATTAATTACAGTTTATTCACTTTGTATCCCAGGTGTTGCCCCCTACCTCGTCCCCTCCCAAACCTGCCCTCCTTCCCTCTTCTCTCATGCCCCTTCCCCAGTCCACTGATAGGGGTGGTCCTCCTTCCTTTCCATCTGACCCTAGCTTATCATGTCTCATCAGGACTGACTGCATTGTCTTCCCCTGTGGCCTGATAAGGCTGCTCCCCACCTCAGGGGGAGGTGATCAAAGAGCCAGCTCCTGAGTTCATGTGAGAGACAGTCCCTGATCCCATTAATAGGGAACCGTCTTGGACCCTGAGCTACCATGGGCTACATCCAAGCAGGGGTTCTAGGTTATCTCCATGCATGGTCCTTGTTTGGAGTATCAGTCTCAGAAAAGACTCCATTTTTAAACTATGTGTTTTTGAGAAGGTATCTCGCTAAATTTCCCAGGGTGTTTTGAATTCTCTTTGTAGGCAAGGCAGGAGTTACAGTTCAGATGCTCCTACCTTAGTGTCCTGAGTGGTTCGGTCATAGACCTTTGACAACATACCTGGCTCTATCATGCTTTTCTCATTTGAAAAGAGTTGATTAAAAGGAGCTAAGAATTGTAATGTAATTTGCATCTTTAGAATGCTCCTGATTTGATGTTGTCTGTGTTGGATAGTAGTTGCTTACATAAACATGTCTTCTTACCTGGAGTGGTACGGGCTATATTAGTGTATTTGTGAGTACATCTTCAGCAATACTAAGAAAATTAGGAAATTGAAATATAGCTTGTTTGAAATTATGTTGAGAATATTGGGGCAGAATGCCTAGCGGCCTTTGAAGGTGTAGAAAAACTATACTTTCCATTAACCTGCTTCCAAGTGGAATAAATAATACAAGCTACCCTATTGGAGAAAGAATTAGTCCTACTGTGAGGAAAACAAATACTTTGTCCGTGATTTTCCTTCCAGAGGGGTGGTTGACAAGTGAAATTTCAAAGAGAGCTTTATGAAGAACAATACTCAATGACAGTGATTAAAGATCCATACTTTTAAATTTATTCTTAGGTCCAGAAAGACTTCATCCTGATGACAAAGCTTTCAAACTTTTTTCCTTCTTAAATGATGCTCTTTGGGAATCATGTCAATAAATTTTAACCATAAGCAACATAGTATGAGTATTTAAAAAGAATTGAAGCTTCTATTATGATGACTGTCCCTGGCACCCACTCTCCTCTGCTCTTTAGTCTAATCTCAAAGAGGAAAACCTACTGAGCTCCACTAAACCACCTGACCTGGACCTCAGCTTAGAGTGTAGATGTTTAGGAAGCCTAAAATGTCCTGTTTTTCAGAAGAATAGTAGCTGGAAAACTCTTCCTTTTTGAAAGAGCACCCAGATGCCACACCCTGCCAGAAACACTGTTAGAATCCATTGTTGGATAAGCATGATCACACACACACACACACACACAAGTCTAGTGAGAAATGAAATGAAAATAGTTACCTTTGCCCATTAGGGAGATATACCCATAACATAATATGTGTGCACATATGTATCATGCAAGTATTTTTTGTTTGTATGTCTATATGTATGTATGTATGTCCGGAATATATTGATGCCCCAGCAAAGTTTCACCATGAGTTTCTTGGTTCTCAAAGTATTCTTATAACCTTGAGGCATACACCTGGTAAATTAGTGAGGAACAAATGTGACAAAGCCTGTCATCTATCCTGCACAACAATTTTGAGGGAGATGTCATCTTTCTAACTTTGTGAATAGAAACTCCAGATCAGAGGCCAGAACACAACGTATCCAAGAGGAAAAACGCTTGTCCACTGAGATCATGCTAACACAGATGTCACAGAGACAAATGGAATTCTTTTTTTTTCAAGGGTACAAAAGCTATTTTCTGGAAAGTGGCCATTATCCGCCTTTCTCTCCTGCCATACATATATAGTTACAATGTAGTCTGCAGCATCGCCGTTGACCAGATTAATTATTAATGGTAATTACGATGATTATAGATGATAGATAAAATAAGTAGGGAAATGGCAGATAGGTAAATGATAGGTAGATAAAGACAAACAGACAGACTGACTGACAACAGATGGACAGATGGATAGATGATGAAGAGAGGTTTTTATATGACACTGGGGAAAAGATAGCAGATAGAGACAGAGCTATGACTGTCTACAGGTTTTACAACTCCTCAGATGAGTTGGCCTTCACATATCCTTAAGTCAGTTGAAGAATATCATATAACTAAAGAGAAAATCCAAAGTTTAGGCTATCTTTGTTGTTCTCCAATTAACTCCTGAAACCTATAGATTTATTGTAAAGGACTTTTGACATTACTGACTGTTTACTGTATAATACATGCGTATAATTTCATCTTATTTTTAACAATTTCAGCATCGTTTAAAAACTTACACAATGAAAGTCTCAGACTAAGAAAATGTGTCTTTCTTTCCTAGTCCTTGAACTAGTGTCATGATCTAAGTTTTATCTAGCTCTAAAATTCTCCAACCTGACACCTCTATTCTCTCGGAGACAACAATAAAAGCCTGTAGAAGACAGAAAAAAATAGTGCATTCTGTGAGTTTTCTATGTCATAAATTCCAGAATTACTAAAGCCAGGTGGACATGATAAAAGATTGTAGGTCTTGGCATCAGAATACCTGGGATCTTGGTCCAGTCTCCACTTCTCAGTCCTGTATCCCTGGCAGCTGATTCCTAAATCTCCTTTAGCTTATTCTAGGTTATAATAGTGTAGTAAAAACATGAAGTGGGGATTATTGTGATTTAGTTACCATGCTCCATATAAGAAGTCAAATTGAGGATTACCGCTTTAAAAACCCACTTGTCAGTATTGGAAATGATCAATGAGGAGTTCATAGAGTCATGAGTACAGGCAGAAATAGACAGATGCAAATGATAAATCTCAGGAGGAGTAGAAAAATTCCTGAAGATTTAACCAACAGTGGATCAGAAGTTGAAGAAAAGGAATCACATCTGCGTTGAATATGTACACAACTCTTTCTTGACATTACATGCTGACACAGCATCACTCCTGTTTCTTCCAGTTCACTTTGTATTAAATGTATGTCCAGATAGAGAGGATATGCGTTCCAGAGTAAGAAAAATCACAAGAACCAAAGCTTGGTAATGTTGATTTGTATCTATGGAGCAGTGATACCAAAAAAAAAGAGGGGCATAGAATGTAGACTGGGCAGACCTTAAAAGTGAGCATCAATCTACAGTAAACACTCCAGAACTGGAGTGTAAAATGGTGGCTATAAAGATGGACAAAAACTAATAAAGCACAGGGAAGGGCAGAGTCCCTTACCCCTCGGGTCTTTACGACTCTGACTAGCTTAGAGTCAAGGATTTTAGAGGGCAGAAGAGACCAGACTCCCTTCTCTGAGGGACTCAGACAAGAATACTAAAGCAGGTCACGAACCATGCTAAGCCAAAAGGTATGTCTTAAAGCCTTAGCTTTAACGTCATCCTCATCAATACGCCCCTCCTCCATGAAATCAAATAAACAGTGCACCCCATCTTTGTAGATTTCATCTACAAAGTTAAATTCTATGAGAAAAACAAACTAATTTTCAAACTTTACTTAATCTTTGAACCTGCTTGTAAATTGCAACCTTTAAACAATATAACTACAAACTCTAGAAAACCTAAAGATTTTCTGTTTTAATATAATTTTTTATTTATTACAATTTATTCACTTTGTATCCAACTATAGTCCCCACTCTCGTCCCCTGCCAATCCCACCTTCTCTCATCTCCTCCCATGCCCCTTCCCCAGTCCACTGATAGGGGAGGACCTCCTCTCCTTCCATCTGACCCTAGCTTATCAGGTCTCATCAGGACTCTCTTTCATAGTCTTCCTCTGTGGCCTGGTATGGCTGCCCCTCCCTCAGGGGGAGGTGATCAAAGAGCCAGCTACTGAATTCATGTCATAGACAGCCCCTCTTCCCCTTACTGGGGAGTCCATTTGAAGACTGTGCTGCCACAGGCTATATCTGAGCAGGAGTTCTAGGTTATCTCCATGAATGGTCCTTGGTTGGATTATCAGTCTCAGAAAAGACCCCTGTGTCGAGACCTTTTTGCTTCTGTTACTCTCCTTGTGGAACTCCAGACCCTTTCAGGATTTCTGTCTCCCCCTTCTTTCATAAGATTCCCTGCACTCTGCCCAAAGTTTGGCTGTGAGTCTCAGCATCTGCTTTAATACTCTGCTGGGTAGAGTCTTTCAGAGGCCCTCTGTGGTAGGCTCCTGTCTTGTTTTCACCTTCTTCTGATGTTTATTCCATTTGTCTTTCAAAATGAGTATTGAGCATCTTCAAAACCTAAGAATTTAGAGAATACTGCTCCTATGTGCCTTTCTTTTTATGGTTATTATTATTTATTACAGTTTATTAACTTTGTATCCTGGCTATAGCTCCCTCCCTCATCTCCTCCCAGCCCCATCCTCCCTCCCTCTTTCCCTCCTATGCCTCTCCCCCAGTACACTGATAGGGGAAGTCCTTCTTCCCAACTATCTGATCCTAGCCTATCAGGTCTCATCAGGATTATCTGGATCCTCTTTCTCTGTGAACTAGTAAGTCCACCATGCCAGGGGAAGGTGATCAAAGAGGAGGCAACTGAGTTCATGCTAGGGACTACCCCTGTTCCCCTTACTAGGAATACCTCATAGGGACTAAACTGCTCATGGGCTACATCTAATCAGGGGCTCTAAGTCCTCTCCATGCATGATGCTTGGTTAATTCATCAGTCTGTGCAGGCTCCCTGGGCCCAGATTTTTTTTGGCTCTGTTGGTCTTCCTGTGAAACTCCTACCCCCTCCTGGTCTTTCTATTTCCCTGTTCTTCCATAAGATTCCCTGCACTCTTCCCAAAGTTTGGCTATGAATCTCAGCATCTGCTTCAATACCCAGCTGGGTAGAGTCTTTCAGAGGCCCTCTGTGGGAGGCTTTTGTTCTGTCCCCTGTCTTGTCCTGATTTCGATGTCTGTCATATTTTCCCTTCTGAATGAGGATTAAGCATCTTCCCTAGGGTCCTCCTTGTTCTTTAAGACTATAGAGTTTAGCATGTTTATCCTATTTAATATGGCTAATATCCACTTATAAATGAGTATATGCCATGTGTGTATTTCTGCTTCTGGGATACCTCACTCTGGATGATCTTTACTAGTTCCATCCACTTGCCTGAAAATTTCACGATTTCATTGTTTTTAATTGCTGAGTAATATTCTGTTGTGCACCACAATGACCAAGTAGGCTTCATCCCAGACATGCAGGGGTGGTCCAATATACAGAAATCTATCAATATAATCTACCAAATAAACAAAGGAACAATACCACATGATCATCTCCTTAGATGCTGAAAAAGTACTAAAGGCAATATACAGCAAGGTTATATCAAACTAAACAGAGAGAATATCAAACTGAATTGAGATAAACTTAAATCAATCCCACTGAAATCAGGGTCGAAGGCAAGGCTGCCCACTTTCTTCACATCTCTTCAACATAGTACTTGAAGTCCTAGCTAGAACAATAAAACAACTAAAGGAGGTCAAGGGCATACAAATTGGAAAGGAATAAGTCCAAGTATCACTATTTGCAGATGATATGATAGTAGCATGAATGACCACAAAAATTCTACCAGAGAACTCTTTCAGCTAATTAACACCTTCAGCAAAGTGGCTGGTTATAAAATTAACTCAAAATAAAATCAGAAGCTCTCCTGTATACAAAAGACAAATGGGCAGAGAAGGGCTGAGAAAGAAATTAGGGAAACAATATCCTTCATAATAGCTGCAAATAACATAAAGTATCTTGGAGTGCTTCTAACCAAGCAAGTGAAAGACTTGTATGAAAAAAAACTTCAAGTCTCTTAGGAAAGAAATTATAGAAGATATGAGAAGATGGAACGATATCCCATACTCATGGATTGGTGGGATTAACACAGGAATGGCCATATCTCACCAAAAGCAATCTACAGATTCAATGTCATTCCCATCAAAATACCAAACCAATTCTTACAGACCTTGAAAGAACAATTCTCAATTTCACAGGAAAAAAACAACAAAAAAAATGAGTATAGCTAAAACAATCCTGTAAAAAAAAGAACTTTTGCAGGTATCTCCATTTCTGATCTGAAGCTGTACTACAGAGCAACAGAAATATAAACTGCATGTTACTGGCACAGAAACAGAATGGTGGGTCAATGGAATTTAATCAAAGACCCAGAAATAAACCAACCACCTACAGATACTTGTTTTTTGAAAAGAAGCCCAAACCATACAACACAAAAAGGTAAAATCTTAAAAAAAAAAAACTTGCTGGTCTAACTGGATGTTTACATGTAGAAAAAGATGCAAAAGGCCATATTTGTCACCCTGCACAAAACTAAAGTCCAAGTGGATCAAAGACCTCAACATAACACCAGATACACCAAATCTGTTAGGAGAAAAATTGGGAAAAAGCCTTGAACTAAATTGCACACGAGAAACAACTTCCTGAACAGAACACCTGAACAGAGCACAGGCTCTAAGATCTACAATCAATAAATTAGACCTAATGAAATTGAGAAGCTTCTGTAAAGCAAAGGACAATGTCAAGAACAAAAGAATAGTGTACAAACTGGGAAAAGATCTTCACCCATCCTATAGCTGACAGAGGGCTAATATCCAGTATATATAAAGAACCCAAGAAGTTAAATAACAACAAATCAAGTAATCCAATCAAGAAATGAGGTGCAGAGCTAAAAAGAGAATTCTCAACAGAGGAATATGGAATGGCAGAAAACATGTAAAGAAATGCTTAATGTCCTTAGTCATCAGGGAGATGCAAATCAAAATGACCCTGAAATTCTACACTACACCTATCAGAATGTCTAAGATCAAAAACTCAAGTGATAACACATTCTGGAGAGGATGTAGAGAAAGAGGAACCCTCCTCCACTGCTGGTGGGAACGTAAATTTGTGCAACTACTTGGAAATCAATCTGGCCCTTTCTCAGAAAATTAGAAATACTGCTACCTCATGATCCAGCTATTCCACTCCTGGGCATATATCCAAAATGTGCTCAACCATACAACAAGGAAATTTGCTCAATTATGTTCATAGCAACTTTATTCGGAACAGCCAGATTCTGGAAACAATAGATGTTCCTCAACTAAGGAATGGATACAGAAATCATGGTACATTTACACTGTGTACCTTTCTTGATGAATCTACTAGAAAGCACATTACAGACAACCACACTGACTGAAGACCTGGAATGATATACTCAAACTATCAGTGCAGCTCTGATTTTGATGCTGTCCCTGGGTGATAACGTCATAGAATAGAAAGACAGGTCACAGTGTGCTCCTCCTGATGAAAGTGAACATCACCTGGTGAAGAATAAGCTTAGATTTATGCAATCTAGCACTAAGTACTTCTTTGCACAAAACATCAAGGACAGATTTATTAAATACAACAGGGGAATGCAACCATCAAACTCAAGGCAATGACATGTATTCAAGAAAGAAGAAATGGAAGGAATCCACAGTTTAAAAGAGATGCTTGTAATCCCAGCACCCGGGGAGGCAGAGGCAGGCAGATCTCTGTGAATTCGAGGCCAGCCTGGTCTACAAAAGGAGTCAAGGACAGCCAAAGCTACACAGAGAAACCCTTTCTGGAATAATAAATAAATAAATAAATAAATAAATAAATAAATAAATAAATAAGTAAGTAAATAAATAAATAAATAAATAAATAAATAAATGTGTTCTCAGTGAGGAGAGATGGCTCCGTTGATGAAGTGCCTGCTCTACAAGCATAAAGACCTGAATTTGGGTTCGCAGTACTCATGTGACAAATCAGGACATGGTGGCACAGACCTGTAATTCCAGTTCTGTATGGAAGAGGGTGGCAGAGACAAAGAATCCCTGGCATTGTTTGCCGAATCCTTTTTTAAAAGGCAAGCTCCAGGTTCAGTGAGAGACCCTGTTATTAAAATGGAAAGTTGAGAATGGGAGATGCTTTATCAACCTCTTGGCTTCACATGTGCACATTCACCTGAACACACACACACACTCACACACATGCATGCACTCATGCACACAAGCACACGCAAACACACCAATAAATATATATTTGAAGAATACCAGCGACATACTGATGATTAGCCAGCCTTCACGATAGGCATTATTATTCAGGACGTTTTATTCGTGGCAGGTTCACTAACCTAATTAATTGTCTTTTATTAAATATGTTTGAAAATGTTAAAGAAGTCGAAATTTTTCGAGGACATGAAATAGTTTACAAACACATACTGTAAGAGCCTCAGACTTGCTCTGTGTGCTAAGAGAAAGTCATCTTGTGTTCACAGTTGGACACACACAGAATCTGACAAGAAAGGAAGTGAACTTTAAAGAGAAAATTCCTTCCTTTCCCTGTGCCTGTTCACGTCTCTTCATATTGCAATTCAATGGGATGCCTGAAAGGGTGACCTCCCGAACTGAGCAAGTGAGACCGTGGTTGCAAGTTCCTTGTGCTATGTGCACGCTTACATATGGTGGCTTATACCAAAGGAAAATAGCTTTGAAGGTCGAATTTCAAGCTGTTACTCCTTTTCTCCATTTTCCCTTTCAGGTATTTGCACACGATATACTTGGGTATCCGGAGCCGGCAGAGTGGGGAGAGCGGCAGGTGGCGATTTTATTGGAAGATGGTGTATGAGTATGCTGACGTGAGCATGCTGCACCTGCTAGCCACCTTCTTAGAAAGCGCGCCACAGCTGGTCCTGCAGCTCTGCATCATTGTGCAGACTCACAGCCTACAGGCCCTCCAAGGTAAGGGCTTTGCACCTTGGTGTCTGAATTGGGGGACAGACTGGCTACTTTGTCACATTCCATGGATGCCTGATGTCCTTCCTTGACATGGGCCTCTTGTATATCTGCTGGGCTGCATATGATTTGTGAATTATGCATGATATTTTCTTCAGTGTAACCTGTCATGGTTAACTAAAAGAAAGACCATCCCCTTTGCCCTCCAGCTGTCCTTTCAGCAGGGAAAAATGTAATTTATGATTTTGTGCTTGCTCCCTATGGGCATAGAGTTAAAGCCTTCTGATTTCCATGGTAGAATAATTTACAAAAGTTACAAGGACAGCAATAACTATTATTCTCTGTCATATATATATATATATATATGTGTGTGTGTGTGTGTATATATATATATATATATATATATATATATATATATATTCTCTGTCATATGGATAGTCCATACCATTGCCTTCGACATTGAGAGAGGGAAAAATGAAAAAGAAATGTTGGAGGTTACCTTGATAATTTCATTTTAAAATCACCTGGAGATGTTCTGAATAGTTAACAATATATTATTTCTGTACTATAGAGTTTATGGAAGGTATGTAATTATCTGGTTAATATTTTGCTTTGTGTTTTTGCTTGGTCATGTGGTCAGTGAGACCAGTGGAGTGAGACATCAGGGCAGTAAGCTGTCCTGATATTTCTTTAGACACTGGCTCTCAGATCCATCCTAAGAAGATAAGACAGCTGGTGTAGACAGATAGGTGAATACATTGGTATGAGTATGATGGGTAATGGACACTTGTACCTGATTTGTTTCTTAATGCATTTGTCAATCCTGTTAGTGGATGATGTCTCATGATTATCACAGAGCAGTGTAAACGCTATTTCTCTTCAGTAGAGCTGTCTGAGTTCCTCTGAGTTACCCATACCATGTTTAACATTGCCATGTTCTGTCATGCTCCAGCTAGGGACTTGATCTGAATGGTGTTTGCAACTTCCTGTGTCTTTGTAGCTCTTGTGGAACATGCATGTTACATCGGACTGGGTGCTTTCATCAAGAGATAGAGACCAGGGCAAAGATGACATGGAAAGAAATGCAGAAGGTTCTGTGAAAATGAAAATACTGACTGTGCTTTGTCAGTTTATTCTGAGCCAAACGTGAATGATTATGACTTGGAAACAGAGACTCAGTTATAATTGCATGTTATACCATGGGAAGCTTCACTATTTGTTTTATTTATTTATGGTTGTTAATGAAACAACATTTAAAGACAGAAACAGTGTAGCTCAGGCTGCCCTCAAATTTGCTGTGTAGCAAAGACTGGACTTTTTAATTCTTTATCTTCCTGCCTCCACAGCCTAAGTGTGGAATTACAGACATCTGACATCGTGCCCAGCTTCACAGGAACTTTTACAGTCACAATGCATGAACTAGTGTATTTACAAAACACGTACTGGGATCAGCAGAGAGGGGAGATCTATAGGCATGGAAGGGATTTGAGTTATGATCTTGTCTTGTTCTCAGCTGAAGGGTCAGTAGAGGATCACTGTGGCAAGCTTACGAAACTTTCCAAAAGTTAAGAGGTACCTGTCTGCTACAGAAGTGGGACATATGTTAAGGACAGCCAAAGATAACTTTTTCCCTTTACAAGATTCTGCTCAGCCAAGGTTGAGCTGCTAACATATCTTTAAAGAAAATGGCTGCCCCAGAGAACTTCATTCAGCTCACAGAGCCCTAATAGTGAATTGCTCATTAGTTAAATTCCTGGCCCAACCCTGCTGACACACTGGAAAACATTGTTTCCAGGAGCTTTATAGAGGCACACAAAGATTACAGCGTCCATTTTCTGTTGGCCATTTTTCTCTTGGGACATGGAGTCTGCCCTGGAGAGTGGTTGGTATAGCCAGTGTCACTCCTCTGGGAAAGACTGGTTTTCTCTTCCCAGAAGGTATCAACTGAAAGTAGATTCTTGGTAAGGAGTAGGATGTTGTATCAACTTTCCCTTCTTCCTACTGAAATTCTGTCTTGTTTTGTTTGTTTGTTTGTTTGTTTTGGATTTACATTCTTGTTCTTATTTTTTAAAAGAGAGAGAGACAGAGAGAGTATGAACTTAGGTGGGTAGGAATGTGGAAGGATCTGGGAAGAGCGAGAGGAAAGACTATGATCGAAACATATTGTATTAAAAGAATAATTAAATAATAGAAGAAAGGGACAAAAAGCTTGCACAGGGTATAGTACTCAAATACTAGAAAGCAAGCTGGAAGAGAGAGAACATGAGTGTTCATTCAGAAGCAGCAGAGAAAAGCAGGAAGAAGAAAGGGAGGCCATATGAACTAGCTGTGGCTGGCTGGTCAATGAAACTGGACGGGTGTAGACAGTGAGCCTGCGTGTGAAGTTCTCCACAGTAAGACACCACACAAGTTGTCTTGTGTCTTAGACACAAGGGGGTTAGGAGTTCAAGGCCTACTTCAGCTACTTAGTGAGTTTGAGTCAGACTGAGCTACACAACTGTTATCTCAGTGGAACATAAAACAAGCACAAACAAACAACAACAACAACAACAAAAAACCCTCCACAGCCTTCAGCTCTCCACCATCTCTGCCATGTATTCTAGTAAGTGAACGCCTAATGGGTAGATAGTGCCCAGTAAATACTTAATGTTCTGTAAGTACAGATGTAAATGAAATCAAAGCCAATTCAAACTAAAGTAACCTCCAAGAATTCAGTGTGCGTCATCAGAGCAAGTTAGAAACTCTTTGGTGTAAACAACTAGTTTTCCTCTTGTTCCTGCCTCCTGGGTGCTGAGATTCAGGTGTACAAAAATAACAATCAGGAGCACTCAGAAAAAGATACAAGATGGACCGATGCACCCTCTTGTGGCCCTAGTAGACCTAGTAGCTCATGAAAAATGAGGAGGTATGGCAAGAGAGGCCAAGACAAAAAAGCTCCTTTTCAGTTTGAGAGCATCATATACAAATATCACACACACACACACACACACACACGAAGGGAAAGGCAATCCCTAGCACTCTGGCTAATTTAGATTTGGTGGTCTTTTTTTTTTATTTTATTCACTTTACATCTGTGTAGCCCCATTCCTCTTCCCCTCTCAGTCCCATTCTTCCTCCCCCGTCCCCTTTTCTTCAGAAAAGGGGAGCTCCCTTTCCTGTCCACTGCAGCTCATCAAGTTGTATCAGGATGGATCATGTCCTCTTCCCCTGTCTGGCCTGGCAGTCCTGCCAAGTGGAAGTGATCAAACAGATGACAAGTGAGTCCTTGTCAGATGCAGTTCCCATTTCCCTTACTAGAGGACCCACATGAAGACTAAGCTGCCCATCTACTACATATTTGTAGGGGGCCTGGTTCCAGTTCATGCATGGTCCTTGATTGGAGCTTCAGTCTCAGCAAGCTTCTCTGGTCCCTGGTTAGTTGGCTCTGTCGGTCTTCTGTCGGAGCTCCTGTCACCATCAGGTCCTTTTCTCTTTCCTTCCATTTTTTTTTTTACAGGACTCCAAATGCTTTGCCCAATGTTAGGTGGTGAGTCTCAGCATCTGTTTTGAGGCACTGTGAGATAGAGCCTCTAGAGGACAATTCTGACAGGCTCCTGTCTGCAAGCTTAGCAGAGTATCCTGCATAATGTCAGGGGTTGGTACTCCCCAGTAGGGTGGATCTTTGGTTGGGCCGGACATTGGTTGGGCAGTCCTTCAGTCTTTGCTCTATCTGATCTATTTTTATCCCTGAACATCTTGCAGGCAGGGTAAATTTTGGGTCAAAGTTTTTGTGAGTAGGCTATTGTTCCCCTCCCTATGCTAGGAGACTAGTCTAGTTAGAGGTTGTTCTCTTCAGTCTTCATGGCCTCTGCTACTTGGAGTCTCTGAGTCCTTTCCTACCCTGACTTAGGTCTTCTGCTGTCACAGAGATAATCCCAGCATCAGTTTCCCTTTTTTTCTCTGCAGGCCTTCTGTCCTCTTGCTCTCCCCAGGCCCGATGTCCACTCTTTCAACTCTCTGTGCCCCCTCTCTTACCTCATTCCCTCTCTTCAGCTACTACCCCTTTCTATTCTATCTACCCTTTTGGGTGAGATTTATGCATCTTCCCTTGGATCCACTATGTTACTTATCTTCTTTGGGTCTGTGCCTCACAGTATCCTTATCCTGTAATATATGGCTAAAATTCACTTAGAAGTGAGTATTACTTTGTGTGTCTTTCTGGGTCTGAGTTACCTCACTCAGGATGCTCTTTTCTAGTTCTATCCATTTGCCTGCAAATTTCAATATGTCTTTGTTTTTAATAGCTGAATAGTATTCCATTGTGTAAATGTGCCACAGTTTCTTTATCCAATATTCAGTTGACGGACATCTGAGTTGTTTCCAGTTTCTGGCTATTGTGAATAAAGCTGCTATGAACATAGTTGAGTAAATATCCTTATTGTATGGTTGAGCATCTTTTGGGTATATACCCAGGAGAGATATAGTTGGGACTTGAGGTAAAGCTATTCCCAGTTTTCTGAGAAAGCAACAAATTTATTTCCAAAGTGGTTGTATAAATTTACATTCCCACCAGCAATGGAAGAGTGTTCTTCCTTCTCCACAACCTTGCCAGAATGTGCTGTCACTTGAGTTTTTGATCTTAGCCATTCTGACCAGTGTGAGATGGAATCTCAGAGTCATTTTGATTTGCATTTGCCTGATTACTAAGGATGTTGAACATTTCTTTAAGTGCTTCTTGGCCATCCGAGGTTCCTCTGTCGAGAATTCTCTGTTTAGTTTTGTGCCCCATGTTTAAAATTGGGTTTTTTTGCTTATTGGTGTTTGATTTCTTGAATTCACTTTATATTTGGAATATTCACTCTATAGTGGTTTTAGGGTTGGTGAAGATATTTTCCCAATCTGCAGGCTGTTTTTTTGTTCTATTGGCAGTGTCCTTTGCTTTACAGAAGCTTTTTAGTTTCAAGAATTCCCATTTACTGATTGTTGATCTTAGAACCTGAGCTGTTGGTGTTCTATTCAGGAAGTTGTCTCTTGTGCCAATGAGTTCCAGGCTTTTTCCCCACTTCCTTTTCTATTAGATTTAGTGTATCTGGTGTTGTATTGAGGTCTTTGATCCACTTGGATTTGAGTATTGTGTAGGGAGATAAATATGGATCTATTTGCATTATTATATATCTGTGCATCCAGTTAGACCAGCACCATTTGTTGAAGATGCTGTCTTTTTTTTAAATTGTGTTGTTTTGGTTCCTTTGTCAAAAGTCAAGTGACCATAGGTATGTGGGTTTATTTCTGAGTCTTCAATTCAATTCCATTGATCAACCAGTCTATTTCTATGCCAGTACCATTCATTTTTTATTACTATTGCCCTACAGTATAGCCTGAAATCAGGGCTGGAGATACCTCCAGAAGTTCCTTTATTGTGTGTGTTGTGTTGTATTGTATTGTATTGTATTGGTTTTTTGTAATAGTATTTTTAAAGATTTATTTTTAACTCTGTATATGAGGTGAGGTATGTGCACATAAGTATTGATGACCAGAGATGTCAGAAATGGCATCAGATACCCTAGACCTGGAGTCAGAGTTGGTCGTGAGGTGTAGGGTATGCATTCTGGAAACTGAACACAGGCAGGTCCTCTGGAAGAACCATCCCACCAGCCTCTAATTTTATGATGATATTAATAAAAGTTATGATCGAAACTGGTATAGAAGAAAGTAGGACTACAAATATGTCTTTAAAAGTGGAAAAATATCTCCTTTTTGTCATCATCAAAGAATCAGCAAATATCACTTCACTATTATTCAAAGAATGGGTAGCACATTCATTACTATTATAAGAATTTCCAGTACAATAAGAAAATGGAAAAAGTTTTCTTATCAGTAATTCAAAGAAACTCAAGTCACATGTTTCCAGTTAGGCAATGTTTGGCCTGTTTACCTTTTAAGGACAAAATACAATTAGAAGTAGCCCACAAGATTCTTAAAGAGGCCCAAAAATGTCTT
>CM053750.1:45270346-45285019 GCA_028658305.1 Pachyuromys duprasi
TTCTTAACACTAAATTCAGGCTCTTGAAGATCTTTCATGATTTCTGCTTTGAGATCTGGTGGTGCTGTTTTGCTAAAGTTGCAGGTTTCTGTCAAAAAATCCCAAAGCAGTTCTCCATTTTCATTACCATCAATAAAACAGTCTGTTATGTCCATGGTGGACAAGAGGTCATAGCACTCATACTTAATACCCAGGTCATCCAGTATCTGAGTGAGATCAGAGGATGTGACATACTGGCAGAGGTCATCCCTGGGTAGGCAGGATCCGTACTTTTTCCATAGCTTGTCCCAGCCACTAGTGCCTGACACAAGAATAATGAGAATTTTAGCATTGGCAGCTAAGAGACCATGGAAGAATCTCAGGGTAGCCGGAATATCCTTTACATAATACAGCATCTGAATCATATGAATGAAGTCCCACTTTTGAGGCTCTTCTTCCAGCATACGTTTTTGATATTCAGATCATGTCTCCCTGTGCCAAGCAAATTTTATGTTCTCCATGTTTGATGTCTTGGCTACAAGCTCTTTGTACTTGACAATTTGTTCAGCACTTGGCTCAACAACTTCATTGTTTATACAGATTCCTGGGTATTGAGCCTGGACTTTGGAAAGAATTTGAAGGTCAATTTCACCTGCACCTCCACCTATGCTCAGAATCTTAATTTCTGCTTTTGTTTCTCCAATTCTTGCTATTATGCCTGGCAGCTTCTTGTCCATGAATTCCTGCATGCACTGGTGTTCCGTGGAATTATTTAGGAACCTCCGAAAAGATTCAACGTATCTGCTGCGGTCAAAAAACAAGCTCCTCATGCAAGATGCCATATTGGGTTCTCTAATAAAGACAGGGAGCAGAGCTGCGTTTAACTTCCTCTCTTCCTAGTTCCTTCTTTTCCCTCTTTCCTGTATTGTATTGTATTGTATTGTATTGTATTGTATTGTATTGTATTGTATTGTATTGTATTGTATTGTATTGTATTGTATTGTATTGTATTGTATTGTATCGTATAGGATTGTTTTAGCTATTCTGGGCTTTTTGTTTCTCCATATGAAGTTGAGAATTGTTCTTTCAAGGTCTATAAAGATCTATGTTGGTATTTTGATGGGAATTGCATTTAATCTCTAGATTTCTTTTGCTAAGGATGGACATTTTTACTATGTTAATCTTACCGATCCATG
Organism: Pachyuromys duprasi; assembly: GCA_028658305.1. NCBI lineage: Eukaryota > Metazoa > Chordata > Mammalia > Rodentia > Muridae > Pachyuromys > Pachyuromys duprasi. Next base: position 45,271,522 of record CM053750.1, read on the forward strand.
AGCACAGGGGATCTTTCCATCTTCTGATATCATCTCGAATTTCTTTCTTTAGAGACCTGAAGTCCTTGTCATACAGATCTTTCACTTGCTTGATGAGAGTTACACCAAGATACTTTATATTATTTGCGGCTCTTGTGAAGTATGTAGTTTCCCTAATTTCTTTCTCAGCCCATTTGTTGTTTGTGTACAGGAGGGCTACTGATTTTTTTTTAATCAATCTTGTATCCAGCCATATTGCTAAAGCTGTTTATCACTGTCATAATTCTTGGGTGGAATTTTTGAGGTTGCTTATGTACACTATGATATCATCTGTAAATAGCAATACTCTGACTTCTTCTTTCCCAATTTGTATCCCCTTGATCTCCTTTAGTTGTCTTATTGCTCTAGCTAGAACTGCAAGCACTATATTGAAAAGGTATGGAGAGAGTGGGCAGCCTTGTCTTGTCCCTGATTTTAGTGTAATTGCTTTGAGTTTCTCTCCACTTAATTTGATGTTGGCAGTTGTTGCTTGTGTTCTTATGCTGGTCTCTAGCCATCTGGTTGACTCTGATGTTACCCTGCCTGTGGTTCCGCTGCTGGGCTTTCTGTCTATGACCCAGGTGGGCCAGGCAGATGCAAAATAGGCAGGAAGATCACGAAGCTGAATGCTGCACCACAGTCCCACAGGCTCCCCTGGAATGGGGGACAATGGGTTTGACCCCCAAGCCCAGAACACCTTCACTGGGCTCATTGTCTTTGACCTAGCTGAGCCAGACAGATGGGGCAGACAAAAAGATCTCCAAGCTGTCTGGTACCACACAGGCCTCCTTGGGATGGGGTTTGATGTCTCTGCTTTTGGTATTCCTAAGTCAGGGTCTCATTGTCCAGCCCCAAAGGACTTTCAACCCATGATTTTCCAATCTACTGGAGGTATAAGTGTATTCTATCCAAAGCTTAGTTTTTCACAGATTATTTATCCTAAACAAGGGAACCAATGTTTGAGTTTCTTTGAATCAAGCAGAGCCTCTTCATCGACATGGCTTCTCTTCTCTATATCTACTATGCCTTCTACATTTACGCTACACATACTCTGGGCTTATATGTTGGACCTCAGTATTGCCCAATGAAAGCTTACGTTCATGTTTCAGAGTATTGCAGGAGAACCAGGGCCTGTGTCATATTCCCCAGGTGGAATGGGCACAGTGATCAAAAATATCAGTAGAATCGGGCAAGTCATTGAACACAGATGGCACTAAACACATAAGGTTGATTTTATCATTGCTGATTTTTAACAAAGGGTGGGGGGCTAGGATGATGTTACCAGACAAAAGAATGAAAACACACAAAGAAAACAACAAGAGTATCTACCACAAACTCTCTAGCAGCCAGAGACCAGCCCAGGCACTGCTCAGAGTCCTCACCATAGAAGGAAGTCTATTATCAGGAGACACATCTGCTCACAGATCACTTACAATAAGCCAGCTGATGAATGAAATTGATGTAGGTGATAAGAATATAGCATCTTTCCTCTGGAGGGGAAAAAAAAGCAAATGTAATAAAAGAGCTAAGTTTGACGTGTATTTTATACATCTTTAGTGATGAAATTCTTAGGATTTGAATGTAAAAGCCTGGTCCTTCATGAGTGCAGATAACCAAAACGCAGGAAACATGTGAGGTGTTTTCAAATAGTTCTCAATTAAAATCTCAGAACATTCTTATTTAGCAGGCCGTGAACAATCCTAAGTCTAAGAGCCATTTCATGTGACTATGACTAAAATTACTATTATAGCAAAAAAAGGGAAATTGCGTTTCTGCCCCAATTTCAACCATGTACTCTGTGAAGGAAACTTTTAGAAACAAAAAGAAAATCAAACAAGAAATATGCCATTTTAAAAACAAAGGTTAGAAACTGAGATCTCCATGTGGAAGTGGGTTATGCCTAAAATTCTGTTAACTGTGAAAATCCTTTCTCTCTCTCCTCACTTATTGAGTCATTAAGTCAGCACTGCCTCATTGTGCTGGAGGCTGACAGGCTTAGGGGAGAGCTGCAGAATATAATTATCCTTCAGTTCTTCCTGGTCCAGGAAGACAGCCTGACTGCTGTTCTGAGACCACAAATCAGGGCAGAGATGTGTCTCAAGTCTGAGCAACCAGGCGCTTTTCCTCCAAAGCATCAGCTGGGTTCTTTTAACTTGTGCTAGCTCGCTGATCCTCTATGGAGGTGGAACATTCCTGGGTTCCACTCTACCTTGTGTGAGAAGCACTCAAGGAGGTCCAGCTATAAAAGACAGCATAGCCAATGCGTCCTGTGCACTCCCTGTTGTCAGAGCATCCTCGAAATAGTCTTATATCCCAGGAGGAAAGGGAGAGAAGAAGGTGGGCCAGCAGGGAGGGAATAAGGATTGACAAGCAAAGATGGTGTTTGTCCTTTCACTTGTCTTGGCAAACTAGTTCCACCTGGACACACGCCCCTATGACCAGCCTACCATCATTCATATCCACCCTTCTCCTCTTTTCTTCTGCTTGTGGTTACCACAAAGATCTTTAGAGACTGTGGGACCTACAAACATGCTCAACACTTCTGTTGGCACTCACTGACACTTTAATTCCTGAACAAGTCAAAGGTCATTGTGCCACTATATTTCATTCAGTAGTCATTACATTCTATTCTTTTCTGCTCTGAGGATATGTGAATTAGCCTCTCCTCAGACATTAATTAACTTCCCTCATGCCTAAGCCTGGTACATTCATGCTTATGCTCTAGAACACAGCACAGCGTCCTCAGCTGGAACTGATGCCTGTTCCAGTTCATGTGGCCCGTTTCGTATTTCCTCATAGTATCCTGAACTTCAGCCAATATCCTTATGCAGCTCCCACATCATGGCTAAGCCTCTATTTGCCCCTGTATACTAAAGAATAAAAGTGGTACCTAATTCGAAGGACTGTGGACATAGTGAGATAGAGTATGCAAAGCCCTTGGCAAAGTGCAGGACTTCTTAAAGGGCAATATACCTATCATCCGTCTACTTAAGATATTTGCTAAAATAAAAGTTCTGAGTGAGTGAGTCTTAGGTGGGGTCTGATGTTTTAAAACAAAAAAATAACAACATTTGATATGAGGAAAGTAGAAAGAATAGTCCAAATTTTAGATGCAGATTCATGTGTCTGCATAGAAAACAAAGTACAAGAAAATTTGGGGAGAAATGCTGGCCAGACCATTTGACAGGCATGAAGGAGAAGAAAAATTCCTTGGGCAGAAGTGTGCCTGAACCTGACTAAAAGGAAGCCTGTGACAAAGAAAATAGTATGTCTTCAAAAACAGACAGGATTTAAACATTCATTCTGAGATGTCAAAAGACAATGACATGACAATTAGAAGTTCCAAATACAGGGATTTTAGGACTTGGAACAATGATCAAGAACTTAAGACTTTTGGTTCCATCTTAATAGTGAAAGCAAAGGTCAAAAGCTAGTTGTCATTGTGCCTACAAGGCCTATCAAGGAGTCAGTAAAATACCATGCTGAGTAGAGAATTTCTGAAGTTACTTTTAGCTTTGTGATGGTGATTTCCTGGTTGTAGTGAGCCCTTATATGCATGGATTCATAGCTGTAGGTTCAATTAACCAAAATATGTAAGAACACAGATATATGTCTATGTGTATTATATAGGCATATATGTTTATATAACATGTTTATGTGTATTTCAGAAGTAGTGGTTACAGTTTCTAAATGCAATATTAGGAGGAGCCCTCAGGGAAGATCCAGCCTCTTGAGCACATAAAGGGACCATGAACTCAGTTTAGCGTGTTTAGAGCTAGTCTCTCAGAATGGCAGAGAAGACATTGACTTATTAGACTGTTGTCTACAGACCTTCCTTAACAGAAGGGCATTGTTCAGTGTCAGAATTCCTGTTTCCAAAGATGTACTCCATAAAGCAGCCCTCGGACTGCTTTGTAGAACCATAGTGTGCTATGTAATGTTCACAGTGACTATTCCTATGCCCCAGAAAAACTTAAAAACAGCAAAGTGCTTGGCCCTGATAGACAGGTGCACACGTCACTACATACTAAAGCATAATTCAAAAGCAGTGTTCCTCATCAGAACTGTGTGTCTTATACAAACAAAACCAGGCTTTACTAGGTTGGGCCAGTGCCAACCTATAAAACCAAGATATTCCCATGTTTTTCCAAATGGTTTTAATTCTTCATTTTTAATGTCACATTTTTCTTGCCATGGTTGGAAAGATCACACTCTATTTTTTAAGTGTATTTAGTTGTGGTGTGCCAAAAGAGGTGCTGACTTTTGTGTTTGGGATATAAAATGCCTCCCAAAGGTCCATGGTGCTGTTGAAAGATAACAGAGACATTGAGAGGAAACTAAGCAGAAGAAGCTTAGGCATGGAGGGTGTGTCTTTAAAAGAAGGATTGAGACTCTAGCCCTTCCTCTCATTCTGTCCCCAAATGTTGTGACATGAACAATATCTGTACCATGTGTTACCACCAACACGTGTTACCATCACTAGGAATTTCCTCACCACTCCCCCAAACCACCTCGACCAGTAACCATGGACCAAAGCTTTCAAGATCGGAAGTCAAAAGAAATGTTGCTCTTTATAACCTGCAATTTTGTAGTGATGAAGCTGATGCATGGACAAATACTGTCCCCAAGTCATGTGCCCAAGAAAGCCTTGCTAAACAAAAGGAAGCCACTTATACCAACTTCTATTCACATTTGCTCACATTCCAAATGTCCTTGTGTGCATTTGGATTTGTGTGAACCCCTCTTCACCTACAGTTTCTTCTGGGCACTTGTAACAAGAGAAGAAGCTGGGATGTACCTCAGTCTGTATAGTACTTGCTTAGCATGTAGGAGCCCTGGATTCCATCCCTGACAATTCATAAAACCAGGCTTACTCTCTTGTGAGATAGAGGCAGGAGAATCAAAAGTTTGGGTCATCTTTATAATAGCAAATTTGAATCCAGCCCTGTATCCTGTATCAAAGTGGAAGTCCTAGGGCCTATAAAAAGTTCTTTTGAAGAACACACACACACACACACACACACACACAAATTTCTGTCTTGTATCATGTGAGACTACTAGAGAATGAAGGGCTTTGGTGAAACAATCAGAAAAATGCTGTGACCAGTCTCTGCATTGTGAAAGCCACCTTGTTTGTCAGAGTGTAATAAACAGGCTTCAAGATCTAAATCTCAGGCTTTGAGTTGATCAACAGTATAGTAAAGCTTGTGGGGCCAGTGCTAGCCACCTTGCTAGAACCATCTGAGAGAAGAACCCCTCTCCTTCTTCACTTTTTCTGCCTACTAGCACTTGTCACTGTCTTCTGAACCTGCCAGGCTCCTTGTCTGTATTTTTGCAGAAGAAACAAATCACAGGACAGAGTGCCGATCTGGGCACAGACTGCCTCCCAACTCCATTTAGACCTATCTGCTTTGCAGCTTCTATTTTAGTCAGTTTATTAACACATTTATGGAGTGTCTATTATGTGTGTGATATTGTGTGAAGCCCTATGCAAAATTTGCCCCAAAACTTCATGTTGTGCTGTAAGTTTATAATGTAGCATTACAAACTACAGAGCAAAACACTTAGAAACACATAATATGTCTGTTTGCATTCCAGAATGCATAGTTACAATTTCTAAATGCACGATTAGGAGGAGCCCTCAAAGTGAGTGTGTGTGTGTATGTATACTTTAGATATTCATTAGCATGTATTAATCATGCATAATAATAATTTTTGTAATGACATTTTCATAGATGTGTATATTGTGTTTTATCAGATTATAGTCACCCCTTTTCTTCTCTCCTGCTCTTACTGATTTCCTTTCTCTTCTCAATCAGTCCCTTCTACTGTGACATCTATCTCTCTCTTCTTTCCTTCTTTCTGTCTGTTTTCCTTCCTTCCTTCCTCTCTTTCTTTCTTTTGTTGTTTCTTTCATTTTCCCACTGAGTTGAGGTAGGATTGCTTTTGTGAGCATGGGTGAAGAATTACTAATGGCTACATGAGTGAAGAAAACGTCTCCCTCCCCATTAACCATTAACTGCCAATAGTTTGCTTACCTCTTCATAAAGCTTCTGTTGGAGGGGCCCTTTGTTTATTCTCAAATAATTTTGGCAGATTCAGACTCTAATTTAAAAGAGACCATATGTTAATGTGTGTTTGATCAAATTTCCTTTAGCATATTCAACCACAGGTCAACACTCTCCACAGAACTGCAGCTCAGTATTGTACCTGAAACAGTGTATTTTCCTCCGTGCAGTTTTCTACCTCACACTCATAATACCCTAAGGGCCAAACATGTTACAGGTACTTCACCAGCAGGGTTCTCCCTAGATTGAGCTGAACACTCAACCAGAGGCAACTTTGCCTCTGTTTACTGTTTACTTTATTCTGTTTACTTTAAACTGTTTACTTTAATGTTCTTTGTAGTTTTAAACTTAACTTCATGTTGTGTAGTTTTGTTATATTAGCTCGATAAAAACCATAAACCGATAGATAAAAGATGAATGAGCACACAGAATTTTGACAGCTTTGGGAAGCTTGGGTAGGACCAGCGCAGAGTAGGGAATTCCTTGCTTTAGATTCCTGGGTGGAAGGTATGTGCTCCCTACTGTGCAGAGCAGGGGGAAAGCTGTGCCCTGACTCTGCCCCCTTTGGCATGCTGCCTGTCTTTCCCTGCACAGCACTGAAAAAGAGCAGTCTGCAGAGCTGCAGTCAGCCCTGAGCCACTCCAGTTCTCACTATAGTATGTAAGAGAGCTTGGTGCTGGGTTTTTTTCATTGCTGATGATGTGATAATTAGAGGACCATCCCCTCCTGGAAAAGAAGAGCACGTCAGATATTTCAAAATGAAGACATCATATCAAGCAATCATATATGCAGGTGCTGGAAGGAAGAAAAGACGAGAAGCAGCTGCTCGTGAAACAAGACATCCATGCCTAGAGGAAGGTGTGAATGCTTCAGGGCTGAGTCCAAGAGGGCTCTCAGATTAATAAGGAAGAGCTCAAACAGGCCAAGGTCTGGATGACCAAAGGGACCAGACCTCCAAACCACTGGGACCAACATGAAGCAAGCCAGACAATGCAGGAACATGGCATGTATGAAAAGAGAGAAATAGAGCAAGTCTGGTTTTCCAGATTGCAATTGGTTTTATTTGTAATCTTTAAATCAGGCAGCATGGTGGGTCCAAAATGTTACAGAGTATGCTGTGTGCAATCAAAAGGGCAATTTATACTCGTAGCCATCGAAAAGCAACAGACATAAAGAAAACCAAAAGGAGGTACAGATGGCCCAACTAGATATAGCCTATGTCTTAAAAAGAAAAGGAAAGGAAAATGGGCAGGTCTGAGCAGTGGGCTGCTTGTGGTTACTTGACATTCAGCTGTTTGGTGCAAGAGTTGGATCTGACGACCTAGCACATCTATTTATGTCAAACAAAAAGAAACTTTTTGCAGTTTGAACGCCCACCTGTTAATTCATTCCACACATTCTTGTAGCAGCTTTCTCAAGCTGTGGGGCAACTTGTAGCCAGGGTGACAGGAGCTGAAGATTAGAGACCAGAGCTTTGGAGGTCTTGATCACAGGATTCTAGCTTGAGCTGGCAGCCAGAATAAAGAACTGTTTGCCACCCACGTTCCATCCTCCCACCAGGGCCATTTATTAACAGAACCCGACAGACACCCTGTCAAGGAGCCTGGAAAATGTAGTCCACGGAGCCTCATTCTGTCTTGTGCTCCTGCTCCCTGCTTAGAGGTTCCGTAACCAAGCCAACCCATCAGTGCAGTCTCAGAGGGAAAGCTTCAGCATCAAGGGCTGTATGAGGCACAGGGTACAATCTCCCAGTGGCTGATGGGTAACTTAGTGTGCTCCTCCTTAAGAATACATCTAGAGATTTCAAATGGCCACTTAGCATCATCCAGCATTTCTACCTTATCTATCTCCCCTTGAAATTCACTTTCCTGCTTCCACAATGACTATTTCCTACTTCCTGTGACCTCACACTTCCAACAACCAACTTCCACCACTCTAAACAGATAGACTCACTCTGGTGACAAAGCTTAAGTAATATAGGACACGCTCCTCGTTTCCCACCACTCTGTCTACCTCCCTCTTCCTCTTCTGCTGAGTGGACCAAGCAAATGTGCTGTAATCCTAGATTTACGCCTCCTCCTTCTTCTTCACTGGATTCCAGCTCTTCTTTCTGTTCATATCTCATTTAATAAATCTCTCTCTCTCTTTCCTCTCTCCTTTCTTCCCTCCCTTCACTCCTTCCTTCCTTTTATTACCCATTTAGAAAATCATAGACAGGATCATGTTCATCAACATATAAATATACAGACCACAATAGTTTCCACCTTTATTAAAGAGAAAAGTGGGCCCATATAACTTATCATAATGTTACTTTTTTATCTTGGCAATAAATAAATAATAAATAAACCAAACAAAAAATCAATAAATAAGCAAATGAATAAAAAAAACTCCTTAAATGATCTGTCTGTATTCTCTATCTCTTATTCCTATCTTTCTCACTATATTTTTGTTTTGCCCGACAATTTTGAGCATTATAACACATAAGCAATATGTGCATAATACATTTTTATACAGTCTAGCATAGTAAACAAAACTATAAGCATAGTATGCAACTGTAAGCAACTACTACCAAGAAAGAATATGAACAATATCACAGAAACTCTGTTCTTGCATCACCTGATGTTATGGCCCTTTTTATCATAGGACCATTATTCTGAAGAAGTATTTTCAGCTTTTTATAATCATGTGTGTGTTTGTGTTGGTGTGTATGTGTGTGTGTGCAGATATGTATACTTGAACTCCATCATTCAAAAATATTTCCATGAGCTATAACCATATGGCATAGTAGTCTACTCATTTTTATTCTCCTATAATTATGTACTGTAAGAATTAGCCTCAATAAATGTTAGCCAACAATGCCAAAGCATTTTCCTCAGTGACGGTGACAATTTACACTCCCAGAAGCAGTAGGAGCCTGTGTAGGAGACTATTTCAAATCCTCTGCAAAGTTTGACATTGTGAATTTTAAAATACTGTCCATGAGCAGTGTCTCAATTTTATTTTAATATCCTTTAAAAGAAAAGATCCTTTTTCTCTTCACTCACCTCTTAATTTATTCCTTTAGGAGTTGTGTCTATTTCACATTCAAAATATAATCCAGATTTGACCCTCCTTCACCATCAGCATCATACTGTAGTCTCAGACACAACCCAGATGTATTCTACAATGGCCCAGCTTTGCACTCGGTGCCATACAGAAACCATGCTATTCTTATCTCCTTAGTCACTTGTTTAAACTCCTTGAAGATTCCTCAGTGCAGGACAACCAACTAGAAAGCTGAAGAATGTGTGACAAGATGCTCTTGTCTGGTCTCCATTTAGCTCCATTCTTCCCATAGTCACCCATGTCCAGAAGCACTAGGCATGTGCTGTTCCTTAGACGGGCATGTCTACCAGCTCAGTGGAGGTTTTGCATTGCTTAGTTCTTTCCTATACTATTCCCTCATACCTTCTCATGACCTTCTGTCTTCATTTAATAGTGAGATCAACAGTTGCTTTGAAAACACATAGTCTCTTCTCTCACCAATAGATGTTACCATACTTTCTCCACAGCCATTTGGAGTTGTATTCATATATATATGCTGTTAACATTCTCTGTCACCCACACAAAAGGGCAAGCTTCACAGAATTAATGACTATAAAGAAGAGCCTGGACACCAAGGGCACTTGAAATGTGTTTGTATGAAGAATCCTGGCACATGTTTACCATGTTTAGAGGGCTATTTCATTTTATTTTTGGTTGGTCTTAAAACAGTACAGCTTTATTTCTGACATAAGTTTTTTTCTTTGTCAACATGCATCTGTTGTAAAAATGTGTAATACCTATTTCTTTTTTAATTTTAATTTTTATATTAATTATAGTCCATTCACTTTGAATCCCAGCTGTAGCCCCCTTCTTCATTCCCTCCCAATTCCACCCTCCCTTACTCTTCTCCTCCCATGCCCCTCTCCAAGTCCACTGATAGGGGAGGTCCTCCTCCCCTTCCCTCTGACCCTAGCCTATCAGGTCTCATCAGGAATGGCTGCATTGCCTTCCTCTGTGGTCTGGTAAGGCTGCTCCCCCATCAGGGGGAAGTGATCAAAGAGCCAGTCACTGAGTTCATGTCAGAGACATGAATCCTGTTCCCCTTAGTAGGGAACGCACTTCATTTTTTTTTGCTAGGAAGTAGAAATGCATTGCACCTCTATTCAACTAAAGGAAGTATCGGAGGATGTTGACAGAGTGACAGAAGTTTTCATGAGAAGAGCACACTTCCAGCGGTGTTACAAATGATAACAAATTTTTATGATGAAGTAAGAGGGAGAAAAGTATGCTCTACAAGGAAAAGTTGGCACAGTAAAGAATACTAGAGAGATTGTGGGTTTAATAAATGCCTGTATCTACCAGGCCATTTGGAGGATTATAACCTCCTCCGAGTAACAGAGATCAAGGAAGTTTATTGTACAAAATTGGATTGAATCCTAACACTTGAAATATCTGTCTAATAACACTGATTATCCTCCAGAAGCTCTTTTCTTATCCTGTTTAATACTTGTTTATATTGTGCTTCTAGAGATCAAACCCAAAGCCCTGTACATGATAGGCATGCAGTCTGTCACTGAGGCACATCCCCAGCCCCGTGCAGTTTCTGAGCCAGTGTTTTTTTATTGCCCAATACTTGAAGATATTTTGGAGACAGCAAAAGAAAATCAACAAAATAGTAAACTACTAATCTTCTCAATCAATACATGCGTGGATTTCAATCTCAAGGACCCATCAATAATCACTTTGCAGTAACAGTCTCATAAAGCTCATGTGTTCTGGGGACCATTTTTTTCTACTCTGCTTAAGGATATCGGTGGAATAAAGGATAGGTAATGATATTATTGATCTCTTTATTATACCCTGTAGTGTCTGAGTCATGGTACCAGCCCAAGTTATACTTAGCAGAACAGAAAGAGGCTGCATCTGCTTATCACTGATTCAAGTGCTTCAAATCAACTCTGTGTGGTTTATCAGCCCCCAGCACAGCTGTGAATAGCTCTGAATTTGAATCATTTTGAGCATAATATGAAAAAAGAGGCCTGACTATTTTTAGGTTCTCTTAATTATCTCCAATAATCAAGCACAAATCCTGGTGTTTTTCCACTCAGTATTCCTCCTCTCTCTCTCTCTCTCCTTGCCTCTAATATGTGAGCAAGTCCGTGTGTCCAGGTGCAGGCTGACTTGCTGAGCTGTGGTGAATAGCATGGTTAGGCACTTGTGCTCTGATGATGGAGAAGGAACCTGAAGGAAGTGTCTAGCCTTGTTGGGACAACAAGGAGACAACCAAAGGCCATGTACCTTGAGCAATTGTGCAAGACCAGGGCTGCCTTCTTTGGTAAAGACTGACCTCCATAAATTGCAATAGTGTTTTAGCACTTTGTATTTTCAAGGGATCAGAACCCTCTTTTATTTTCCATTTATTTCATCTTTAACCAGTGCTCAAACTTAGAGCCGATTTTGTTTTGAATGAATACCCATGTGCCATACTTACAGCCTCTAAACACTGAAAATAGCCATTGTAAACTGCAATCAAAATGTCTGCTGAGTGAGGGCAAAAAGAAAGACAGATGAGGTCAACCTAATGAGAAATTTAAAAGTGTTTTACTATATTATCTATTTGTGTGGCTTTTTTTAAAAAAATGAAACTGCAGACAGTTTTGATAATGTTTTTTTTTTGTTTTTACCTAACTCTGTTTTGGTGGGTTGGTGAGAGGAAGTGTCCACAAAATCCTAGTTGGATACATCATAAAACATAAACTCCTATATAGAAATATATGTCCATTTATTCAATAGATTGAAGTTACACTGCATTCTTTGTTCTTGTTAATTTTCTGATGGCTCAGCAGAATTAAAGAGTATTGCTCATGAGAGAGTAATTGACATAAGAAAAATTTTAGTTGGTCAGATATATATTTTGTTTTAATTTTTTATCATTTCTTCAGTTTATATCTTGGTTGAAGCCCCCTCCCTCATCTCCTCTCAGTCCCATCCTCCCTCGGTCTTCTCCTCTATCCCTCTCTAGTCCACTTAAAGGGGGAGTCCTCCTCCCCTACTACCTGACCCTAGCCTATCAAACCTCGTCAAAACTGCCTGGATCCTCTTCCTCTGTTGGCTAGCAAGGTCGCCCTGCCAGGGGGAAGATCAAAGATCGGGCAACCGAATTCATGTCAAACATAGTGCCTGTTCCCCTTACTAAGACACCCACATGGAGACTGAGCTGCCTACGGGCTACTTTGGAGCAGGGTGTCTAGGTCCTTTCCATGTATGGTCCTTGGTTGGTGCATCAGTTTCTGTAGACCCTCTTGGCACAGATTTGTTAGCTTTGTTGGTGTCCTTGTGGAGCTCCTTTCCCCTCTGGGTCCTATCCCCACACTTCTATAAGACTCCCTGTGCTCTGCCCAAAGTTTGGCTGTGAGTCTCTGCATCTGCTTTGATCCCCTGCTGGGTGGAGTTTTTGAGATAACATCTAAGGCAGGCTCCTGTCCTGTTCCCTCTTTTCTGCCTCTTCCATTGTCTATTCTGTTTGTCTTCTGAATGAGAATTAAGCATCCTCCCTAGAGTCTTCCTTGTTGTTTAGCTTCTTTAGGTCTGTGAATTTTAGTGTGGTTATCCTGTTCAATATAGCTAATATCCACTTATTAGTGAGTATATACCATGAGTGTTTTTCTGGTTCTGTGTTAGCTCACTCAGGAAAATCTTTTCTAATTCCATCTATTTGCCTGCACATTTTGTGATTTCCTTGTTTTTAATAATTGAGTTGTATTCCATTGTGTAAATTTGCCACAGTTTCTGTATCCATTCTTCAGGTGAGGGACATCTAGGTTGTTTCCAGATTCTGGCTATTACAAAAAAAGCTGCTACGAACATAGTTGAGCTTGGTGTATGGTAGAGCATCTTTCATGTATATGTCCAGGAGTGGTATAGCTGTGTCTTGAGGTAGTGCTATTCACAATTTTCTCAGGAAGCACCAGATTGATGTCCAAAGTGGCTGTACAAGTTTGCACTCCCACCAGCAAACCAGATGACATCTCCACATCTTCTCCAGAATGTGTTGTCACTTGATTTTTTTTTTTATTGTAACCATTCTGATGGGTATAAGATGGAATCTCAGAGTCATTTTGATTTGTGTTTTCCTGATGACTAAGGACTTTAATCATTCCTTTAAGTATTTTTCTGCCATTCCATATTCTTCTGTTGAGAATTCTCTCTTTAGCTCTGTATCCCATTTATAAATTGCATTTTTTGGTTTGTTGGTGTTTAATTTCTTGAATTCTTTATATGTTGTGGATAGTAGCCCTCTGTAAGATGTAGGATTGCTGAAGATCTTTTCCCAGTCTGTAAGCTGTCGTTTTGTTCTATTGACAGTGTTCTTTGCTTTACAGAAGCTT
>CM053750.1:45285519-45297067 GCA_028658305.1 Pachyuromys duprasi
TTGCTGAAGATCTTTTCCCAGTCTGTAAGCTGTCGTTTTGTTCTATTGACAGTGTTCTTTGCTTTACAGAAGCTTTTCAATTTCATGAGGTTCCATTTATTAATTGTTGATCTTAGATACTAAGCCATTGGTATTCTGTTAAAGAAGTTGTCTTCTGTTCCAATGAGTTCCAGGCTCTTCCCCAATTTTTCTTCGAATAGATTTAATGTGTCTGGTTTTATGTTGAGTTCTTTGATCCATTTGGACTTCAATTTTGTTTAGGGTGATAAATATGGACCTATTTGCATTTTTCCTACATGTAGAAATCCAGTTAGACTAGCACCATTTGTTGAAGATGCTCCTTTTTTTTTTTCATTGTATGGTTTTAACATCTTTGTCAAAAATCAGGTGTCCTTAGGTGTGTGGGTTTATTTCTGGGTCTTCAGTCCGATTCCATTGATCCAGCAGCCTGTTTTTATGCCAGCACCATGCCGTTTTTAAATTAAAGTTGTTCTACAGTGCAACTTGAGATGGGATGGTAAAACCTCCAGAAGATCTTTATTGTACAGGATTCTTTTAGCTATTCTGTTTTTTTGATTTTCCATATGAAGTTGAGAATTGTTCTTTCAAGATATGTAAAGAATTATGCTGTTGTTTTGGTGGGAATTGCACTGAATTTGTGGATTGCTTTTGGTGGGTTGTCCATTTTTATTATGTTGATCTTACTGATATGTGAGCATGGAAGATCTTTCCATCTTCTGATATCTTCCACAATTTCTTTCTTCAGAGAGGAAGATATTTTCATACAAATTTTTCACTTACTTGGTTAGTTATACCAAGATACTTTATGGTCTTGTAGTTACTGTGAAGGGCGTTGTTTCCCTAACTTCTCTATAAGCCCATTTGTCTTTTGTATAAAGAAGGGCTACTGAATTATTTTTGAGTTAATTTTGTATCTAGTCACTTTGCTGAAGGGGTTTAACAGTTGTAGGAATTTCCTTGGTAGAATTTTGGAGGTTACTTATGTATACTATCATATCATCTGTGAATAGTAATACTTTGATGCCTTCCTTTCCAGTTTGTAGCCCCTTGATCTCCTTTAGTTGTCTTATTGCTCTAGCTAGGACTTCAAGTACTATGTTGAAGAGCTATGGCGTGGGCAGCCTTGCCTTGTCCCTGATTTCAGTGGGACTGATTTAAGTTTCTCTCCTTTAAGTTTGATCTTGGACATAGGCTTGCTGTATATTGTCTTTATTATGTTTAGGTATGTGTCTTGTATCTCTGATCTCTCTAAGACTTTAAACATGAGTGGATGTTGGATTTTGTCAAATACTTTTTCAGCATCTAAGGAGATGATCGTGTGTGTGTGTTTTTTTCCTTCAGTTTGTTTATATGGTGAATTGCATTGATGGATTTCTTTATATTGAACCATCCCTGCATGCCTGGGATGAAGCCTACTTGCTCATAGTGGATGATATCTTTGATGTGTTCTTGGATTCAGTTTTCGAGTATTTTGTTGAGTATTTTTGCATCAATGTACATAAGGGAAATGGGTCTGAAATTCTCTTTCTTTGTTGGGTCCTTGTGTGGTTTAGGTATCAAGGTGACTGTGGCTTCATGGAATGAGTTTAGTAATGTCCCTTCTGTTTCTATTTTATGGAATAGTGTGAAGAATATTGGTATCAGCTCTTCTTTGAAGGTCTGGTGGAATTCTGTGCCTGAGCTTTTTTTGTATGGGAGACTTTTGATGACAGCTTCTATTTCCTTAGGAGATATAGGGCTATTTACTTTATTTACCTGAGCTTAATTCAACTGTGGTAAGTGAAAAATTTGTCCATTTTATTTACATTTTCAAATTTTGTGGCATATAGACTTTTGAAGTAAGACCTAATGATTGTTTGGATTTCCTCAGTGTCTGTCATTAAGTCCCCTTTTTCGTTTCTGATTTTGTTGATTTGGATAGTGTCTCTCTGCCTTTTAGTTAGTTTGGCTAGGGGTTTGTCTATCTTGTTGATTTTTCTCAAAGAACCAGCTCTTGGTTTCGTTCAGTCTTTGAATTGTTTTTTAAGGGAAAAAAAAACTTATTGTACATAGAAGTGTGCGTGAGAGGAAGAGAGAGTCAAAGACTGAGGAGAGCGACTGATTTCATCAGTGTGTGAAACGTTTGTTAGTATAAAATTGCATGGAGATTCACTCTTTAAAGCTCACAATGAGCCTCTGATTGCAGAGGGACAGGCCTGCTGAGTACTGCTCAGCTAAGGTTTTGTCAGCATTTTCATTAAAACCCTCAGTTTCCACAGCTTAAAACTCAGCTGTAGGAAAAGTCTAAATGTTCTGAGACTGAGGAAACTCGAAAATTCCAAACGCTCTTAAGTATCCATAAAACTATCTGCTCAAACACTAGGAGAACTCTATAGGGCATTCAGTTCACCAGGGGAGTAGGAAAAATTGAGATTCCAGCCTGGAGATATGTTATCCAGCTTTCTTTTATCATAACAAACACTGGGATTAACCTGAGAAGAAAAAAGATCTACTTTGACCTATAATACTGAAGGTTGAAGTTCTGCTCATTTGACCTGGATGTCTTGAACCCACAATAAGAGAGCAGAACACCAAAGTGGAGATCTCAGCTCATGGAGACAGGAAATTAAAAGGAAAAGGAAATTGAATTTCCTTCAAGGACATATCACCAGCGACCTACCGTGAAGCACCACCAATTAAAATCTGACCAGCTCCCCTGAGCACCAGGCCAAGGACCAAACTCTGAGTATCCCGACCTTTGGGAGAAATTCTAAACTCAAACCATAGCACAAGGTTTCAATCAAGGCTGGTACTTTCAGATTTTACTGTTGTTAATATAGAATCCTGAGTTAAAACTTAATTTTAAACCAACTAGAACATATCCCCTAAACGTAAGTACTAAACAAATATTTTATTATAAATCTTTGGAATAAATGATTGAATAAATGAATGCAAAACACTATTTCAAAGACTTAAATATAAATTTTAAAAAATGAAAGTGAAGCTTTTACAAAAACTATTTGGAGTATATTTCTTTTTTTTTTCTTGATAATGCCCTTTATTTTATTCTTTATTCTTTTTTTTCTCAGCATATGTTTTGTCTTTTTATTCATTTTTATTTTATATTAATCACAGGTTATGTACTTTGTATCCCAGCTGTAGCCCCCTCCTGTATTCCCTCCCTATCCCCCACCATCCCTCCCTCATCATCTCCCTGCCCCCCTCCAAGTCCACTGGTAGGGGAGGACCTCCTCCCCTTCCATCTAACTCTGACTTATCAGGTCTCTTCAAGAATGGCTGCAATGTTCTCTTTTGTGGCCTAGCAAAGCTGCTCCTCCCTCGGGGGGTGGGGTCATCGAAGAGCCAGCCATTGAGTTCATGTCAGAAATAATCCCTGTTCCCCTTACTAGGGTACTCACTTGGGTACTGAGCTACCATTTGCTACATACAAGCAGGGGTTCTAGGTTATATCCATACATGGTCCTTGGTTGGAGAGACAGTCTCATAAAAGACCCCTGTGCCCTGATATATTTGGTCTTTGCAGAGCTCCTGTCCTCTCCAGGTCATACTAACTCTTTCTTCTTTCATATGATTCCCTGCACTCTGCCAGGAGTATATTTCATATTGTAAATGTTTTGTGAATACAGAAGGAGATCTGTATTTCAAATCAATCACGGCCAGAGAGTCCCAATCAAGTGGGAATCTTGGACCCATGAAGGAAGTGAAGTAATTCAGATTAAAAGAAAATACTTGGAAAGAAATCTGATGAGAAATCAGGGTCTTGGAAACTTTGTGCTCTTACCTGAACCCAGTGCAGTCTCCTGCTCACCTTGGAGGCAGGAAACACTGACTCTGATCCTGACGAAGTGCAAGCATCCTATGAGGGGTCCAGCAACACATCTTACAAAGACAGGTTATTGTGTTTTAATTAGGGCCTGAAGGAAATCATCATTATTACACTCATTTACTTTGAAGACATCTATTGATCATGTATACATTTCTAGGAAATGAATTGGATATTAGAAAAGTGAAGATGGCTAAACATTTACCCTTAAAGGGTTCATAGTCTAGCAATGGGCAGCAATGTATGAATCAGTGTAAAAGCCCCTGTCATAAGATGAAAGAGGTTAACAAGAAAGCTTCCCTTCCTGTTCTGGTCCACAGAAGTCATCTGGGAATTGGCAAATTCACAGGAGAAAAAAAATTGTACATCCAAAAGGGAAAATTACAGTGCTCACGTCAAATACAAAGTGTAATTTTCTTGAAGGTCAATACTTAAATAACTCCAGTACTACATGTTGGAACAGAGATTTGAAGTTTGGATAAGGAGGAAGCTGCTTCATTCTGAAGTGTGGTACAGGCCCCAGGGTAGAAAAACATATCCTGTATCAGCACTCACACTTTCACTCACCTCATACCTTGCTTCCATTAACTGTGAAGAGCCTTGTTTTTGCTGACAGGAAAACTGAATCATCTAAACATCAGTGTTATATTTTTTGAAAGAAATAGGTAATAAAAACACCAGAAACTCCTAACACAGGAAAGGAGTCATGGAAGGAAAGGAGAGCCTTCAATATTTCAACAACTGTGACAGCAAATATAAATTTTAATTCAATACTGAACAGAAGCCTTGAAGAGCTGTTTGTCTGTAGAAATATGAAAATGACCAATAAGTTAATAAAAGTGTTCAACAGTACCAGGCACGAGGGGAAAGCAAGTTAAAACCACAATGGGATACGCCTTCCACCTAGGATCATAGGATGGCTTCTATCAAAAACAGACAAATAAAATGTCCTACACACACAAAAAAAATGCTGTGGAGTATGTTAAGAAGTTGATGCATTGATACAGAGCTGATAGGATTGTACAATTGTGCAACCACTATGGAAATCTATATTGTGTTACATGGAAAAAAATAGAGGTACAGTTACAACATTACCAAGCAATGCTACCTCACATATTTGTTCAAAATCTTAAAAATGAAGTCCAGAAAATACATGCACACAGTCATTTTCATACCAGAATGATTTGTGGTAGTTAAAACTTGTAGCAACCCAAGTATCCACTGGTAGATGAGAGATAAATGCATTTAGCATTCACACAGTGGACTGTAATACAGCATTAAATATAACAGGGTCATAGGTATGGCTCAGAAGTAGATATCATACAGAAGGCTATGGATTCAAACTTCAGTACAACCAAAGGGATGGAAATCCATAAGCACACAATGTAGATAAACCCTGCATGCTAAGTGGACAAGCCAATCACAGCAGACAATAACTACATGGTTCCATTTGTATAAAATAGATGAGTCAAATTCTTAAAAGTAGAAAGGAAAACAATATTTTCCTCACTCTGTCTGGGCAGCAGGGCTGGGAGTAGGGGAGAGTAGAAGGGGAAGTGGGAAGGAGGTGGGAAAGAGGAATGAACTGCTCAGTGATTGGTCTCAGTTTTGTAGAATAAAGATTTCTAGAGGTAAGTGGTC
The DNA here is from genome assembly GCA_028658305.1 of Pachyuromys duprasi. Taxonomy (NCBI): domain Eukaryota; kingdom Metazoa; phylum Chordata; class Mammalia; order Rodentia; family Muridae; genus Pachyuromys; species Pachyuromys duprasi. The sequence goes on from CM053750.1 coordinate 45,291,005, forward strand.
GTGAAGGTTACACAAATTATGCATAAACTTACTCCAACCTCTGCACCTATGATAATTATGTTGGAAATTTTTATTTTCCATAATTAAAAAATTGAGATTATAATATGTATACCTCTTCCTTGCTCTCCTTCAAAATATGTAGCTCAGTATCCAACTGGGTACCCTAGTAAGGGGAACAGGGACTATTTCTGTCATGAACTCAATGGCTGGCTCTTTGACACCCCACCCCCCCTGCCCCGAGGGAGGAGCAGCCTTGCTAGGCCACAGAAGAGGACATTGTAGCCAGTCCTGAAGAGACATGATAAGCCAGAGTTAGATAGAAGGGGAGGAGGTCCTCCCCTTTCAATGGACTTGGAGGGGGGCAGGGAGGAGATGAGGGAGGGATGGGGAGAGCAGGAGGGAATGAGGGAGGGGGCTATGGCTGGGATACAAAGTACATAACCTGTGATTAATATAAAAATAAATAAATGCTGAAAAAAAACACTATGAGGAAGGACCATAAATCCTCATAAAATTTTCCAAGCTACTCATTAACATATCTAGACTTTACAATTCAAAAAAAAAAGTGTCCTTTCTTTTCACTAATTGTTATTGCATTTATTCGAACAGAAAAGTTGTACCTTTATCTTGGAATTTTTTTAACATATCATCTCTACTCCAGTCAACATGAAAACTAATGTCTCCCTGCCTCATTGGTATATATGTAAGATCATATATATATAAGATCATTTCTATTATCTTGAGATGCTTAAAACATGGCTTCATTGGGTTAGCCAACGTCTAGAGTGAGAGCACAGCCTGAATGCAAATCGTCAAAGGTAAGTGTTTTCATTCCACTTCCTCATCCCCAAGCCCCTGCCCAGAACTTCAATACATACCTGGGATTCGAGGTCCACAGAACTGATGCTGTAACATAAAACAGAAAACATGACAGCTCTAATACAGCATGATGATGGCACTCAGCCCCCACTTCCACCGCACCCTGAAGAATGAAAGAGATGATTCCATGCTCCCTCCTTTATTTGTCATGGAGATCAAGTTCAGAATCAAAAGACATTGCTGGGAACCATGGCTCTCCTCCATCTCTGTGTGTGTTTCCTCTTTGGAGTGTTGGGAGATCGAGGAGTTTGCCACAGGGTTATCGCAGCAAATGAGGAGCAAGCGCCCTCTGTATCGCCCTCACACATGTCAAGTGACACATGGCAAGTGACCAGGAACGGTTCTTTCCTCCTGGTCACATGAAGGATAGTTGGCTGTGATGTATCAATCCAGATCCCAGACACAGGCTATTCATAAATCAAAGATACACTATCAAAGTAACCCAGGAAAAGAGTCAAGGCTATGCCACTGTTGTTTCCTCAAAGTGAAAAGAAAGGAAGACAGGGAGATGGAGGGGGGAGAAACTCCTCAATAACCAGATGTATGCGAAGACAAGAAAAACAAAACCTAAACTTTGGATGCTTGTGTCTTTGCCCCTGACTGATGCCCCAGTGTCCACCCACTCTCCATTGGGGTTGGAGCATCTCCACGTAGTATAAGAACCTTGTGGATCCAGGGGGGGAGGGAAACAGTAATTTGATATTGCCAGACCCAGAACTGCACTTCTGCAAACACTAATTAGATTTTCCCCAGCCCTTTTTTTTATTTATTTAGTGAGTTCCAGGAGCAGATCACACCTCTCCTAACACTTATAAAGAGAATTCATGAGTGCGATTGCGTGGAGTAATACCTATTCAGTGCTTGAGGCAACATGTTACCATGGTACCAATCAGATTTTCCTCTTCATTAGGGAATAGAAATTAAAACAGACAGTGCTGGAGTACAAATGTTTTTGTCTCTCTGAGCAGTGTTAATGCTTACAGAGGATATTTTTTTGTGAGTGTGTTCTGTTTCTGAAATAACAGTACGTTAAAACATAGGGTACAAAACAATGCAATAAACGTGGAGGAGAAAAAAAGAATTTCCCAGAGGAGTTCATTATTTTTACAAATTTTCATTATCAAGCAATGGGGACAAGCCAGGAAGCAAGTGTTAATGGTCAAAATCGGTGGTGTCACCTCAAACCTGGATGCTCTTGGTGAGTAAAGAGTGCTGATCTAGTGCAAGATTGATCTGAAAGCCTAATTGGCTGTCTTTATGGCTTGAGAATTCTTATCTTATATTAGAGCTATAAAATATCCATTGTGCTTCGGGGAACATCTGTGCATTTGGCTCTTATAATAAAAGAAATATTGAAACGCAAGAGAAGTGACTTGCTATAGACAAAACAAGGGAATGATTAATATGAAATTCAGGAAGGAACTGCCCGTGGGGCTGAGATGGGGGAGGAAGGGCTTCACAGACACCAGTACTGTTCAATTCCTTACGTTGAATGGCATGTATTTTTAAAGAAAAACTCCATGTAGACCTTGTCTCTAGTCATCATAAGAAATCTGACTTTAAAAAGCAAAGGAGAGGAGGTAGAATATGGCAATAAGCAGACTGAAGGCAATGGATCCAAGGCTCAGCAGGAAGAAGCATCCGAGAGAGTGTCACTCACCTTGGATGACACCTGTTTTTCACCTGTGAAAGAAAGGCATGCTACTATCAGGAAATCCCGTCTCTCTCACAGCTTGAAAACTGCCCAGCTGTTTAGACACATCAAATACAGCAACGCTGAACTAATTGTATTGGACCAATGGTCTTTTCAGCATGCAAAACCAATGCAATCAAAACCCCTGAGTTCCTAATTATTCATCCTAGTTCAATCAGTGCTGGGATTCAGTGTCATGTTCCAGATAAACCCACCATAGATACTCTTGCTGTTGGTTGAGCAGACAGGCAGGAATGCATTCAAAAGCGTGATAATATAAAGTCATCAAGAGGGCTTACAGCCAAAGAGTCACAGGGAGTGTCTGTCACCAGCATTCCATCTCTCTGCCAGTTCACCTTTTCTGAATATAAAAGAGCTATATAATGTGGTCCTGAGGTGCTTCATGCTCATCAAATGTGCCTCAGCTGGCGGACAGCTGTGGCCTCTTCCACCCCATCCCTGCTACCAAAGAAAGAATTATGGTTGTAGGGCTGGGTTCACCATGAGACCACTTGAAAGTACTTCAAAGAGACGTTCCTTTTTTAGTTTCCATCAAGGTGTCACAAACGTCTTTTTTATTTGTTTGTTTAATGTTTCTGTTCTTTTGCCGTATGTTCATTGTTCAAAGTAATGATGTTTACTGTACACATATATCAAGTACTTCTATTTTGCTTACTCCTTGTTACCTTCTCTTACCCTCCCTACCCCCTACTTAGCCTGTTTTTCCTCTTCTGGGGCTTTTTTTTTCTGCTAGTATTTTTTTTTTCATTCTAAACCTGCATTTTTTAAAAAAACATGATGTATTTAAGCTTCTGAGTTTGGCATATTCCACTTACTATGCTGCTCACCATTTCCATTCATTTTCCTTCAGATGATATAATTTCCTCCTTAACAGTTGGACAATATGCCTGTGTATGTATGCCATCATCTCCATCTGTCCATCTGCTGATGGACACCTATACTGAGTCATACTTTGACTATTCTCTGTGCTGCAATAAACAGGCATCCAGGTGCCTCTGTTATATATTGACTTGGATTCTTTAGGATGCATGCCAAGTAAGGATATTATATGGCAATATGATTTTTAGGACTTTGAGGATTCTTCACACTGCATCCTAGAGTAGCTTCACTGAAGAACATTTGTACTAATAGTGTGCAAGTGACCCTTATATTCACCTACACTTGTTTCTTATTTTCTTGATATTTACCATTCTGACTCTCTGTGGTTTTGATCTGTATTAGTAAAGATGTTCAACATTTCTCCTATATTTATTGGAAATTGGTGATTCTTCCTTTGAGAACTGCCATTTTAAATCCATTGACCATTTGTTGGTTAATTGTTGTTTTTTTTTTTAAAGTTCTTTATGTATTCTGGATATCAGATATACTGGTAACAGAAGATATTTTTCCATTTGGGACTCCATCTCCTTGCTCTCCAGAGTGTTTCATTTGCTATACAGATGATTTTTAATCTCATGCAACATCAATCGTCAATTCTTGCTGTTATTTCCTAAGCCACTGAAATCCAGGAACACAGTCTTTCCACATTCATTCAATCAATGCTTACATAGCCCTTTCTGAGGATAGGCTGTCCATACTTAGTCTCTTGGAACACAGGAAGGACACAGAAGCGGGCTGTACTTTCCTTGGCCCTTTTTGGCTTTTTAGCCTCCTCCTAAGAATGGTGTAGCCTGCTGCTGGCTGCCAGAACTCCAAGGCAGAATGGCTTTCTTCCTGTCCCTGTCCCCATTGCCCCCCTCCCTCTCCCTCTCTCTACTGAGAGAGACCTAAAACTGAGGATCAAACTTAAAATTGGGGCAAATTTCTTATCCTCTCCAGGGCTGTCAAAAATCCACAACCTTCTCAAGCATTATGGGCACTATGGATGCTCATTACTGTGGCAAGTACCTTATAGCACTAACTAGAAGCCTAATCTGACACAGGTGGCATTATCTGGGCATCTTTTTGTTGTTCAAGTAACAGTTCAATGGGAAAGTAAGTGTCTGTATGTGGAAGAACTCTGCCCTCACTGTTGCCTTAATGCTGCTTGTGTTGAGGAGAGCCTGACTGAGGGACTCTGGCAGCCTCATTTCTCTCAGAATATGCAGAGGACCCTTGCAGGATAATCAAATGGAGCACAACTTTAAATGAAAGGGAAGGATTCTTGACACTAAATCCATTGTGGCATCTTGGAAAACAGAGTCAAAAGCCTAACATCATCAAAACCCCAACTGACACTTGTTACTCCAGATCCCTTAAATGGGAACTTAATAATGAGAGAAATTTGTGAAAATCTGTAAAAACATACAGATGGTGCAAACTAGCTTTATAATAATTAAAATCATTAAGAAAAATATATTTATTCTAAATATTGAAATAAAAATTTCTTCAGGAAATCAAATGTGAATTCTGTGATATCTCCTTCCACAAACCCAGAAAGCAACATAAATGGGGAAGATATTAGACCTCTGCTTTAATTTCTTTCCTTCACCTGTTGTTTTCAATGTTTTCACCTTATTAACAGAACTGCGACGTGATTCATTGTGGGACACTAAGCAAGATTTAAGCTCATGTAAACAGAGAAATGAAACTATATCAGGAAAGGGGAAGCCCAGTTTTCTACCTACTCTAACCCTGCTCTTGACCTCACATTGTACCTTTGTTAGGCCCACACTGCACCTACTACTGAGTCACATAGGAGACGCTTGACTAGATACATACATTTTATAAACACTCAAACTAGGTCATCTTTTTGAAGCCTAAGGTTCAAAGTAAATACAATGTTGTTTACTTCAAGCCATAGAGCACTAATGTTCTGTTTATCTTCATCTTTAAAGCAAACCCATATCTACCTAAGAAAAAATGATAGGGGGAGGGGTGCTGAAGAGATAAATGGCAAAGTTAAAATTACTCTGAATATGGTGCATTTCAGATTTTAGCTTTTGCATTTTGCCCTCTTATTATTCATTCCAAATTGTCTTCCTTTGTTGCTCTATCAACTCTAGAAATCTTATATATTTTGTTGTCAAGGCAAATGAAAGTAATTTGGAATCAATAAGAGGGTATCTTTGTTTTTTTTAATTTTTATTAATAACAATTTATTCTTTTTGTATCCCCCCCATAAACTCTTCCCCCTCTCTCCTCCCCACCCAATCCCACCTTCCCTCCCCTTTCTCCACACATGCCCCTCCTCAAGTCCACTGATAGGGGAGGTCTTTTTTTCCTTCCTTTTGATACTAATCTATCAGCTCTCATCAGGAGTGGTTGCATTGTCTTCCTCTGTGGACTGGTAAGGCTGCTCCCCCATCAGAGTGAGGTGATCAAAGAGCAGGTCAATCAGTTCATGTTAGAGGCAGTCCCTGTTCCCATTATTATGGAACCCACTTGGATACTGAACTACCATGGGCTATATCTGTGCAGGGGTTCTAGGTTTTCTCCATGCATGGTACTTGGTTGGAGTATCAGTCTCAGGAAAGACCCCTCTGCTCAGA
>CM053750.1:45297167-45313326 GCA_028658305.1 Pachyuromys duprasi
ACATCTTTTGTAAGATTCTATGCACTCTGCCCAACAGTTGGCCATAAGTCTCAGCATCTGCTTTGATATTCTGCAGTGCAGAGCCTTTCAGGGGCCCTCTGTGACAGGCTCCTAGCTTGTTTCCTGTTTTCTTCTTCTGATGTCAATCTGCTTTGCCTTTCTGGCTGGGAATTGAGCATTTTAGCCAGAGTCCTCCCTCTTGATTTCTAGGTGTACAGATTTTAATAGGTTTATCCAATTTTATATGTCTATAAGAGTGAGTATATACCATGTGTGTCTTTCTGCTTCTGGGATAGCTCACTCAGGATGATCCTTTCCAGTTCCCACCATTTACCTGCAAATTTCATGATATCCTTGTTTTTTATTTCTGAGTAATATTCCATTGTGTAGATGTACCACAATTTCTGTATCCATTCCTCAGTTGAGGAGCATCTGGCTTGTTTCTAGCTTCTGGCTATTACAAATAAAGCTGCTACAAACACGGTTGAACAGATGTCCTTATTGTGTACTTGAGCCTCTTTTGGATATATGCCTAGGAGTGATATAGCTGGGTCTTGAGGAAGCACTATTCCTAGTTGTCTGAGGAAGTGCCAGATTGATTTCCAGAGTGGTTGTACAAGTTTACATTTCCACCAGCAGCCCTTTCTTCACAACCTCTCCACCATGTGTTATCACTTGAGTTTTTGATTTTGGCCATTCTGATGGATGTAAGGTGAAACCTCAGGGTCATTTTGATTTGCATTTCCTTGATGGCTAATGACGTTGAGCATTTCTTTAAGTGTTTTTCTGCCATTCAATATTCCTCTATCAAGAGGTCTCTGTTTAGCTCTGTTCCCCATTTTTTAATTGGAGTACTTGATTTGTTGCTTTTAAACTTCTGTAGGTCTTTATATATACTGGATATTAGCCCTGTGTCAGATAAAGGGTTGGTGAACATTCTTTCCCAATCTGTAGGCAGTTGTTTTGTTTTGATGACAGTGTCAATCGCTTTACAGAAGCTTTTCAGTTTCATGAGGTCCTATTTATTGATTGTTGCTCTTAGAGCCTGTGCTGTTGGTTTTCTGTTCAGGAAGTTGTCTTCTGTACCAATGAGTTTAAGGCTCTTCCCCACTTTTTCTTCTAGCAGATTTAGTATGTCTGGTTTTATGTTGAGGTCTTTGATCCACTTGGACTTTAGTTTTGTGCACGGTGATAAGTATGGATCTATTTGCATTTTCTACATGTAGATATCCAGTTAGACCAGCACCATTTGTTGAAGATGCTATCTTTTATCTATCATATCGTTTTGGCATCTTTGTCAAAAATCAGGTGTCCATAAGTACGTGGGTTTACAACAGACACTGAGGAAATCCAAACAATCATTAGGACTTACTTTAAAATACTATATGCCACAAAATTTGAAAATCTAAATGAATTGGACAACAAACTTGATTGATTCCACATACCAACGCTGAATCAAGACCAGACAAATCAATTAAATGGTCCTATATCCCCTAAGGAAATAGAAGCGGTCATCATAAGTCTCCCATCCAAAAAAAGCTTAGGACCAGATGGTTTCAGCACAGAATTCTACCAGACCTTCAAAAAAGAGCTAACTCCAGTTCTCTTTAAACTATTCCACAAAATAGAAACAGAAGGAACACTACCAAACTCATTCTATGAAGCCACAGTTACCTTAGTACCCAAACCTCACAAAGACCCAACAAAGAAAGAGAATTTCAGGCCAATCTCCCTTATGAACATTGATGCAAAAATACTCAACAAAATACTTGCAAACCGAATACAAGAACACATCAAAGATATCATGCACTATGACCAAGTAGGCTTCATCCCAGGTTGCAGGAGGGGTGGTTCAATATACGGAAATCCATCAATGTGATCCACCATATTAACAAACTGAAAGAAAAAAAAAACATGATAATCTCCTTAAATGCTGAAAAAGCATTTGACAAAATCCAACATCCACTCATGTTTAAAGTCTTGGAGAGATCAGGGATACAAGGCACATACCTAAACATAATAAAGGCAATATACAGCAAGCTTATAGCCAACCTCAAACTAAATGGAGAGAAACGTAAATCAATCCCACTGAAATCAGGGACAAGGCAAGGCTACCCACTGTCTCCATATCTCTTCAACATAGTTCTGGAAGTCCTTGCTAGAGCAATAAGACAATTGAAGGAGATCAGGGGGATACAAATTAGAAAAGAAGAGGTCAAAGTATCACTATTTGCAGACAATATGACAGTATACCTGAGTGACACCAAAAACTCTACCAAGGAACTCCTATAGCTGATAAATCCCTTCAGCAAAGTGGCTGGATACAAAATTAACTCAAAAAAATCAGTAGCCTTCCTGTATATAAAAGACAAAAGGGCTGAGAAAGAAATTATAGAAACAACACCCTTCACAATTGCCACAAAAACTTAAAGTACTTCAGTGTAACCCTAACCAAGGAAGTCAAAGACTTGTATGAAAATTTTCAAGTCTCTGAAGAAAGAATTAGAAGATGTCAGAAGACAGAAAGATCTCCCATACTCATGGCTTGGCAGGATTAACATAATAAAAATGGCCATCTTACCAAAAGCAATCTACAGATTCAATGTAATTCCCATCAAATTACCAACACATTTTTTTACAGACCTTGAAAGAAAAATTCTAAACTTCGAATGGAATAACAAGAAACCCAGAATTGTTAAAAACAATCCTCTACAATAAAAGATCTTCTGGAGGTATCTCCATCCCTGATCTCAAGCTGTACTATAGAGCAACAGTAATAAAAACTGCATGGTACTGTCATAGAAACAGAATAGTGGATCAATGGAAACGAATAGAAGATCCAGAAATAAACCCACACACTTATAGGTATCTTTGTTTTTAACTATTGCTTATTTTGTGAATGCTTAATAAGATTTCAGGCTAAGCAGAGGCCCAGCAAGAACATTTCTATAGGATCACTTCTTTGAAGCTCTGTACACATATCCCACATCTTTCTTCCTAGCACTTGGATTTATGGATTCTTACCCACCCTTTACATAAAAGCTGAGACTCAGAAGATTAGACCCCAGAACAAGGGGAGAGTTCAAATCCAATACAGAAACAGGCACTTGCTTTATCTTCCTGCTAGGTGTTATTTCTATTGAATGATAGAAAAAATGTAAATCATATGCAAATTCTGAATACTGCTAGTAAAGGGAAGAGCTACTCTGCAAATCTTCCTGACATTACCAGAGATGCCTTTGTCAACTGGCCTCATCCTAGACCGCCAGGGAGGCAGTTTTATTTGTCTGATGCTGAGGTTTGATATTTTAGGAGAACTCAAACTATGGCTTGTCTTTAATGGAATTCCAATGAGGTCTTTAATGAAATTCCTCCTTCAAGTGGAGAAAGTCACTGACCTGAAACAAGATCACTTTGAACGTGACACCATTACATAAGTGGTAGCATTTATTTTCTTTTTTCAAAAGCAGTTATGAATGTATCCTAAGGAATAAAATGCAAGCTAGTAGGTTTTTGAAAAGTAGAATAAAGATGATACTGAATTACTGAAGGGTGAACATTCTTTGGCTGACATGTCTGAGGCAGTTTGTTCTGGACAGTATAGCAGTGAAGGTAGTAGGCGATACTTAATGTCACCAGGGCCAATGTAGTGGCCTTATTAAAGGAAGGAGAAAAAGGACACATAGAAATTAGAACTTTAGTTGTGGAAGACTTCGACTAAGTACTGATTCCATCCATGAGGCATCCAAAATGTGGGGAATTGGTTTTTTAAAAATTGCTTTGTTCAAGGGGGTCCTTTGGATAAGTAGCTAATACCAAGGTTTACCAACTTATGGCTGAGCAAACAACCTATTTTTTAATGTTTTATTTCTTACAATTTCCTTTAAATGCATATAGAAGAATTGTGTGTACCTATGAGCTACAGTGTGATACATAATGTGAAATAATCAAATCAGCAGGCTAAAATTCCATATCCTTAAACATTTATAAGTCCATTCAGTGGTGTTCCTGTGTCCACATGTTTTGGGTAGACCACATGGAATGGGGTAACCTATGAGGAGGCTTGTTCCTGGAGAAAAAATGAATCTCCCTTCTCAGGAGCCATTAATTGCCTATAACTCTTCAGTTAGGGATGTGTCCTTGGAAGATTTCCCCCATATACAATGGCATGTCATCTGGTATTGTCATTGTGCTGATTTATTTAGGTGACTGGATTGTTGCGATTTCATGAGTACTGCTTTTCTGTCATATATGTAGGATACGGTCTTATTGCAGGCAACCTGATCTTCTGGCTCTTGTGAGATCATGAGGTTGGGAAGTAGTGACAGGGACCCAGAAAGTAGAGGTGGCAGGCTGGGGAAATAATGTGGAAACACCACTCATGGATGAAATTCTCAAAAATTAAATTAAAAAAATTTATAACGTCATGTGTGTGGAATTATGAACACTTTTTACTCCTCATCATATCTATATGTTATTTTGAAATCATCACTCCACTCTGTTGTACAACATTAGATCTTATTCCTTTTTGTAACTGGGTTTTGATACTTATTATCCATCCTCTAATACTCTTCAATGTCCTGTCTTAAGCTCTAGAGAAGATTATTTTGTTATCTATTTCTGTTGACATCAACTTTTTAAGCTTCCACATGACTAAAAACTTGGAGTCTACACCTTTCTCTGGCTGGTTTCAGGTGACATAATGGCCTCCAGTTCCATGTGTTCCCACCAACGATGGGATTTTCATTCTTTATATAACGTATCTCTTTTCTTTAACATTAAGGTTTTAGGTATATGGACTCATTAATTGCCAAATGATTCTAGTTTGGCTGAATCATGGGGGAGAAACCCAATGTACAGGAATATAAACCCCACACCAGGATAAATGCTGATTAAGTAAGGGGATAAATGAGCAAAGTTCAACTAAAACAGGAAGTGTGTTCACCCAGCCTTTGATTTGCCCATTGGTAACTGAGGCCTGAAGAAAATGTTTACAAATCACAGGTCTCTGAATTGGTCTATATCCTTGGCTCACACAGCAGAGGCTGCAGGTCCTTCCTGGACATGTCCAAGAAAGGGACAAAGAGGCTAAATAACTCCAATATAAAGGGACATGGCAGTACTTTCTATATGTCTTCTTCTTCTTGTTTGGATGAGCAAAAACTTTTGATGTAGGTTTTTAATATTTTGGTTTAGCTGATTGTTTTATTATAGGAAAATTAGAAGTATAATTTGGAATTTAGTAAGATTATGTTAAATGGTGAAAATTTCAGAAATCATTCCTATGTTCCTATTAATTACAATGTAATTAATATATCGATCTAGTCTGTCCAGTACCCACCAGGTTTTAATATTATACCTATTGCATAACTTTGAATTGGATGAGAAAAATTTGAAGGTATGTTGGGATCTTAATTCCATTTATAAAAAGCACCTTGTCTAAAGTTACAGGAAGAAACCAAGCAGAGCCAGGGTTTATAGCCAGAAAATGTGGCCCTGGAGACAACACTTATTAATTTGTCTCACATTCCAGCTTGTGCTATAATGGGCAACTGGTGGGAGAGGCATCAAGCGAGAATTTGCAGCTCAGTCCCACAGAGATGTAACCTCGAGAAGCGTGGCATTCATTCTTTCAGGCAAAAACTAGAGGCAGAGCAGCGCCATGTTTTCCATGGCTGAGGCATAGGCTCCGAATGATAAGCGTCAGGCTGAATCCACATGAGAAAACCATCCAGGGAAAATTCCTTATCATTTCCGAGAGGCCCGGTAAATGCACACCGGGATAAATATGTAAGGCAGCATTTGTATTGTTTATCTTATATTTCTTTATTTAGTGTATTGAACTTGTCAGATCAGGGCTACAGGACTGGAGTGGGGAGGAACAGTATTTTCAAAATGATGTGTTTGTAGCTTATATTTGAATTGCTGAAGTATGTATGTGTGTGTGTGTGTGTGTGTGTGTGTGTGTGTGTGTGTTTCTTACTCTTTCTTTCTCTTGTTTTTACAGACAGGTTGCCCCAAACCCCCTATGTAGCCATGGATGACCTTGACCTTCTGGACCTTCTGTCTCAGCCTCTTAAGCCATTATTACCACCATTTAGGGTTTATAAGTGCTGGGGATGAACCAACCCCAAGACTCCATGTATAAATGGAAGCACTCTGCTAATTGGGCTACACATTCAGCCATGGTAGTGGGGAGAGAACAGCCAGAAGTTGAAAGTTGGAACAAGTCATAACAATTCTAAATAAGGGCTCTGTGCTTTTGTTTATTTGAGCCACTGACTAAGAAGGACTAATGGAAACAAAGTTTATCCTGACTGGTGCAGATGTGTTCCTGAAAACAGAGAGATAGGAAAACATCTAAGAGACATTTATAGATTGGTGATGAGAGAATATGAGCATGCTAACAGTGCATCCATGCTGTCAAGAAACCAGGCAAAGCCAGGAGCAGAATGTCTGGTGCCTCTGAAAGTGCCAGCCCATACTCAGTGTGGTAAAGGTGGTTAAATCTGGTTCGGTAGCAAATATAGCCAACTTGCAGATTTCACATAATTTTGTTACCTCCAAATCCCATTCCTGTGTCCACATTGGAGAAGTTAGGAAGGCAGAAACACCGTATGACTATAGTATGCAAAGGTGGTGTGTTTAGGAGGTGACCAAGACTTGATAAAGTCACTCAAGTAGAACATTCCTCATGCAACTTACATTCAAGTAGCTACTTAGTCTCATAAGCATTTTGGAGTCTTGCTATTTCACTGGCTATGGCTGTGTCCCATTTCACGTAGCATCTAACTGAGGTTCCATTCTGGATGGGTATTTCTAGTACTCCTCTTCTCATACCACAGTCACAGTCACCCTGAAAATGGGGGATCCATGTGGCACTAGGGTCAGAGCTTCTTGGCCACATCCATGGAAAAGAGCATCTATAACACAAAGCTGGGCGATGAGGTGGCTCATCTTCTATTTGAAGCCTTGAAGCTCTCAGCTGGGTGAGAAAACCATGTCCTCGTCTCTGCTTACCCAGAGGAAGAAATTCTATGCTTCCTGATGCACACTGGGATCATCTATCATCTCAGAACCCCAACAACAGAGCAGCAGCTTATTCCAGGAGAAACATACTATTGGCCGCTACCTGCTGGGCAATGGCAAGGGTGAAGCAAAACTGACAAAAAGAATGCTAGTGCTTCTGCCTCAAGTGATCTCAGTTTCTTCAGACTAGAGAAGTATAGGTTCTAAACCTAACGGTATTGTCAAAAACAGTGGCAGTCTTGGGAATAAGAGAGTAAGATGTGACCCCCCCAAAAACTGCAAGAGTGAAAGTGCATCAGATAATTTAGCACAGAAGAAGGGCTCTCCCTTTTCAGAAGGGCTTAGGTGCATAGAGAATACCATGCATAGAGAATACCATGCAAGGGTTTGAGTGGGACTGTCATACAGTAAGGAGCTATGAAAAAGGCATGAATGAATATTCCCTCCTACCTCCAAAAAGTGTGCGGTCCTGCACATACATTAATTTTGGACTGCTAGCCACCAAAACTATGCGACAATACATTTCTCTTGTTAAAGCTACCTGGTCTAATACTTCATTAGTGTAGCCCTAGAAAGCATACAATTTCCATGAAATGGAAAATGATTTCTTGCTAGCTGGCATGTCACTTCCAAGTCTCTGTAACCTGTTCAGGGGACTTCAGATTTCTGTGAAACTGACCCTTAAAGTAAAGTACATTAAGCTGTGAGTGGCAGTGCATGCTTGTAATTCCAGCACTCTTGGGAAGCAGAAACAAATGGATCTCTGTGAGTTAAAGGCCTGCCTGGTCTACAGAGTGAGTCCAGGACAGCCAAGGCTACACAGAGGAACTGAGTCTCAAAAACCAATAAATAAATACATAAATAAATTGATTGATGGATGGATTAAATATACAAAAGTCAGCATAGTCACCACTGTATTCTGTTTGTCTCAGAGATTCCATAAAATGTATTGGAAGAAGTAAGTTTTAATATAAATTTTCAAGAAAAAAATGGAAGGCATTTGCTGGCAAGTAATGAAAAAGGAAATATGGTTGGGTTGGACATGTAAGAAAAAATAAAGTTGGCATTAGATTTTATCTTTCTAAAGAGTCTATTCCAAGGTTTGACAGTCATTTACTCATTTAATGAGTATTTACTGAGTATCTCTGGTTTACTGGGTTTTCCTAGCCTGAGTGCTTATTAAATGTCTACTGAAATGAAGTGAGGCTGTAAGTGTATTTTCAGAACCATGGCAACACTGTCCTCTGCTTAGTTACTGCTGTTTTCTGTTCCTTAGAAACATGTCCATGTCCTCGGGTCCTTAGTGCCAGCTAAAACTTCCCCAGCCAATATTATTCTTTTTCTACCTCTGATTTAAAGCTCAGGGTCTACATCCTTGACAAGGGATGTTTCGTACATTGTAATTATTGTGTTCTACTTGTGCAGGAGCTCCTACATTTGGTCATAGGACAAAATGCTAAGGGCAAGAACAAGACTGTACAAAGTAGAACCTGGCCCAGGACTATTGAAGCTTGCAATAAGATTGTCTTTAAAGCCAGAGGTAAATGTAAGAACTCAGCTATGGTCAGATGGAAGCATCTGGCTTAGTGATACTTTAAAAAGAAACAAAACAGCAGCCAAGCATTCATCTGCAATCAACAACTGGCCTCAGGCTCCTCCTGATGTTTTAGTGAATCACAATGAAAACACGAGTGTGTTAAATAAGGGTATAATTTGTCAATTTCAATTGACCACATAGTTAGCAACAGAAAGCCTAATAAGAAATACAATTTTAATACCAGAAAGAAATTACAAGTGTTGCACTGTGTGGTTTACCCTTACATTAGTAGGGTCTGGAATAAAAGGTTCTATAAATTAAGGATTACACTTTTGCTATCTCAGTATGAATTATAGTTAACATGCATTAATATCTTTTCTAATGTATTGGAGCCTCTAATGTTATACATGCTTGTCCAATTAACTCTGGGGAACATTCTCATTCTTATAAAACTGACGAAACTCAGCTAGTGATAAGCAAAATCTGTTTACTAAGGCTTAGGATGTTGTGCCCACATATGGAGTTCTACATCATCACTTCCTCACAGACTCTTAAACACTATGCTACTTTGCACTATCCTTCAAGTCACCTTTTACCAGCTGTTGACCCTGAGGTACAAGCAGCAGGCCACTCCCTTTACGCCATGGTGGTATCCCTGGGAATGGTTTTGCTCATCATTATTTGCTTGGCATACTGGAAAATTAAGTTGATTGAAGGAGAAACCCTTTCCCAAGAGTCTGAAAGGTGGAAGAAAGGAACTTGGAATCCATTATTACCTTTAAAATAATTCCTGCTATTAGATTGATAAAAAGAAATTAAAATTCCTACAGTGCTTATGTTCTGGATGTTTTACTTTCAAAAGCATACCCTAGATACAATAACTTTGATATATAAAATGCAGGGAACAGCCTTGAATTTGTTGGCACAGAAGAAGACTTTCTGAACAGAACACCATTAGTACAAACACTAAGATCAACAGTTAATAAATGGGACTTCATAAAACTGAAAAGCTCTATAAAGCAAAGGACATCATCTTTCTTAGTAGGGTTTCTGTTGCTGCAACAAAACACCATGAGCAAAAATCAAGTTGGGTGAGGAAAAGGTTTATTCTGCTTACACTTCCACAGTGCTATTCATCATCAAAAGGAGTCAGGACAGGAACTCAAACATGGCAGGAACCTGGAGGCAGAAGCTGATAAAGAATCCATGGAGAGGTGCTGCTACTGGTTTGCTTGACATGGTTTTCTCAGCCTGCTTTCTTATAGAACTCAGGATCACCAACCCAGGGATGGCACACCTACATGGGCTGGGCCCTCCCCCATTGATCCCTAATTGAGAAAATGCCCTACAGCTGGATCTAATGGAAGCATTTCCTCAACTGAAACCTCTTTCCCTTTCTCTTGAGTCTAGCTTGTATCAAGTTAACACAAAACCAGCCAGTACACTGTCATTCAGACAAAATGGCAGCCTACAGAATGGGAACAATTTGTACCAACTCTGCTTCCAATAGAGGACTATTATCCAAAATATGCAAAGAACTCAAGAAACTAGATATTAAAAAAAACAAATAATCTAGTTAAAAATGAGGTACAGATCTAGTCAAAGAATTCTCAATAGAGGAAACTCAAATGGCTGAGATACACTTAAAGAAATGTTCAACATTCTTAGCCATCAGGAAAATACAAATCAAAACTACTTTGAGATTCCATCTTATACCTGTCAGAATAGCTAAGATCAATAACAGGAGTGACAGTGCATGCTCTTGAAGATATAGAGCAAGGGGAACACTCTTTCATTGTTTATGGAAATGCAAACTTTTACAGCTACTATGCAAACCACTGTGCCGTTCCTCAGAAATATGGGAACTGATCTACTTTAAAACCTAGCAATACCACGCTTGGCCATGTACCCAAAGGATGCTTCCTCCTACCACAAGGAGACTTGCTCAACCACGTTCATTGACGCTCTATTTATAATAGCCAGAAACTGGAAATAACCTAGATATCCCTCAATGGAAGAATGGATAAAGAATACATGGTACATTTACACAATGAAGAATTGCTCAGCTGTTAAAAAAAAGTGATATCATGAAATTTGCAGGCAAATGCATGGAACTACAAAAATCATACTGACTGAGGTAACCCAGACCCAGAAAGAAAAAAATATCCTACATATCCAGCTCTAAGTGAGTATTAGCTAGAAGCAGAGGGGATGGGAAAGGGAAGATCAGGTGAACGAGAGATGGAGTTAAGGGAGGGAATGTGGGGAGAGACATCTAGAAATGAGGGGGATTTGATGGATGATATGGAAACCTTGTACAGTGGAAACCTAAAATATATGAGAAAGATTCTAATAAAGTTTTAAAATAATGGGGGAGACAGAGTACCAACTGGCCCCTCTTGTGACCAAATAAAGCTTTCAGTACTGGAACTAAGTTACATCCAATTGGATTTCTGGCCAAAATATCCCATGGGAATCTGCAAACAGCCCAGGTTGTTGCCAAGACAATATGTTGCTTTCCACCAACTGACAGTAAGGCCCCATTTCTGAAGGCAGCACCCACATGACTCATTGAGCATGAAGAGGTCGAGCTGATGCCTAGATGGAACTTTTGCCCCTATGTTCTGATGTCTTTTATTGCAGGAAAGTACTGGGTAGGCTGCTGAAACAGAAACATATATGCACCACATGTTTCAGAAACATATGATCTGTAATGCTGGTCTTGCCTGGAAAATATGCTATGGCAATGGTGGCACAGAACTTGTAGGAGTAACAAACCAATGTCTGATTCAATTTAAGGCCCACTCATTAGTTTCATCAGATGGAACTAATACCTGACACTGGCTGGGAGACCAAAAACTAGAGACTAGATAGCTAGGCGATTTATGGTAAAACCAAATACTACTTGTCTTAAAATATAAACAACAAAAAAGTAATGATAACATGTAATCTAATGATATTCTCCGAGTTTCGTAGCTCAGTGTCCATCATAGATCAGTTTCCATTCAGCCACCATCAAAGAGGCTCCTTCCTGCATCAGATGGGAACAAATACAGAGACCCACAGAAAAATATTACATGCAGAGAGAGACCTTGGAACATACAACTTTAAATGGGATCTCTCCATCAAATTCCTCCCCTCAGAGCTCAGGGAACCCTGTGAAACAGGAGGCTGAAAGAGTGTAAGAGCCAGAGAGGATGGAGGACACCAGGAGAACAAGTGTCTCTAAATCAATTGAGCAAAGCTTATATGAACTTACAGAGACTAAATCAGCAAGCAGAGGGTCTGTGCAGCTCTGCACAGGTCTTCTGCAGACGTATTATATCTTTTAGTTTAGTACTTTTGCGGGACTCCTAAGTGTGTAAATGAGTGAGTCTCTAACTCTTGGAGCTGCTCTGATGTTCTCTTCCTTCTGTTCGCTCACCTTGTCCAACTTCAATGTGATAATTTTTGTTTTATCATATATATGTATATATATATATAGTGTTTTATTGTTGTTGTTTTTCAGTGCTAGTTCTTTTATAATGAGAGACAGAAAGAAGTGGATCTGGAGGAGAGGGTAGGTGGGGAGAAACAGGGAGAAGCAAAGGGAGGGGAAATTGTAATCAGCATATACTGTATGAAAATATTTTATTTCAATAAAAAGAGTGGTGTGGGTCAACACCCAAACGTTGGCAGCCTTCTCCATGGGCATGACCATGAAATGATGATTTTCTTTTTCTTCATCACAAGAGAAATTAAATCAAAACTGCACTAAGCCATGATTTCTGTGAGGTGTGACCTCTTTGCAAACCTTTATCTCCAAAAGTATTTACATAAGATTCATAACAGTAGAAAAACACTCTTACTAAATAGCAATGAAAACATGTATGGTAGAGAAGGTCAACACAACATGGGGAGCTGTATTAAAAGTTGCAGGATTAGGAAAGTTGAGAACCACTGCTCTATGTCATGTTATATATATATTTGACTCTAGAAATAAGTGAATTGAATGCAAACATATCTAAAAATAGCTATGATTATCTATAGGCCAAGTAGATAATATAACTACAATGAAAGAACTTACTTCGAACATTTTAAACTCAGGGTTCATGCAAACTTTCTTTCTCAGATACATAGTCTAAACAAAAATAATGTTGCAAGGGAATCTTAAATTTTACTAATCAAATTTGTAATTGTGATATTAGTTTCAATAATTTAAAGACTAAACTAGAGAATAGAGCGATGAAAAAGTAGAAAAGTGTTCTAAGTTTAAAAGTCAAGGGAGTAAATTATTTATGTATCAAATATAAAATAATATAAACTAGTGCTTTTTAAAACTGTTTTTATCCATGTTTACTAAAATAACAAAAAATACAACAGCCTAACCATAGTGGGGGATTGTAAGATCCCTGCCCATTCTTTCTTCATATAATTCATCACCACCATTTCTCCAGGCTATGGAGGGGGATGAGGATATAGCTCCCAGGAAATGGGGAGCGTTTGAGTCTTCTGAGACCCTATTAAAAGGAAACCCAAGACATCATGGCCAAAATGAGATAATTTTAATTTCAAGAATAATGGGTATATCTGGCAGAAACTTCTAAAATACAGAAAAATATTTTTGTTTTACTATTTTGAAAAGTAAAACATACCAATGATGTAAGTACATCTTAGAAATGACAAAGACATCACCTTCTCACTTGGAAGTTGACTATAAATATAAATTAAATATTTGTCTTGACTTTCCAAAAAGAACCACATTTCTAAGTCATCCAATACCCTCGGGGATTGAGGGAACTTCTTACAAGAAAAAGGATTTTACCTAAGAATTCTGAAGGGTTTAGAAGTATAGGGATCATTCTGAATGTCAGTGGCAATAACAGATTCACCAAGGATCAGTAAACGAATGGAATCATTTAAAAAATAAAATTGGGAGAGCCATCATGAGACAGTAACACATCATGACTCTCTCAAATTAAGGGACTATAAAAGGCACATCAGCAGGTTCTTTTTAAGTTTTTTAAAATTTATTAAAATTTAATCATTTTGTATACCAGCTGTAGCCCTCACTCCTCCCCTCCCAATACGGCCCTCACTCCCTCTTCTCCTCCTATGCCCCTCTCTAAGTCCACTGATAGCGGAGGTCCTCCTCCCCTTCCATCTGACCCTAGCCTAACAGATCTCCTCAGGACTTTTGCATTGTCTTACAGCAAATGGGATAGACCTCAGAAGATGGACAAAACAGGAACAGGACAGGAGCCTACCACAGAGGGCCTCTGAAGGATCTACCCAGCAGGGTATTAAAACAGATGCTGAGACTCATAGCCAACCCCAAACTTTGGGCCTAGTGCAGAGAATCTTATGAAAGAAGGGGAAGATAGAAAGACTTGGCCACAAGGAGAGCAACAGAACCAAAAATTCTGGTCCAAGGTGTCTTTTCTGAAACTGATACTCCAACCAAGCAAGTTCATTTTTTAAACATTTTTATTTTATTTTATTTTATTTTATACTAATCACAGGTTATGTACTTTGTATCCCAGCCATAGCCCCCTCCTGCTTTCCCTCCCTATCCCCCACCATCCCTCCCTCATCTCCTCCCTGCCCCTTTCCAAGTCCACTGATAGGGGAGGACCACCTCCCCTTACATCTAACTCTAGCTTATCAGGTCTCTTCAGGACTGGCTGCAATGTCCTCTTCTGTGGCCTAGCACAGCTGCTTCTCCTTCGGGGGGTGGGGTCATCGAAGAGCCAGCCATTGAGTTCATGTCAGAAATAATCCCTGTTCCCCTTACTAGGGTACTCACTTGGGTACTGAGCTACCATTTGCTACATTCAAGCAGGGGTTCTAGGTCATATCCATACATGGTCCTTGGTTGGAGAAACAGTGTCATAAAAGACTCCTGTGCCCTGATATATTTGGTCCTTGAGGAGCTCCTGTCCTCTCCAAGTCTTACTAACTGCCCCCCCTCTTTTTTAAAAAGAACAAATTTTAATTGGGTTAAAGGTGCAGAACAGTCTACAATCTGGGGTTGCTAAGGGAGAAGTGATCCTATTCCTCCTGGAGCATGCAAAGGCATGTGACTTGAAAATACTTCTTAATGAAAAGGCATAAAGAGGGGAAAGGGAGAGGGAGGAGAGAGGAATGGAGGGAGAGGGAGGAAGGGAGGGCAGTAGAAGAATCAATTATGGCAAAATATAGTTAAGTCTACCTCTGATAGATATAAGGAACATTATACTTGCTGTTCTATATTACTTTCATGTATAACCGTTCTTTATAAAAGGTTGGTAAAGTTTATCCTACATAATTATTTCTAATATCCACTTATAAGTGAGTATATACCATTTGTGTCTTTCTGCTCCTGGGATACCTCACTCTGGATGATCTTTTCTAGTTTCCACCATTTGCTTGCAAATTTCATGATTCCTTTGTTTTTAATTGCTGAGTATTCTTTCATTGTGTAAATGTACCAAATGTACCACAATTTCTGTATCCATTCCTCAGTTGAGGGACATCTGGGTTGTTTCCAGGTTCTGGCTATTATGAATAAAGTCGCTACAAACATGGTTGAGCAAATGTCCTTGTTGTATACTTGAGCATATTTTGCATATATGCCCAGGGGTGGTATAGCTGGATCTTGAGGACGCACTATTCCTAATTGTCTGAGAAAGCAGCAGCTTGATTTCCAAAATGGTTGTAAAAGTTTACATTTCTACGAGCAATGGAGGAGGGTTCCCCTTTCTCCACATCCTCTCTAGCATGTGTTGTTATCTTAGCCATTCTGATGGGTCTAAGGTGAAATCTCCGGGTCATTTTGATTTGCATTTCCCCAATGACTAAGGACATTGAACATTTTTTAAAGTGTTATCTGTACACCTAAAGAAGCTAAGCAAAAACAATAAGTGCTCTGTAGAGGAATATAGAATGGTAAAGAAACACTTACACACTTAAAGCACTGCCTATAAAATATGGATGTTTCTTTTTTCTCGGCAAATAAACTCATCCTAGAAACTTCTCTTTCTTCAAACACACTGAAAGGCTGCCTGTGTGCCTCCCCCATGTTAATTCTGGAGCAACTTAGTAACCAGCTAGGACTTCAGAACTTTCCTTTGTGAATACAATGAAAAGTGAAGAATAATAAGCATCTCTTACCCCTGCCCATGAAAGCTTATTTGGGAACACAGAGCAAATGTAAGAAATAGATGCTTGGAGTGGACAAAAATAACTGCTCAGTTTGGTAGCCAAGACTATTAAAAGAGACTCTTTTGCTGAAGTTAAAAGAACTTCATTCTCAACATTTTCCCAAGCAAAAGAAATCCAAACCAATGTTTACATTCACTATAATTTTAACTAGCTGCCTTTCATTCAGTTTCCCTTAGATACTGAGTGCATTCTATGGACGTAAGAATGAGGAAGTGGTTTGTGTCTGCCATGTGTTTGCTATCTACTACAGTATTTGGACACTTTCATAGCTGATTCTAGAGCACTCTTACTATTTGAGGAAAGTTATTGCCAGAAGGGAACCAATTAAAATAGCTCTCATTTATCGAAAAGAGATGTTATCTTTATCTTAAAAAATATAACCAAGCACCACTAAAATAAATTTGCTTTATT
>CM053750.1:45313426-45328131 GCA_028658305.1 Pachyuromys duprasi
AATAGGGGAGAACCCCCTGCCTTCTCTCTGATCCTAGCTTATCAGGTCTCATCAAGGCTGGCTACATCATCTTCCTCTGTGACCTTGCAAGGCTGTACCACCCAGGGGGAAGTGATCAAAGAACTGGCCACAGAGTCCATGTTAGAGACAGTCCCTGCTCCCCTTATTAGGGAACCCACATGGAAACTGAGCTGCCTATTGGCTACATCTTGAGCATGAAGGTGTAATCTTACCAATAAATCATATGTTAACATGATGTGACATGGTCATAGAGTTATTGAAAGCACACAAGGCTTTTTCCAGCTTTCCCGTAGCCTCTCCACTCAGCATTCTCCCCATCACTCCCTCTGGGAGCATCTACCATGCTTACGATGCTGCTCAGTCTTGAGCATCTACCATTACGATGCTGCTCAGTCTTCTCTGCTTCAGTTATCTTTCCTTCCTGTGCCACAATCTATTTTTCTTGTTTGTGGTTTGATATTCCACAACATCAGAATATCTGCAAGGACATTTCCTTGTTCTTGTCTTTATTTTTTTCCATGTTTCTTTTATTGAATATATATATATATATGTGCAATATGTGCAGCTATGGTTTTCCCTCCCCCAACACTCACATTCATTTTTAATTCACTTTGCACTGAATTGTCATTTAAAAATTAACAAAACTGATGGAGCTACATCAGCAAAACAGATGCTTTTGTTAATCAGATGGGGCATGACTCAGAAAAATAATTTAATAAGGGGACACTTTATTGGTGATATTTTTCTCCTCTGGAGAGCATATAATTATAGATTGGGTTAATGAATACTCACATTATGAGCTTTTTGTATAAATCAAAGCAATTGTGTGAAATAACTCTGCCTCTGAGAGGTGTCAGATCACCCTTGTGAAATGATTTGGGAGTAGTGACAGAGGGCTAGAAGTAACTTGAGAATGTACCTCAGATGAATATGGCACTCTCCTCTCCCTAGGAGAGTACCTGAAGCAGAGTGATGGGAGTTTCAGTCTCCTGGGTAAGGGATCCCACTGGATTTCCTCAGGGAAAAAAGAGCAAGAACATTGATATTCTGCAAGCGGAGAATGGGTGAAGATACAGTGCAGGCAAAAGGGAAAAGCGCTTGTGTGTCCTGAGACATCTAGCTATTGTGGCTTGAGAGGGAACGTGCAAACCAGCACAGCGGTGGCCGGAAGGCTGGGACCACAGTCCCACAGTTCTCTTCATCTGAAGTACAACTTAAATTTTTAGCATATAAAATAATGTGTTTCATTGTGACATTTTCATAAATAGATATTTTAATTACATTTCCCTCATATTCAGCACCATTATTTCTTTCTGTCCTTGAAGGCAAATGTTTTAAAGAGGTGACTTCACTTCTTTACTATAAAGTGCATATATGTAAGTAATATACTCTGTATTTGAACTTTACTAATGCTGGCAAGTTTTAGCTTTTTATTTTGTACACTCAGTGGAAAGAATTCAAAAATAGTTTTGTATTCTCCCTCCTACCCATTGGCAGCATGCCCAAAAGTCAAAACAAGCATGCTTTCAGCAGGTTACATTGAAGAGTAGAAATCAACAGATATCAGAATGTCATCATCAAAAACAATCAGCGGTGCTCACAAAGCAGAGAAGCACCATCACACATCCTGAAGGGCCAGAGCTTGGAGTAGAAAGTTCATTAAAGGGTATTGAAATTGGTGGGTTGGCTTTCACTCAGCTGCACAACGGCTGCTTAACAGAAAAAGTGACAAGGATGGCCTGAAGAATTGAGAGGAAAAAAAAGTAAAGACCTTTAAAAAAAATAGATGAATTACATCGTGCCTATCTATAACTATGTGAAAAGCAGAAAGTAATAGGATCATCTGAGAAGTATTAGTTGAGAGGGGCATTGGATAAAACTGAGTTAAACCCTACTTCAGGCTGCCATAAGCAGTCACTATGGAATAGACAGCTTAAATAATAACAGAAGTCAGGAAGTTCAAGGTCAAATTTGATGGTCAGTGAAGACCATCACTTCCTGGTTTGTAGACAGAACTTTTCTCTCCTCACATGAGAGCAGCAAGCTCTCTCATCTCTTCGTAAAAGGGTACCACTTGATTTCAATATATGATCCTTGGGCAGGCACAGACACTCAGTTCATAATATGTCCTTCTATAAACCGTCTTCTACTGGGCATCACACAATGATGATTTTTACATTATTTCAATCCTTTCAGGACTCATGTCCTCTTTTAAAATGTAACGCAGTTTGTGAGGGAATATCAAAGAAGGACTTCATGCTCATGTGTGTATCACTGGTTAAGCAGATACCCAGCAAATAATATGTTGGAAATGATAAAAAGGGAAGTTCTCTGCAAGTGATAAAAAATCAATGTGAAGGAAAATTCAGGGTAATTGGGGAACCATTTGAGAGTGCAGTCTATTCGAAGGAAAGGAGAACTCATCAGACTCTCACAGCGTCAGAAGATATTAAAGCCATTTCGGAAGGAAGGGCCCAAAGAACTTTCCCTCCCTCCTTGAAATCTTCCAGGCTTGAAGCATTCCTGGGTAAAAGCTTACTGTCCTTAGACTCAACCAACCACAGTACCCCAGAAAAGTTCATAAAAGGAATTAACAGACACATTTGTATACTATCATGGACATTGACACCCACAAAATTTAGTGAGTAAATGGAAACCAACCAGGGACTGAAGTTTCTTGTTTAGATATTGGCCTGTAATCAACATTATGCAGCTCTTAAGTCCCTATAAATTTCCGCACCAGTTTAATATGGCATGCTGTATTAGAGGCAACAGAACAGACTTTTTTTCTGATTTACAGAATTGAAATTTTAAAATGAGACAGAATTACAGAGCAAAAGGGCAAAGACTCAAGGGAGTTGTTACTCTTTGCTTGGTTGTTAACTGTTTTTTTGGCTTCTAGAATTAGTCACTACTCTGAACTCACTGTTAAAGTGAAAATACCACATAAAAAAGCCCAGCATTGCACTCATTACATTCAGGAAGAGACATGAAGAATATAAGGTTGATTAAAACAGGTGGATTTTTAAGGAAACATCATGGTGGTTGTGGCCCCCTCCCTCATCTCCTCCCAATCCCACCCTCCCTACCTCTTCTCCTCCTATGCCCCTCTTCTACTCCACTAATAGGGGAGGACCTCCTTCCCTTCTATCTGACCCTAGCCCATCAGGTCTCATAAGGACTGGCTGCATTGTCTTCCTCTGTGTCCTGGCAAGGCCACAACCCCCAGGGGGGAGGTGATCAGAGAGCCAGCCACTGAGTTCATGCCAGAGATAGCCCCTGCTCCCCTAACTAGGGAACCCACTTACAGACTGAGTCTATGGATTACATCTGAGCAGGGGTATTGTGTATATAGAAGACTCATAAATAAACCCACACACCTATGGTTACTTGATTTTTGACAAAGAAGTCTAAACAATTTACTGGAAAAAGGGGTAACTTCTTCAACACATGGTGCTGGTTTAACTGGATGTCTATGTATCCTCTCCATGTATGTTCTTCGAAGGGGTATCGGTCTCTGCAGGGGCCCCAGGCCCAGTTATTTTTTGTTTGTTTGTTTGGTTGGTTGGTTGGTTTTTGTCTCCTTTGGTCTCCTTTTGGAGCTCCTGACCCTCCAGGTCTTTCTATCTCCCCCTTCTTTCATTAAATTTCATTCATTCTGCACAAAGTTTGGCTATAACTCTCAGCCTCTGCTTCAATACCTAAATCAGCATAGTCTTTCAGAGGCCATCTGTGGTAGGCTCCTGTCCTGTTCCCTGTCTTTTGCTTCCAATGTCTATTGTGTTTGCCCCTCTGAATGAGGATTGAGCATCTTCCCTAGGGTCCTCCTTGTGGTTTAGCTTTTTTAGGAGTATAGATTTTAGTATGTTTATCCTATATTATAAGTCTAATAAGCACTTATGAGTGAGTATATTCCAAGTGTGTCTTTCTGCTTCTGGGTTACCACACTCAAGATGATCTTTTCTAGTTCTCTCCATTTACCAGCAAATTCATGATTTTTTATTTTTAATAGCTGAGTAGTATTCCATTGTGAAAATGTACCACAATTTCTGTATTCATTCCTCAGTTGAGGGACATCTGGATTATTTCCAGATTCTGGCTATTATGAATAAAGCTGCTACTAACATGGTTGAGCAAATGTCCTTGTTGTATACTTGAGCACATTTTGGATATATGCCTAGGAGTGCTATAAATGGATCTTGAGATAGCACTATTCCTAGTTTTCTGAGAAAGCACCAGATGGATTTCCAAAGTGGTTGTGAAAGCTTACATTCCCAGGAGCAATGGAGGAGGGTTTTCCTTTCTCCACACCCTTTCCAGCATGTGTTGTCACTAGAGTTTTTGATCTTAGCCATTCTGATGGGTGTAAGGTGAAATCTCAGAGTTGTTTTGATTTGCATCTTCCTGGTGACTAAGGACTTTGAACATTTTTAAGTGTTTCCCTGCTATTCCATATTCCTCTATTGAGAATTCTCTGTACCCCATTTTTAATTAGATTACTAGGTTCATTGGTGTTTGACTTCTTAAGTTCTTTATATATTCTGAGTATTAGCCCTCTGTCAGATATAGGGTTGGTGAAATCATTTCCCAATCTGTAGGCTGTCATTTTGTTCTGACAACAGTTTCCTTTGCTTTATGGAAGCTTTTCAGTTTCATGAGGTCCCATTTATTAATTGTTGCTCTTAGAGCCTCTGCTTTTGGTGTTCTGTTCAGGAAGTTGTCTCCTGTGCAAAATGAGTTCTAGGCTCTTCCCTTTTTCTTCTAACAGGTTCAGTGTGTCTGCTTTTATGTTGAGGTTTTTGATCCACTTGGACTTTGTGCATGGTGACAAATATGGATCTATTTGCATTTTTCTACATGTAGACATCCAGTTAAATCAGCACCATGTGTTGAAGAAGTTACCTTTTTTCCAGTAAACTGTTTTGACTTCTTTGTCAAAAATCAAGTATCCCTAGGTGTGTGGGTTTATTTATGAGTTGAGTCTTCTGTTTGCTTCCATTGATCCATCAGCTGGTTTCCATGCCAGCGCCATGTAGTTTTTACTATTGTTACCTGCAGTACAGCTTGAGATTGGGGATGGAGAGACCTCCAGACGATCTGTTACTGTACAGGATTGTTTTAGCAATTCTGGGTTTTTCATTTTTCCATATGAAATTGAGAATTGTTCTTTCAAGGTCTGTAAAGAATTGTGTTGGTATTTTGATGGGAATTGCATTGAATCTGTACATTGCTTTTGGCAGAATGGCCATTTTCATTATGTTAATCCTACCCATCCATAAGCATAGGGGATTGTTCCATCTTCTAGTATCTTCTTCAATTTCTTTCTTCAGAGACTTGAAGTTTTATATATATATAATAGGTCTTTTACTTGCTTGGTTAGAGCTGCACCAAGGTACTTTATGTCCTTTGTGGCTATTGTGAAAGGTGTTGTTTCCCTAATTTCTTTCTCAGCCCTTTTGTCTTGTGTATACAGTAGGGCTACTGATTTTTTTTAAGTTAATTTTGTATCCAGCCACTGTGCTGAAGGCATTTATTAGCTAAAGGAGTTCTCTGGTAGAATTCTGGGGTCATTTATGTATACTATCATATCATCTCCAAATAGTGATACTTTAACATCTTCCTTTCCAATTTGTATTCTCTTGATCTCCTTTAGTTGTCTTATTGCTCTAGCTAGGACTTCAAGTACTATGTTGAAGAGATATGGTGAGAGTGGGCAGTCTTGCCTTGCCCCTGATTTTAGTGGGATTGATTTAAGTCTTTCTCCATTCACATAAACAGTTCTTACATTTGAGTTATATAAGAACCATTTGGCGACTTACAAATAAGGCTTTCCTGCCTGTCTCTTGACCCTCATCATTCTGATGTCACTGGTCTGAGCTGGAACTGAAGAAGAGATGAGACCGTGGGCCACACTTGAAGTAATGCCTCACTGACACTACAAGGATCATTTCCTCTTTGAGGTCATGGGGTCAAGTAGAGAGGAAGAAACACCTACAGGTGGTAATGAGGAAGTCAGGGCACCATGGGCAAACTGGAATAGAAAGACTAGCTAAGAGCTGAAGCCAAGCCTTATGTACCCTGTGCTTCTGAATACACAGAACAAATACAAATCCCGAAAGGCTTTCACTATAATAGTGAGTGGAAAGAGCTAGAGTTCTGTGAACTTGGTGAGCACATTCCACTAAATGATATCGGCCTAGACATACGTGCTCAGTGCTTCCAGAGTCCAGAACAGTTGGGATTTGTGCTTCTTTCTCAATTTGGCTTGCCATCTCACAGGCTTGCCTGATTCTGATGTGCTATTGGATGTTCCTTTCAAAGATGACTCTTGAAGGCTACAATGACATATGTCAATGCCTAGAGAAATCAGAAACTACAGACTTAAAGGCAGACATCATAGGCGAAACCACACATTGGTGATGCACTCATTCAACCACGCCTACCTTGCTTATACCTTCTCAAAGTGATGTTTTACCTCACTAGGGCAACTCCAGGTACTTTCCCAAGAAAAGCACAATATAAGTTGAGCATCCCTAACCCCCAAACCCCAAATCCAAAATGATCTGAAACCCAAAGAGGTGGCACAAGTGGAAATGCCTACATCTGATCTCATGTTAAATGCAATCAAAGGCACACTCAAAACATGTAAGACCATCTTTCCATTCTATGCATAAGACATACAGGTAGCAAATGAATTTTGTATTTAACTACCACCACAAGATATCATACCATGTGTATCCACATACTATAAAATTTTAAATGCCTGATAACTACAGACTGATTGCACATTTAGTGATACTCAGCCTACTAAAAAACAGGCTAGCACCAAATGAAGATATGCAGGAGTAGGCTCTGGTGAGCAGACTCTCCATTCTGATACTAGAAATAATACCCGAGTGATCTATGCTCTATTTTCTTCTCTGAACTGACAGGGCATATTGGTTATGTTTATGTTTATTGTGCCTACCCTGAGGACAGTTTCCTTGGTGAGGGAAATGGTCCATTTTCTGTCCTTCTGACATCTCAGAGCACAGATCAGTGGGAGGTATTGCGAGTATCATGAAGCTTCAAGAAAGCATAGATAAAGAGGCAAAGAGAAGGCACCTACAAAAGTCAAGTCCCTGAAGGACACAAAAGCAGCATCTTTTCACCCAGCTGGGGACAAAGGGACTGACACCACCTCTGACCTCTCCACCCAGCAGCTACCAGAGCTGAATAAAGCAGCCAGGCCAGCAGCTAAGCAACTCTGCCCACAGTTTTTACTGCTGCTTGATACATTGCTCTCCAGACCCATCAAACCTGACAAATTACCCTTGACATAAGCATTAGCTATATCCAAAGATTAAAACACTGAAGAGCAGCTTGCAAAGTCCTTAATGCTAAGGGATGTGCTGGGATCCACCCAGGTCTGTGGCTGTCTCACTGGAACAAGCAACATACATGATGTTTATGAGGAAAGTTTTCCTTTCACTTTCAAAGGTATTGAAGACCAGAAGGGCCTTTGTCTCTGTCACTTTCGTAGGCAAATACATAATAAATGTATGTCTGTGTGGGTCCTCACTACAAATTGAAACAAAAACTCAAGTGCATATTTATAAAATTATTTTAAATGAATGATGGTAAGGTTAATATTTACATCATTAATAAACGTAATTTTATAAAAAAATACTCCCAACTCTTATTCACATTTCTTTATACTTCTCAGAAGTTTTGCTTATCTGACCAATAACAGAAGTTACTGTTATACATACTAATTAAGCTGTTGAAATAGTGTTATGCATCCTTGACAAAACTCTAATGGCTAGCCAGCCTGCTATTCATTTCTTGGGAAGTGGAGGCGGGAGAATCAGAAATTCAAGCCTCATCTACATAATGAGTTTAAGGGGAGCCTGGGCTACATGAGATGCCTCCCCCCAGGAAAAAAAAAGAATTAAGCGAAACTAAATGAATTAAAAACTCCAGTGTTTAAATCACAGGAAGTGGGAGGGGGTCCTGAATATAGATAGCCTGAAGTTTATTTTATAAAGTATTTTAGGTGAACCTGAATTTTGAGGTCAAGTATGGGATTTTTCCACTAGTGATGTGGTGCGGTTGCTCCAAAAGGCTTTGAATTTTGGAGAATTTCAGATTTCGGTTTTGGACAGGGGGCGTTACAGATGCAGCTTATGATCAAAACACTTCAGGGCTTTTAGCGTGATTCAAATCGGGTTCTTTGGTGTGTTTTCACCGCTGAATCTGGAACTCCTCGTGTAATGGGCAAGATAGTAAGCCAAGTTTTGAGATGGGGGAGCATGACCATGCTCCTGCCCCAACTCTAGGTCTCTATTGCCAGTGGGGAGTGCCCAGCTGCAGCCCAGATCCCAGCAACCATTTAAGGTTTGCAAGTACATGAGACTATATCCCATCGCAGATCTCACCGGGATGTAAAGGTTAAGCTTGGGGCCTCACATTTATTCTCCACACGGCCCTGTTTCCCTCTTTAGCTGTTCTTTATTTACGGAATAGACAAGGTCAATGTAACAGGCCACCTCAGTCCTTCACCGTTCCAGTCTCTTTTTCTTCTTTCTCTCTGTACCTTGTCATTTCTTCCATCTCTCGTGGAGAATACGAAGTGCCCTAGTTTACAGAGGCTGTGACTCACACACCTGAGAGAAGAGACTGTTCTGTTATTTGAGTGCATATCTTTGCCCTCTCTTTCCAGTCTGCCTTTTAACCAAAGCTCCCACATTTCACCCCACCAGCACCTTTTCGCTTTGATTCTACTATTCCTTCTTGAGTGTGTGTGTTTCCTCTTCTGCTTCCTATGGTCCCTCCTCTGGTTCTTTTCTGGCAACATAAACCCACTGTGATTTTTCTTTCTTTATTTTCTTCACTCCACCCACAATAACTATTACACTTTTTAATTGTTATTTTTTATATTAAGTATAGTTTATTCCCTTTTTATCCCAGCTGTAGCCCCCTCCCTCATTCCCTCACAATCCTACCCTGCCTCCCTTATCTCTTCCCATGCCCCTCCCCAAGTCCACTGATAGGAGAGGTCCTCCTCCCCTTCCATCTGACCCTAGCCTATCAGGTCTCATCAGGACTGGCTCCATTGTCTTCCTCTGTGGCCTAGCAAGGCTGCTCTCCCCTCAGGAGGAGGTGATCAAAGATCCAGCCACTGAGTTCATGTCAGAGACAGTCCCTGTTTCTCTTACTAGAGAACCCACTTGGATATTGAACTATTATACTTTTATACACAGTACTGCCAGAGTCCATCCCCCCACCCCCAAACAATTGGTTCTTTGTAATGACTGCTCGTGGTCAGCTGACACTATTTACACAGTGTATTTGCTGCTGGAAAATGACTATAGTTGCAGACAGTACTCAACCAGCAGTGAAGGCCTGGTGTTAGAGACTAGTGCCCCAAAGAACAATTTAACAGGAAAAAAAAAATGTCACATCATCCTTATTACAACTGAACACTGTAAACACCTCTAGTAAAAAGGTAGCATGAATGAATTATGGCAAACAACAAGAAGAAACCTTAAACAGTGGTTGATCCCAGATGATGAGGTCTCAGTACAAAAACAGGGACGAGAAAAACTAAGACAACTAACTTATCTCCTCAAAAACTTACCAACCCCATACAAATGCCCCCAATGAAAATGACCTAGACAAAATTCTAGACACACAATTTTTAAAAAATACAATTGTAAGTATCTTCAAACAGCCCAAAGAGAACATGAATATATTAAAAAACAAACAAACAAACAAGCAGTTGCATGGAATAAGGAAGCCAGATAAGTACATTAAAATAAGCTCAATAAAGAAAATGAAAGGCTGAAGAAAAGCAAAACTGAAATGAGGGTGGGAATGAAAAATGCAGAAGGTCAAATAAGCCTGCAATGCAGAGCCTCACCAAGAAGAAGAAATATGCAGATGATAGAATTTCAAGACAAGGTGGAAGAGTTAGATACATCATCAGTGAAGGTCAATAATAAAATTTAAAAAGTTCAAGAATGGGACCTTTAATATCATTAGGACATCATGAAAAAAACAACATTTACAAATTATAGGCACAAGAAGGAGAAAATGTCCATGACAACAAAATACGAAAAAAATTCAATGAAATCACAGGAGAAAATACCTCAAAATTAAGAAGAGGTGTCAATAAGAGGCTCACAGAACACCAAAAAGGCAGAACTAGAAAACAAAACCGCCTCATATCATGCCATAGTAAAAACAGTAAAATATGTAGAAAGAAGAATGAGTACCAAAAGCTGCAAGGGGTAAGGACGCAATCACTTTTAATGGAAAATGCATCAGAATAACAGCAGACATCTCAGTGGAATCTTTAAAGTCCAGAAAGTTTTGGAAAGATGTGTTTCAGTTTCTGAAAGATCTAATTGCTAACCCAGACTAATAAACTCAGAAATAGTATCATAATTGAAAGAGAAAGAAAATCTTTCCATAACAAAATCAGATTGAATGAATTTATGACCACCAACCCAGACTTACAGACCATGTTGGGGGAGATACTTTAAACTTAAGAGAAAGATAAACATACCCAAGATACTACAAGAAAAAATATAAACAAGGCTACAATAGTTATTAAACAAAAAAGGGACAAAGAAAACACCCCCCCCCAAAAAACCCAAAACAACAAAATGAAGGAATCAATAAAGACCTTTGAATAATAACTCTCAAAATTAATTTAAAAACACAATAGTAGATTAGCTTAGTAAATAGGATCTTTCCTTTTAATTTCTCCAAGAAACATGCCTCACCATCAAAGATAGAAACTACCTTATCATGGAAGGATTGAAAATGACTTAAACAATCGGGACTAAAAACCAAGCCATTGTTACCATTCTAATATGTAATAAAATGGACTTTAGACAAATATAATCAGAATAGACAAAGAGAGTCACTTCAAACCAATCAAGAGAACAATTCCTCAAGATAAAATTACAATTATAAATATATATTACCGAATTTACAGGTTAATCATGACACATTAATAGTGGCTTCAATGTTCCATCTGACAATAGATAAACTGGACAAAAAATAAACAGAGAAACATTGGAATTTCATAACACTGTACATCAAATGGACCAAACAGGCATGCAGTGAATAGTCCACCTAAGCACATTTTTCTTTGCAGCCCATTGAACTTTCTCTAAAACATAACACACAATAGGACACAATGCAAGAGTCAAGCAATACAGAAATATTGGAATAATTATTTGTATTCTATTTGATCACAATGGAATAAGATTGAAAAATAGTAGCAAGAGAAATTACTGAAAATAGCAAGCTCCTGGAAATTAAATGATACGCAATTGAATAATAAATAGGTCAATAAGAAATCTAGAAGAAAATTTAAAAGTTCCTACAATTGAATAAAAATGATGCCACCCACCATAGGCTGGGTCTTCCTGTATAAATTAATGTATTCTTTCACAGACATAGTTACAGATCAACCTGATAAAAGACAATTATGTAATTCAGACTACTTTTTCACATGTTTCTAGCTGTGTCAAGCTGACAGGTAATACTGCCTAGGACAGCTAGTATTAAGTACTTGTAAAAGACACTTAATATACTTACTAATTAGAGTTATTCAAATTAAAACTGCTTTGAAAATTTATCTGACTTCAGTTGGAATGGCTATTATCTAGTAAACAAATAAAAATAATTTTTTATAATGAAAGAAGACACATGTTTGCTTTTAATGTGACTGTAAAACGGTGCAGCCACAATGGAAATCAGTCTGTAAGTTCCTCAAAAACTAAAAATAAAAACAAAACTTCTGAGTGATTCAACTATAACATCCTTGGGATATACACCTCAAGGACTCCATACCATACAAAAGAGGTATTGGCACTTCTGTGTTCCTTGCAGTTCTAGTCACAAAAGTGAGGAAATGGATTCAGCCTTGCTGTTTATCAGAAAAACTTTTTAGTGAAGCAGGAAGTGATTAATGCAGAAACCCATAACATGACAACAAATAGGTGATGGTAATGTGTTTGGCTCTAAATAAGATACAAATGTCATTTACTCCAAAGCTTGGAGAACATCACCATGCATGATAGAATGGAAGGACTGAAATAAAAGTAGAATGTGCAGCATAAAGTTGCCTTCTGGACATGACAGGTTTGGAAGATACAGATGGAATACCAAAGCAAGCAGACTAACAAAAGTGTGGGTGAATACTTTTCATTATGAATAAGATGGAAGAGCGGTTAAAATTGATTTCTTGCATCAACTGAACCATCACATGCACGTGTGTAACATACACATGCACACATAAAAAAGGAAAAAGAAAAAATTCAAATCAATAGGCACTTCTTGCTTTTGTAACTCCCTGGGCTCAACAGAATTAAAATGGACATTCAGGATAATGATCAACAAAGTGAATTTATAAGGCAAGTGAAACAGACAGGATGGAATCATGGTCGTAGTCATTACCTGGAACTGTATTAATGGAATGGTGCTCCTTGCTAACACCTGGCAAAGTATCCAGTTGCATAAACACATCTGATCTTCAGAACACAGTTGGCTGCTCTCTTCACAGCTTGACCCCAAAGCTGGGTTCTTCATTGGTTGGGATCCTTAATGTTCTCAACCAGCTTGATAGAGTCTTAGAAAAGAGGAAAGGCAGAGGGTAGGTCCAGAAGTAGCTTCTAAAAGAGTATGAATACATTTGTGAATAGAATGTTTTAATTACATTAAATTCTGTTTTAGAGTGTCATATTGATTCAAAATAGTGCTATGCAATTCCTTGTGGTATCTGTTACTATTACAGAATGACAACAACTACACAACTGATAGAGGAGCGGCTAGATGAGTTGATGGATATAAACGTAGATGGATGTATGGACAGATATTCACAAATAACCACTATAACACTATAATATTTTTGAGCCAAAATCTCACCTTATAACCTGAAACTTGCTGTGTAGCTCTGGCTGATCATTAATTCCTAATCCTACTGCTTCCACAGTTTTAAGACTCAAATTACAGATATGCACCACCATGCCCTGCTATAAGTCTTTAAAAAAAAGAAAAGAAAAGAAAAGAAAAGAAAAAGATATCCTCAGATTACAATCCCTTCATTCTTTAATTAAGGTTGCTAAAATTAGACTGGAGTTGTTATTTAGCAATAAGGATTTGCATAAACTCTTATTGAGTGTCCTTGTATGTTAAACTCTACTGAGCCTTGCAGTTGAGTCATTACATTAGAAGTCTCTTCCAGGAAGAAAGAAAACTGTAAGCACACATCATTTCCATGTTGATCACAGAAATGCCTCCCTGTTCTTCTTATCTTCCTTATTTATATTTGTTACTTTCATTTCCAGGGTCAATTTCATAACGAGTTAGCAATATACATATTGTCCAGTCCAAGCACATTCTATTTCTCAGCGTAAGCCTTTGACTGGAGCTCTATTGCTTTTTGCCTGTCTTGCTTTGTACATGAGGGGAACAACAAAACAAAACAGGTATGTAGTGCAGCAGTAGCTACAGTAAGTCTTGCCAAGACATTTACCTGTCCATCACGGCAGAGCTACTCATGGTATTTGTATTTTGCTTTACTCACTGGGTATATTCCTAGTAACTCCTACCTCACAAAATGACAAACCCAAATTATGTCTCTCATGCTGTGTTGTGCCTGCTGCCTTATGTGGTTTGACATCTTTGCAAAATCCCTGTTTCTCCACAACGAAAAAATGCCTGGTACAATTTGGGGAAGAATTTGATGCCTTAATAGGCCAGATGATTTAGACATTTCTTTTAAAGTGTTCCTATGTTTCCTGAGAATGAGGACTTTGCTTGGGCTTTCAGTGCTATCCTGGTTGTCTCGGCGCTCACTGACTAGAGGAAAAACCTTTTCGTAGGCTTTTGAAGTCAAAATATCACTATTGTAATGGTCAGATTGGACATGTGTAGCAAGGAATTGAGCCTGGAAGCCTACATAAACAAGCTATGAGGAAGCTAATAAACATGTAGTGTGGTATAACACATAGAAAAAAATCAGAAAGGCTAAATATTAGGGGATTAGAAAGGATTCACTGTAGGTCATAAACACTAACTATAAAAGAAGGATATAACTCTAACTGGTTTACTTGTTCTAATTCTGCCGTGGATTTTTCATTTGTGATAGTCTCTGAGTACATAAAAAACAGTTGACAGTGAAAGTATAAAATCCAATGTGAAACTCCACAGCTGGCATTCCAAATGGCTCCTCTCACTATATAGAAGCTTACTGAGTAGGAATGTGTGGTGGGTGTGAGCTCCCAGATAGACAGTGTATTAGATATGGGCTAGGGAAAAAAAAGTCTGAGAGAGGCCATGGAAAAGAGCTAGGGGGATACCGTCTACACCAGGTGATGGACTCTCAGAAGAGTTGTGGGAGGGGCACCTGTAATCAGGCTGCTAAGTGGCTAAATGAGACTGGAGAGACATTAATGGAGAACAGAAAGGATAGTGAAAACTACCTTATTCCCAGTCCAGTGTGGCCTCCGGAGGCCCCAGGTAGAAAATATTTCCAGCCAGCTACTACTGACACAAAGAAATAAAGATGGCCTAGAAGAAAGGGAAGGCTGGGAGGGTCCAGAGAGGAAGATCTGGACTTTTTTTTTAAACAATATTTTTTATTATTTTAATTTTTTATATTAATCACAGGTTATTTACTTTGTATC
>CM053750.1:45328231-45465826 GCA_028658305.1 Pachyuromys duprasi
GGAGAAACAGTCTCATAAAAGACCCCTGTGCCCTGATATACTTGGTCCTTGTGGAGCTCCTGTCCTCTCTAGATCATACTAACTCCCCCTTCTTTCATATGATTCCTTGCACTCTGCCGAAGGTTTGGTTATGAGTCTCAGCATCTGCTTTGATACACTGCTAGGTAGAGTCTTTCAGAGGCCCTCTGTGGTAGGCTCCTGTCCTGTTACTTGTTTTCTCCTACTTCCAATGTCCATCCCATTTGTCTTTCTAAGTGAGGATTGTTCATCTCACCCTGGGTCCTCTTTCTTGTTTATCTTCTTTAGGTGTATAGATTTTAGTATGTTTATCCTATCTTATAGGTCTAGTACTGACTTATAAGTGAGTATATACTGTGTGTGTCTTTATGCTCCTAGGATACCTCACTCAGGATAATCTTTTCTAGATCCCACCATTTGCCTGCAAATTTCATGATTTCCTTGTTTTTAATTTCTGAGTAGTATTCCATTGTGTAAAAGTACCACAATTTCTGTATCCATTCCTCTGTTGATGGACATCTGGGTTGTTTCCAGGTTCTGGCTATTATGAATAAAGCTGCTACAAACATGGTTGAGCAACAATATTTTTATAATAACGTTTTAAACAAACAAACATTTTGGGAGCAGGAAGCAGTGATATGGAGAAAAAATGGCAACCTCTCTGGTTCACCTTATCACCCCAACCTGAGGACTCTGATGGTGTGAAGCCCAGAGAAGGCTGAGGAGCTCTAGCTTCAACCTGAAGGGAATCTGGGAAGCATTGTGTGATGGAACCTGCCACACCCAGGCCACCGCAGAAGACCCCCACATAAAGAGTCTGGACTTTCTGATGTATTCACAACCTGATCTAAGGCAGAGACCCAGTAAAGGGGAGATTCCTGGGATTCAAACAAAGCTTCTGAGTAGTATCCCATAAATCATGACCACCATAGATAAATGAAGATAAATGTAAATAAATGAAACTCTTGGATGATGGCAGGTGGGCACTTTGGCAACTGGAAAACACAATGCAAGTTTATAAGCTACAGAAATGTGGGTAGGCTCCAGGCACTAGCCATTGTACAAGGCAGATGTGCAGCATCAAGAGGGCTTGCTAAGGGATGAAATAGAAAGTAATTCCTGATGACCAGTAGATGATAACATGTAAGACATAGGGCTGCAATGGAACGTAGTCAAAGAAATAAAGCAGTAATGCACTTATACCTGGTGCCAATGGAAGGGAACTGACCCAAAGGAATAAGGTGGACACTAGGAGTAAACTTTGTGTTAAGAAGTCATCATAGACTATGGCTCTAGTCCTTCTCTCCAATTCTTTAAATCTCCTTTGCCTGAACCAAACTTAACCTAGCAAAGCTGAGAGAGGCAATATATCAGTGACAGCGAGTTGCAGGGTTTCACAAGTGATGTGCAGGAATTTCTGGGTACATGATTTTACCAGCAGGTAGTTCCAGTAGTAACAAGAAGAGCAACAGTGTACTGACATTACCAGTGGCTTCCGTCTGAGAGTCTGAGACAGCAGAGCCAATCAGCAAGAGCAATATGATTGTTACTTGTCAGAAGGGGTCAAAAAACGTGATGCAAAAACAGCAAGAGTGTGTTTGAAGTCACCTCACCTTTGACCTGTGATTTGCTCATCCATGAACGGGAAAGAGGTGTGAGTCTTAACAGAAAACAGCCCTCCTGTGCTTGGATGACACATAAGGCATAAATGCTAATATGACTAGGGCTACTAATGTTGTATCGGCGATTTCAAAATAGATAGAAATGGGGATACAGGATGTCTTCATCACAGAGAAGTGATAAACGCACCAAGCAATGGAGATGCTAAAATGCCCAGATTCCATTACACACTAAGTGTACATGCTTGTAATAGCAGCAAACTTGTGCCTACAAATATGTGCCATTGTTACACATCAATTTTAAAAAGTTAAAATTTAACAATAATTATAATCTATGGCCCTGGCATCTCTTTTAAAACAAAAAACTGTATGAGAAAATGAGAGTGTCCATTTAACTCAAATAGCCAGAAAAGCTGATGCGTAAGAGTGCTGACTGCTGAGAAGCAGAGAGCATGCAGCTGCAAAAAGAACTCCACCAAATGCTTCTGCCGCAGTTGCTCTGCTGTTCTCCTCTTTAATTGGCTGATCCTAGTGACAAGAAAACACATCTTCATCTGTTTGGCATCAATT
This sequence comes from Pachyuromys duprasi, assembly GCA_028658305.1. NCBI lineage: Eukaryota > Metazoa > Chordata > Mammalia > Rodentia > Muridae > Pachyuromys > Pachyuromys duprasi. Next base: position 45,330,439 of record CM053750.1, read on the forward strand.
TTGTTCAATGGTCTGGCTAGAAGGGGAGATGGTAGAGAATTGCTTCATTTCTATTTCCAATGGCTGGTTGATTCTTCTGTCACTGGCCTGAAAAGGGAAAGAAAAGAACAAGACTCTTGAAATGGCACTGGTAAAGACTTCTTTCTTGAAGCCCTACCCACTAATCTCTTGTGCCACCCTCCTTCTCACTGTACCTCTCAATAGAACCCATCTTTCACCTGACCTCTCCACTTTCTACTTCCTGGTCAAAGTAGCTGTCAAACTATCTTTGTCTTTGGCTCCTCTTCTTCCATTGACCCACAATGTTGACTTTCTGAGTCACTCCAGCACTGATTTCTTGCTGGGCTTTGAGAGCCCATTGGGTAAACCAGGCTATCTCTACATCTGGGACCTGCAGGGTCTGCTGCATTCACATGAACTGAGTCTGTGGGTGGATCGCACTCCTTGACTAGATGTAGCTCTTGCCCTATGCCTTTCTTCCTGGGTCAGAGCCTCTCCCAGCCCTCTGTCACCAGTGCTTGATTGTAAGCAATTACTAGGTCTAGGCATGTAAGGCTCTACCCCATTTCCCATTGTTGTGGTACATGCCTGTAATATTATCTATCACTCCAGAGGCCCAAGAAGGAAACACATAAATATGGATTATCCACTGTTGATATCAGGATTATAGCTGATACTCCCTCATCAAATTCTTTAAAGGACAGAACAACACATAACACGTGCTCAGTAAATGTTTTGATTTTTCTAAAATTGTTATTATTATCAAGTATTTACTTGGAACAGAAGGTAGTGAGTTGTTGGAATTTAATTCTTTCAAGAAAAATTGTCTAATTCAGGACCCCAGGACACATGCAGACAATCTAAGAACAAGGAAAGCTTAGAAAGTTGTTATTCTATTGAACATTTACCTGCTGGCACCCAAAAAGCAAAATTAAAAAACAAGCAAGAAACTGAAACTCCTGCCTCTTAGCTCTTAGGTAATTGGGCCAACTCATAAACTAGGTAAATATTTTTCTCCTTTTCCTGACACTCAGCAACTGCCTTCAAGCTAGTAAAACAAAAATTGATAGAATTCTTCACCCATCACCATTTAGTGAAGTGGCCCAGGTGCAATAATAATCAGTCACAATAGCTACTCTGATCCCCCAGGCCTAGAACTCCTGACACCATGAAGGTCAGAGGCAAGATACCTTGTCACGTACTGGACCTGTATGTACTTCCCTGAAAAGCCTCTACTTTAAAGTACCTCACCTGAGGAAACTCATTATGTCAGAAATGGAAATCGACCCAAAATAACTATATCACATTTTACCATCTTGAAGGCAGTGGGAAATTCCATAAGGCTCATCAATTGGAGAAACCTCACATCTTCAGCTACTGGCAGGAACCCAGAAGCCTATGTAAATAGCCATGATGTTGTAAATAGATTCCTTGACTAGTTAATGAGGGGGAATAAAAGACACACAGTAGATGTCATGTGCTTTATGGATTAAGACCCCGGCCAACTCTCACTGAGACCTGGTCTTCAGTAATCAACCACTGAATATGGAATTTGCCTCTCTGTTAAGTTGGGTTGGGAATGGACAGCTATATGATTAGAAAGCTCTTTTAGACTGTGGTTTTAGTGCCTAATCCACAATAAGAAAGAGGAAAGCATAGCATCTCAAAGCAACAGCTGCAGCAGTGGAAAAGGAGGAAGGAAAGGAAGAGGGAGAAGCAGAGAAAAAAAAAAAAAACAGCAACAGCAGCAAAATCCTTAAAGTTACAATAGCAGATCTAAACCATCCAAACCAACAGCCAAGGGCATGGCTCCTAGAAGAGCATTTGCTTACATTTGTGCCGGGACCTTTCTCTTTCAGGTACATTGCCCCTTCCTTGAATCACATGGGCCCATTAAGACAGAGATGGATCTCAAACACTTGAATGCTTTCAACCCTGACCCCAAATGTACTTACAAACAAATATATTTGAAACAGAGAATTGAAATTCCTTCTCAACAGTTGATATGATTTGGGTCAGAGAACCCTGATTCTGGAAAAACCAGCCACAATAAAGATGTGAAAACACATGAGCCCAGCCCTCCTAAGTTTTCTTCCCACAGGATATGTGCAAGGCCTGAACAGTCTGGCCAAGTAGGTGAGGGGGAAGCAAAACCAAATGATTTCCTGCCATTAGTGATGAGCAACCGAGAGCAAAGAATCACTTGTCCTTTAAGGTGTCCCAGGAAGCAAAGATGAAATTTCTGAAACCGTTCAATGGGGCTTTGATGGGAAAGTAATTAAAGCTGCTGGCGGAAGCATCTTCACATGTGATAAGGATGTCACAGATGTCATCCTGGCATCTGTGACGAAGGGTGAGATTAGGAGACAAACCACCTCCATCCTATTTTGGCAGTTCCTATTTTTTTTTTTGGTTAATACTATTTATTTCAGAAACACACACATACTACTTTAACTCCTTCCTCTTCTTTGTGAGAAGAAATAAAGACACATCAGCTGAAATACTGACCCCATGACAAAGATACATGTCAAAATTTCTTTCCTATGACAGATTTTACTTAGTTAGAAAGTTAGATTTCCTCCGTTCTTCTCCTTACTGCTGATTTTGTGATGGATCAAATGGCATTCCTTAAAATTTAATGGAAACAAATAGAAAAAAAAAGTTTACAAAAAAAAAACTGGTTGTACTTAAGACCTTTAAAACTCACTCAGGCTAGGTAAGGCCCCCAAACTAAAAACCATGGGTATGATTTCTCTGTGTTCTGTCTACTTTATGAGCAGCCTTAGTGCACAGACTCACAGTTCCCACCTAATATTGATCTTCTTCACTTCCTTGTACTAGTGATATTAAGTATATAATTAAAATTTAGGGAAATACACTGTTTTGCTGTGTATGAGCCCCAGTTCTAATTACTAATAAAGACAATCATTTTTCTGCTGTTGGCTTTCACATAGTGATTACCTTTTACAAGCCATGTCTTTTAAAGACTATAATGGAGATGATGCTTTGGTTTATGATCACACTTTGAAAATCTTCTATATTGTAGAGAAACAATGAATGCATGTCATTTACTCAAACTTAAATTGAGTCTTCTACAGTAAGAAAGAAATCTCAAGTAGAGACTATGTTTATAAAACATTCATTACTGTATTAAGATTTGTGAAGAATCAAGGGAGACAATTAGCAGATCAAATTGAAGTCTTGTCTTCATTGAGCTACCTAGGTGTTCTTTGGTCCTTGAGGCAAGATGTGCTCACATATTTACCAGTCAGATATTTAGTCCGTGTCTTCATTGAGCATGACACATTTCTATGGCCTAGAGAAATTCAGGGACTCTTTGTTTTTCTACACTTACATTAAAGTAGAAGACACTGTGGACACAGAACAAAGACACTGAATGCCACGAGAAAATAGATTTGTATTTTGTTACAAGCTGCAAGGAACCAAGAGAACAACTGCAGGTCATCACAGGGGAATGTTTTGTATATGTTTAACAATGTATTGTTTATACATTACTAGTTAGCAAATTCACAAACTTACAACAGTAAATCCTTCTTAGCTTAGTTTTGGCTGTGTGAAAGGTCAGCTGTAGCTAAGATGACTGGTCTGAAGTATCTCCTAGGCTGTAGAGAAGCTGTCAGATGGGGCTCTATCATCACTGGGAGTTTCTGCTAAGTATCAGCTACTTCCCTTGTTGCCATGAGAAAATAACTAATAAAAGTGATGTTGGGACGGAAGGGTTGATTTGGTCTCCTATTCTGAAGGTATAGCCATAATGTCAGGACAGGGGTGGCAGCAGGAGCACGGGGAAGCTGGTCCAGCTGCATCCTCAGCAAACAAAGAGATGGATGCTGGAGTTCAGACCACCTTCTCATTTTAATTCATTCCAGAGCCTAGCCCATAAGGGTCTTCTCTTGTCTGTTAAATCTTTTTGCAAATGCCCTCAAAGATATGCTAGAAGTGTGTCTCCTGGGTGGATACTTCTAAATCCTGTCAAATTACCATTGGAGATTAACCATTAAAGGTATGAAATGGAATATCTGTTTCCATTTTCTCAAACACAAATACTAGCAAGTCTTAGTGCTCTTCTTGGGGAATCTCTGAAAGAGAAATGTTCATGTCAAATAGTCTAAGAAAGAGCTCCCAAAGTGGAAGCCACTGTCTGAAGTATAATAAACACCAACCTTCTTTCTGCCATATGACATGTGTTAAGGCCACTGTATGTTCAAGAAAAGAGCTTTACATGAGAGCATTAAGGCCAGAAAGTGAAGGACCTCACTAATAACCAGAGAAAACACTGACACAAATATACTGTCTTTTCTGTTCAAATACCAAAATAGGACAACAAGATCCACTGCTAAGGCTCATGCTATTTTCCAAAATCATAAGTTGGTTAAAGATGCTGTGAAGAAGACAAGGCACCATATGGTTCTCCTGTGCCTTCTATATATTATTAAAAGAAATGTTATTTTTCTGGCCAGCACCAAGAAAGTGCTCTGGTATTTCAACACTTAAAAGGATAAAGGTTAAGGAGAGATACCCAAAGCATCTATACTCTATGCTCTTTGTTTCCTGTTCAGAACATTTAGTTCTGTCAAAACAGGCAGAATACATCTTGCATTGCTAGCAGCAGTCTGTGATCATGCAGGGGAAAAAAAAGTAAAATCTTAAAGACAGCTTGACAATGAAATTCCAGACAACAATATGTGCTGTCTTTAAAAAGACCTACTTATATCCAAGATTATGCAGTCCAGGTATTGGGGAAGTTTTGCCCTTCAGCATGTCTGATTACCCTGCTCAGTTTGTCAGAGGCAGAGAAGGCATTGATTTTGAACTGAAGAAGGTCAGACCTAGACATAGGGAGAAGGTAGAACAAAGAATACACAACCACAGTGGTAATGAAGCACTGTCATGTCATAACCTGAACTCACACCTTAGTTCGTTTCATGCAGTACAGAACAAGAAATAAGTCCGTTGGTCCATATCTTGCTCTTAACAAAATATTTAATGAGATCCTGATACTAAGACTAGGGTTAAAAAAGAAGAAGAAAATCTGAGTATAAATCAACAAATTATTGTCACAGAACATTAGGGACATCTTTGATATTTTTGAGCCATTAGACTCGCTCAAAGACCACAACTGAAGAAGAATGCTGACTCTATACTATTTTATTTTCTAATATTCAAACAAGAATACCAGATATGATAGCTCATAACTGTAACTCAGTACTCTAGAAACTGAAGTAGGGGGATTATTATCAGTTCAAGGCTGGCTTGAGCTAACTAGTGTGTTCTAGGCCAGGAAGAGCTACATCACAAGGCCCCATCTCAAATAAAAGAGAAATATTTTAAGATTGGAACACACAGAAAGGTACATAAATTGTGCAGTTGGAGACAAATCATGGTGGAACAAAGTCAAAGCCTCCTTGTTGTGGGCTGGGGTCATGGCTATGGGCAACATGCTTACAGCCAAGCGTGAGGACCTGGGCTCAATCCCCTAACACCTACATTGAAAAGTTGGATATAAAAGTGTATACCTGTAGTCCCAGAGCTGGAAAGAGAGAAATAGGATGATTTCTGTTAATTGCTAGACAGGTGATCTACTGAATCATCAAGCTCCATTGAGAGACAATGTCTTAAGGTAGAGAGTAGTTGAAGAAGACACCTGACACAGACCTTTGGCCTCAGCCCATATTCACACATATAAGCACACTCACCTGTATGCACATATATTTACATACATGAACACTGATACATACTCGAACAATTTATACTTATGAAAATTGAATCACACCCTCTAGTTTGGCACCTGACTTCAAGTAACCCAGTAGTAAATGGAAGTCATCATAATTATCAATAATAAGAATATGATGAAACCATGGAAACCTGATAGCTTGTAGCTTAGAGTCCTGGCAGGCCAAAGCTGAGGCCAAAGAAGCAGTGATGTGCCTTTAGGAAGAGGTAGAACACCAAGCAATATGAGGTCGTTGTATTTCCACTCTCACCATAATCTTTGAATTTGTAATTGAAAGGCTGATCTGGAGGCCTATAAGTTAAATGAATAGGTGGAGTTAGAAGAGAGTGCTCTGCTCTGAAGGCACTGCAAGAGATCAAAGAACTGGAAAATGCAGGTAAGAACAAAGCAAAAATGTGTGGAAAAGAGAAAGCTAAAAATGACTCTAGCTCCGGGCATGTATCCAGTGGTCATGATTCTTTCTCTTTAGTCGACATTACTGAAGAGACCTCTTCACCAGCTACTCCTGGGATGCTTCAGCTGTGGGTGTGGATGCATGGCCACCTCTCGGCCACTATGCCGGTTTCTTAACCTGTGCTTTCACTCGCGGGAATAAGAATAAATTCTGCATGCTCAGGGATCTGGGTGCATTTGGCAGAGATCAGTTCTGTTGATAGAAAAATGGTTTTGTTTCAATGTGCTAAACAGTCTGAGACAGATAATCCCTGACAGCTGTGGAGAATAGCCTGCTGTGGAGGCCAGCACAGCTGGAGGACCAAGGGCTGACTACAGTGGAATATGTCAGGGAACAGTGCCCAGAACCCATCAGGCAACTTGACTACACCAACTAATTTTCAATATATGTAGCCAAATGTTTTCCATTTCATTGTTTTTAAGCAAAAATAAATAAATGAATAAATAAATAAATAAGTTCAAAGAACAGAGGTTCTCAGCCTGGTGTGCTCATCAAAGTCACCTGTGGAACCTTATAGACATGATGACATCCAAGCCTTACCCCCAATGGGTTGTCTCTGGTTGAGAGTCCACAGGCACAAGGCACCTAGGTATCTGAATCTCCACAGGAGATTCTACAAGCAGCCAAGATTGACAGCCATGACTGTGGAGGGTAATAACGAAGTTCAGTCAAGGAACCCCCAGATTGGACCGAGATATCTCACCTGTGTATAACTTGGGCCTACCCTTCAGCACTACACACAGACATACACCTCACACACATACTGAGAAAGAGAGAGAGCAAGACTCCAGAAGTTACTAGCTCCTGGTAAACAGTAAATTCCCAGTTCCCTTTCCCCCAATTACAGCCTTTAGTAGGCAGGTGGGCATGTCCCGGGTGCACTGTCTGAGAGTGGATGAGGGGAAGTTTCTCGATCTCTTCTTCACTCAGAGCAGATGCTTCCTTTTCTGTCCCCTTCCCTGGCTCAGTAAGTGGCTAAACATCTCACAGCTATTAATTCAGTTCACAGGTCATTCCACTCAGAAGAACACAGTCAGAGCTGGTGATAATCTCTGCCACAATATGCACAAAACAGTTGCCAATAGTTGCTTAGGTTTTTCTGTTTTCAAATTTTATAGAATACAAATCCAGTTATAGATTAGAGGCCTGAGAGAAAAAAAACTACAAATATGCTGTCATACTAGCAGAATGGGCTAACACCCCAAATTTAAAAAAAGTAGCTGAACTTTATTGTGATTTTGATTGATGTGTATGAGTTGTGAGGAAAATGACCTCAGAATTGTTTAAAATAATTGTCTTAGTTAGGGTTTTATTGCTGTGAAGAGAGGACATGACCAAAGCAACTCCTATAAAAGAAAACATTTAACTGGGGTTGGCTTATAGTTTCAGAGATTTAGTCCATTATCATCAATGTGAGAAACATGGTGGCAAGCATGCAGACCTGTGCCTTTGCATTGAATAAGAGCTGCTCGCCAGGAGACACAGGCTTGGTGTGGCATGGCATGCCTGGAAGGTTCTCTCTGAATCTGGGAATCATCACACTCTCCCATGTCAGTTAATGCCAAATTTATTCTTCCAGTTGTTGCAAATGAATGCCTTGTTCTCTCCGTGGTAAAATGCCATTTTTCACACACACTCACACACACACACACAAGCTCCTTTTTCCTCAACAAAGCCCACTGATTTTTAACTTAAAAATATATCCATAGCTCTACAGTCTCTCACCCTGCATAAGCCTGATCCAATTTGGGTCTGTATGGTCTGGCTTAGTCTGGGTTGATGGTCTAACTTGTCTTCTTTCTTCTTCTCTAATCTCCCTGTTTTAAGCAGCCAAACTGACTTTGTTAAAATAGAAAGCAAGATTACCACTGCTCTGTTCCAAATCCTTCAGTGTTGTCCCAGTGTTTTCTAACCCTCCCCGCCCCCCCACCAACCAAAGCCACTGTTTCAAACTGTGTGCTTTCCTAAAGGCCTTTCCCAAAATCTATGGACAGTCATTTCACTTCTTCTGGTATTGGATGAAATGTCACCATTAAAATGGCCTAAAGTCCATCTTCTCTTTCCTGATTATGCTGAAGGCCTTGAACTACTTGTCTTCTTAGTATTTATTTCCATCACACACATCTGATTTGCACTTTACCCAAAGGTTGGCCATAAGTCTCAGCATCTGCTTTGGATACCCTGCAGGGTAGAGCCTTTCAGAGGCCCTCTGCGGCAAGCTCCTGTCCTGTTCCCTGTTTTCTCCTTCTGATGTCCATCCTCTTTGTCTTTCTGAATGGAGATTGAGCATTTTAGCCAGAGTCCTCCTCCTTGATTAGTTTCTTTAGGTGTACAGATTTTAGTAGGTTTATCCCATATTGTATGTCTAATATCCACTTATGAGTAAGTATGTACCCAGTGTGTCTTTCTGCTTCTGTAACACCTCACTCAGGATGATCTTTCCAAGTTCCCACCATTTACCTGCGAATTTCATGATTTCCTTCATTTTTATTGCTGAGTAATATTCCATTGTTTAGAGGTACCACAATTTCTATATCCATTCCTCAGTTGAGGGGTGTCTGGGTTTTTTCCAGCTTCTGACTATTCCAAATAAAGTTGCTACAAACATGATTGAGCAAATGTCATTGTTGTATACTTGAGAATCTTTTGGATATAAGCCTAGGAGTGGTATGGCTGGATCTTGAAGAAGCACTATTCCTAATTGTCTGAGACCTAGAGAGGACAGGATCTCCACAAGGAGAGCAACAGAACCAAAAAATCTGGGCACAGGGGTCTTTTCTGAGACTGATACTCCAACCAAGGACCATTCATGGAGATAACCTAGAACCCCTGCACAGATGTACCCCATGGCAGTTCAGTGTCCAAGTGGGTTCCCTAGTAAGGGGAACAGGGAATGTCTCTGAGATGAATTGATTGGCCTGCTCTTTGATCACCTCCCCCTGAGGGGGAAGCAGCCTTACCAGGACACAGAGGAAGACAATACAGCTAGTCCTGATGTGACCTGATAGACTAGGATCAGAAGGAAGGGGAAGAAGACCTCCCCTATCAGTGGACTTGGGGAAGGGCATGTGTGGAGAATAGGGAGGGAGGGTGGAATTGGGAGGGGAGAAGGGAGGGAGCTACAGGGGGAATACAAAGTGAATAAATTGTAATTAATAAAAATTAAAATAAAAAACAATTGTTTCCTTCTATATCCAGTTCTCAAGACAAAACATGAAGCTCTTCTGAAGTTACAGGGGTTGTCTTGCTAAGATTTGGGAAACATCAATGCACTCAGATAATTCCAATGAAGAGCTCAGTGTCTCCAATCAAAAACAGAAGGAACGGTGTTTTGTTGTACTATGTTGTGGTTTGGGTTGTGTTTTGAATTTGTTGTTGTTTTATATGCTGAGTTAAATAGGTTTCTCTAAGTATGCAAGCAAAGTAAACTACTCTCAAAATATTATGCATAAATATATAAATATAAATATACTTTTCTGTAATCTAGACCAATATATGTATATATGTGCTAAACCATGTATTTTTTCTGCTTAATTTTTTGTTTTCTTCACAGATTATGAAGGTTCATATTCCATGGTATAATTACAAATACAATTAACAAATTTGAGCACTATAAAGCACTTACAAATACTCAAAATAACCCAGCAAGTGCTCTGTTATCTTAGATTTCCAGAATACTTCTTTAAGGCACTAATAAGAAAATAATTAGACCTTTCATTTGGGCTTTGGAAGGGATTGAACTCAAACCCTAGCTCTATTTTCCTCTTCTAATAACAATAACACTTTTAATAACACTTCATTTTACTGAAGTGCTTTGATGTTCATCAAGTGTTTTCCCATATATTATCCTATTTGATTCACACAGTAGCTTTCTTTAGAGATTAGGTAATGAAAACCTTACTACTTGAACAATTTTCCAGGGGTCAAAACACAATTTGAGAAAAGCCTAGATGAAATATGAAAACTTGTCTTTGAAGTTTAAGTCCTGGAATCTCCCTGCCTTACCAAATGGTTTGCATAGTAAAGAAGGGCAGAAAAAGAGAAAGACAGATTTTTGGCCTACCCAATGGGCCACAGTGATAACTTAAAAGAATCAGGCCTTCTAATCACTTTTCACTCAAGTCTAAACTATCTCTCTCTCCCTGTCTTTCTCCTTCTTACTCTTCCTCCTCTCAATCTCTCCTCAGGAAACAGGAATATATTCATTAATACTACTTAAAAATTAGGTAGTAATTTTTAAAGTACTATATCACCCACATAGGTTAATTTATAATCCCTCCTTTCATTTTGCTATGGCAGCCATGTTTGATTTTAATTGGAATTTGTGTATACTGTGAAGGCATTGCTTTCAGCAGCAGTGTTCACATTGAACTGAGTCTTCAGAAGAAAGAAGCAAACACTAGGAAAAACAGTTGCAGACTGTGGCAGAACGCAGAGCAGAACTTGGTTTCAGTCTCTACTTTGCTACTCACCAAGTCTGTGATCTGAAAGCTACTGTGATTTTCTTCTTCCTATACGTCCACCATGGGATATATTGATGTCCCATGAGCTTAGGACAAAATAAAAGAATCAACATAGATTTTTTTATAATCTATATCATACAACACTTTAAAGTAGTAGTTTCCTGTATGAGAATGTACTAAATACAAAAGCATACAATTAGGGCTCTCAATTTGTAAATAAAAAAATATGGAATATGATTATAGAACTGATAAACACAACATGAAAAAGATTGTGCTAAGACATATCAAAACACAATATGGAGTAGTGTAACATACATCTACAGTGCATCAGAATATCTTTCTAGTGCAACACCTAAGATACACACGGTATTATGCTTTGTATATGGGTACAGGACTTTAAAAATTAAGTGAAAGAAAGAATGCAATGGTGAGATCATGAAGCAAAAGGAGAATTTCACAAGAAAAGAGAGCATTTGAAAAAGTCTGTGTGCTGGATATTTCAACACACCTTAGCTGGAGAAGTAAATTCATTGAAATGGAAAGATTATTAAACAAAAGCTAATGAAACAAGAAAGCAACAGAAGAACCAGTATTCTGCATTGACTCCCAGGGGAAAATAAGGGGTGCATTATCAACTGAGAGTGCAGGATGAGGTTGGACAAAAGGCTTTGACTGCCATGCCAAATGGATAGTTACTAGCAACTCAGACAGTGGGAGCAGCATGATAACCTTTAAGCACAAGAATGATGGTCAATGTTACCATTCACAAAACAACTTTGCATCACAGCATATAAGAAATTTGAGTAGGTAAAAACACCTTGATGCAAGGGACTCCATGAAGATAGTATGACACTAGTTAAATAAAGAGGGAAACAGTCTAAAGAGTGATGAGAAAAGAAAGGATACATAAGTGGTGGATTACTTGTCTGCATAACATATAGATACATGAATATCTTTGAGCTCTATAGAATGAACAGTATTTGTGTTCATTTAAAATGGAATTAAGTGCAAGACCATGTGTATTTTAATAATCTAATTTATTGAACAACAATGCTCACCTTGAAAACCATTATAATCCCACATAATTTAAATATTCAACATGGTGGCCAGCCAAGAAGAAAAGTGCTCTGTATAACTGAGTTTTGCAATAAACATTCTTCCTCCTCTTGGAGCTCACCTTTCTTTACATGGTTTCCTCGGTTACTGACTTTAAATGTCACTTTCATATCACTTTTGTTTGAAAGCCATTGTTCCTCACATTGACAGTTCATTCTGTCTATTATCCTAGGACCCTCAACTTCTCTGAGTACTTTTTAATTTATTTTACATCCCAATCACAGTTTCCCCTCCCTCCTCTTCCTTGCGTCCCTCTCTTACCTCATCTCCCTGCCACCCTTCTGTTCTCCCTTTCTCCTCAGAGAAACCTCAGAGAAAGGTAAGCCTCCTATGAATATCAACCAGCCTTGGCATGTCAAGTTGCAGTAGGAATGAGTGCATCTTCTATTATGGCTAGACAGGGCAGTCCTGTTAGGGGAAAGGGATCAAAAGGCAGGCAACAAAATCAGAGACAGCTCCTGCTCCTGCTGTTGGGAGTCCCACATGAAGACCTAGCTGCACCACTGTTAACATTGTGCAGAGGGTCTAGTACCATCCCACGCATACTCTCTGGTTGGTAGTTCAGTCTGTGATTACTTTCTTAATGTCTGGATTTCCTCTTTAACCTATAAACTTCATGAAGACTAAGAATATACCCATAGTCTTCTTTAATCTAGCATTTGTATCAATGTAAATACTTAATACTGAAAGATAGTTTTTTTTGTCACACATTTTTGTAAGCTCAAACCAAACTCACAGGTTCTGTCATGTAAAATCAGCTGGGACAAACCACCACAGAGGGTCAATAGTGGTTTTTTTTTGTTTTTATGAATCTGTCCCATCCAAAGGCAAAATTTGTAGTGGGAATAGAGCTTTTGCTGAGCACCCCTATTGTCAAGAGCAGCTCCATAATCCCCCTCAATAAGATCCAAGCATATACCACCTTCTCAAAGGAGCTCAGCTGAGAGATCTTGTTTGCATGAGCATTTGGCATTTCATTGGTTGGCCATTAATCTACTTTTTTATCTGCTTCAGATCACCTCAGGACATTACCTTGGAGTCCAGGAATCAATTTCTTTATAGTTTTTAAAACATAGGCTTCTCTATCAAATGCTTATAGTTCCATTAAAAGTGTGGGAGGGATCCCTTTACACCCTCTCAGTGCTAGAGAAATCTTTGATTAGACAGAGGAGCAATGTGCCAAGTCATCCACCCTCATAATTATTATAGCTAAACTTCTCCCATTGATATGAGCCAGAGCAGTGCCTTCTAGACAGTCATGTTAGCTCACTTTACTAAAATAATTTATTATTATTTATAAATAATTTACAATAATTTATCATGATGTTCATTTTATAGGCAGGACAGAAAATAAGCCCAGAGAAATTCAGAACAAACCTACTATCTGTTTCTTACGGTTTTAGAACTGAGAATGTAGCAAGTGAAGAACCAAATATGAACCCAAGGGTTCGAGCCTCATGGTTCCTCCTCCACAAACACCAAGGTTTGTCTCAAGCACATATCAATACCAGTAACAGAATAGCTACAGATGTAAAAAAAAAATCAAAAAACGATATTTTATGTAGTACATTTTATGTGATTGTTCTTACTTGATTTTTTCAGTAATCTCTTGGATTTGGCACATATTGGTAATGCAGTAAGTAATCCCTGATGAATGTACAGTCATCAACTCTTGGCCTTCAAAACTTCTCTCAGTTACTCCAAACCAAGCTGCCTGTCACAGAACTCAAAGCATCAGGCAGCAGGCAGCAGACATGTAAAACAAATGTCCTGCAGGCCCCAGGGTAGAATGTTTTACATAAAATTTCAGTGTTGAAAAGATGGCTCAGTAGGTAACATCATTTACAGTGAAAGTCTGATTACCTGGCTTCAGATTCCCAGAATCCAGATTATAAAAGCCAAATACAGCAGTGCAAGCCTATGTGATATCAGCACACCCCTGTGGTATGCCACACCCTGAGATAGGCATGGGCATACATTCACTCAGAATTACACACACACACACACACACACACACACACACACACACACACACACACTTCACTAGAGAAAAATTCTGTAAAGAAGACAAACACCAGAATGGAAATCTATTGTTACTTTGGAAAAATCTGGACTTTTCAAAAATAGGTGTGGACATTTGTACAGTTTGTTTTGCTTCCACAACACTTTGTGGGGTTTTTCTTTTCCTCTCTGTTTTTCTTGCCTGTCTTGTTCATAGTCAATGTTTAAGGCTTTGCTCAGGGATACTCTTCTCAGGGATACTTTTAGGAAAGTCTCCCTAAAATTCACAACATCCACCCTCCTCCCATATTTAGTGGCGGTTTATAACCCCTTACATTTTTATACCCTCATTCTGTGTTCCTCTTGACTGTGTATGTGTATTCTGTGTGTGTGTGTATGTGTGTTTGTGTGTGTATGCTTCTGTGTGTGTGTGTGTGTGTGGATGTGTAGGCTGTCTGCTGACATCCAATGTCTTTTTCAATAGCTTTCGACCTTATAGATTCAGGCAAAGTCTCTAGATTGAACAAAGGTCTTGATGATTTGCCTAGTTTAGCTAGGCAGTTTGCCCCAGGGCAATGGGATTAGGGTGGTACCCAACCCCACCCATTTACATGGGTTCTGGGGATTGTAGGTCTGTGTGTTTGCGCAGCATGTACTTTGCCCACTGGCAAACCCTCTTGTCATTGCTTTTAGGCTTAACAAAACATATATGCATCTTCTTACCTCTACTACTAAGCTTATACATGCTGAAGAGTAAGAATGTATTATTCTTCACTGCTCCCAGAACCAATCACAAAAAAATAGTTTAAATGAATAAGAGAATGAATGAGCAAGCAAATTTTGACACCAGAAACTTATAGTTGAGTCAGACACTAAAATTAGATTTATAAATGTAGAATAAATTGGATTAACATCAAGTCAACCACAGCTTTGAAAACAGCAAACCAACGCAAACTATGCTAAAAAGTTAAACAGTCAAATCTTCTCTTTGTTGTATAAATATTTGGTGTTTTAACACAGAGGAATAGAATCCTTCTGCATAGAAATAAATCTATTTTTAAATATTGACTTTCTGTAAATTCATAGATGATGTAATAACACTTGTAGAATAATGATTTTCTATCACAGTTGCTATTCACAGCAAAATATTTACCGGAATTTCCAAGTAGTAAAAGCAAATTAAGTCAATACTGCATACGAAATATGGTAATTTTAATAACAGTCCTTTTAGATCATTACTGTAATACTATGTTTTGTATTCACATAAACATATTCATATAATAACAGCACTATTGAATTTGATGTTCAGTAGTAATCTGAAAACATTGCAGATTAAATAGATGATGCTCCACCATGATAAGAGTGAGATCCAATAACGGGAAGAGGTGTGTTCAACAGAAAATTATATAAGATGGTTATTACCAGTATGGTTACAAAGTAAAGGGATACGTTAATATCCACGTAATTCTTTTTGGAGTTGAACATGAACATGAAAACTGTATTTTTTTTTGTATTGGTTTGTTTGTTTTCAGACAGGGTTTCTCTGTGTAGCCATGGCTTTCCTGGACTCACTTGTTACTTCTTCTGCAGGGGAGCTAACTAGAGACGATCCTTGCCATTGTCATCACCGTGTTTCTGCATGCAGCCGGTGTCCCCTCAGTGGCTGAGCTAATCAACTGAGCTAGGAATGAAGCTGTACGGTGGCATTCTAAACGAGCACGTGGCACGATCTGGCTTTAACCCTTGACATCACAGAAAGTTTCAATAAAATTAAAAATAATTTTATCGTGACTGTTTCTAGCACATGATGCTGTGTAGTTTATACACATTTTTACACATCTAAATATTTGTAGGATTTCCTCTTCCGGGACAACAAAATATACTACCTGTCCATATTTCTCACACTAAGTAAACAAAAATCTGGACATTATAAACATTTGTAAAGGCCCAGAAAGGCAGAGGAGTGATCTGGACCAAAGAAGAGCTATTAGTGCCCAATGGTCAGCACATCAGTTAGTTCCCTGTGTTTTAAATTGGCTCATATGTCACACAGCTCAAATACGGTAACATCAGAAATGCCAATAGGTACAGATAAAATAGCTGTTCCATTCGCCCTCACAGCACTATATTTTCTCTGGAGAAAAAAAAAAGACTAGAAAGCCACTCCTTATCAAACACTACCAAACAATCAAATAAATACCTGGTTCCAGGACACCCCCCCCAAAAAAAAAAGAATACGCTCGCATAAAGTTTTGTCTTGCACATGAGACAATGCAAAATTGTTCCAGAAGAGAAAGAAACCATCAAGTGCCTCTGCTTCGCACAGAGAGAGGCTTCTGGGTTTTTATATATTTTTGATATTAGTCTGTCTGATACCCCAAAATATTTTATAGTTTTGACGCTATTATGAAAGGTGCTGCTTACCTGATTTCTTTGTCATAGCTACAGATTTTTGTTAATAAACTTTGTATTCAGCTACTTTGCTGAAAAGTGTTTATCAGTTGTAGGAATTTCCCACTGGAGTTTTTAGGTTCACTTCTGTGTACCATCATATCATCTGGAAAAAAAAAACCAATACTTTGGCCTTTCTTTCTAATTCATATCTCTGTTTTATTGCTGTCTATCTTGTCAGACATTATAATGGCTCTACCAGCTTGCTTCTTAGGTACATTTGCTTGGAATTTATTTTTCTTTTTCTATACTTTTACCCTGACATGATATCTATCCTTGATGTTGAGGCTTGTTTCTTGGATATAGAAGAGGGATGTATTCTGTTTTCACATCCATTCTGTAAGTCTGTGTCTTTTTATTTGGGGAATTGTTGAGAGTTACCAATGACCACTGTTGGTTGATTCCTGTTATTTTGAAGGAGTGTGTGTGTGTGTGTGTGTGTGTGTGTGTGTGTGTGTGTTTCCCCCCTCTTTTGATTTGCTGGTCAGGTCTAGGAATATTTATTCTTTATCTTTTCTTAGGTGTGGTTAAACTCTTCAGGTTGAAGTTCTCCTTCTAGTGCCTTCTGCAAGACTGGATTTGTCCATATATACTGCTTCATATTGTTTTATCATTGAATGTCACATTTTCTCCATCTGTGGTGATTGAAAGTTTGACTGGGAATAGTATTCTGGGATACTATCTGTGGTCTCCTGGAGTTTGTAGAACATTGTTCAAGCCACTCAGGATTTTAAAGACCCTATTGAGAAGTCATGTGTAATTCTAATAGGTCTGCCTTCACATGTTACTTGGTCTTCTTCCCTTGTAGCTTTTAATATTTTTCTTTGTACAACTAGTGTTTTGATTATAGTTTGCTGAGAGAAATTTTTCTGGCCCAATCTATTTGGCTCCATTTGTATGCTTTTTATACCTTTATAGGCATCTCCTTCTGTAGGTTAGGAAATGTTTCTTCTTTGATTTTGTTGCAAATATTTTTTGTATCTTTGACTTGGGTTTCTTCTACCTCCTCTATTCTTATTATTCTTAGATTTGGTCTTTGCAGTGTTTCCAAACTTGCTGGATGTTCTGTATCAGGACTTTTTAAAAAGATTTAAGATTCGGTGTGACTGAGGTATCCATTTCTCCTATTGTGTCTTCAATGTCTGAAATTCTTTCTTCCATCTCCTGTATTCTGTTGGTGAGACTAGCCTCTGGGATTACTGTTCCAGTTACTAAATTTTTCATTTTCAAATTTACCCTCAATTTCATTTTTTTATTGATTCTATTTGACTTTCAGATCATGAACTATTTTATTCATTTCTTCTACTGTGTTTTTTTGTGGTTTAAGGAATTCATTCTTTTACTCTTTACAGTTCTCTATGACATTTATAAAGGCTATTTTAAGGTTCTTGTCTTGTACTTCAGCTCTGTTGCATATCTCAGGACCTACTGTGTTATATGGAGACATATTGCTTTTGGTGTTATTGTGTACTGGTATCTAGGTAACTGGGTTTGGAATGATCATAATCATAGGTGCTGATATCTGGTCTTGTTTTTGTTAGATGGGTGTATTGTTCCTTGTTTTCTTTTGTGTTCTCTGGTTCTTAGGAGATATGATGGCTGTGGGTTGAATGGCAGGGAAATTTTCTGGGATTCTGCTAGATGTGACCACTGGGGTTTCTGTGTAGAATGTGTTTCCAAGTATTGGGAGCTGACACTTAGGAATGGGAATGGGCTATAAAAGGAGAGAACTGAAGTAGTACACAAGAGGGAGGAAATCAGATTGTTCCACCAGCACCTGCTTAATCCCCTGGGAAGAGGGTCAGAGAGTGAGCAGAGGCCACAATAGGTTGTTTTAAAAGCAAAAAGTTCCAAATCATTCAATTTTACCAATAATGATCCATGAGCCAGATGCTGGGGTGAAAACTTGCTAGCTCAGAGAGGCAGAGAAAACATTCAGCTGACCTTTCTACTCAGCTCACATTCCAGAAGGAAAAAGCCAAGAAGCCTAAAGTCCAAGGCCGAAAGCTTGCTAGCTTAGCTGACAGCCCAGGAGGAAAAGGCCAGCTAGCTCACCCAAAAGCACAGGGCAGAAAAGCCCAAAGCCGGAGAGACCAGAAGCTCCCTCTTCTTCTCCACATTGTCTTAAATACCCTTCAACTCAAAGTCCCTCCTTTCTGATAATCCCTATCATCTGGTTACTTGCACTGCCTCTAGGGTTAACTTTATTAAACCCTGTGTACAGAAAGCTCTTAGACTACGCTAAGACTGCGCTACGGATGAACCACACCTAGCAAGAAACAAGTTTTTACAGTTTACAATTTCGGGATTCATAATCAAATATCCTTCAACAATAGGGAGTCTGTCAGCTACAGAGCTGGAATGAGACTGGGGATGAATGCGGATAAGGAGAGTGAAGATCTGAAGCTCAGCTACCTGCTTTGCTGGCCTGCTTGTTTCTCTGGTAGGCTTGGCTGGTGGGTTCCTGGGGAAAGCCTGCAAAAGTCGAGAGATGGGGCACTGGGATGAGTTGGAAGAAATGTTAGAGGAGACAGTGTACATGATCCACTGGACATGACTAGGGGTCTACAGCAGGTGGTCTTCCACAGAGCTGGGGGTAAGACTGGGGAATCAAATTTGGAGGAGAGGAGAGAGTAAAGATCTTCAGTGAGCCTTCCTGCTGGGCAATTTCATACATGCTTATAACACATTCTGATTTCTCTCTCCCGTAAGGCTCTCTTATCCCTGTCTCCCACCCTGTCAACCTTGCTGCCTCTACTCAACCTGTCCTTTTCACTGATTCATTCATTGTTATTTTCTGTATGACCAATCATTTAACCAGAGGCATCTGTATTACATTGGATTGGAACTATCCATCAAAGCCTAGATATTGTGGGTACGACTGAAGGCAAGGATACTACCTCTGCCTGAATCTATCAATAGGGAATAATTCAGTAATGTTGGGCAAGGCCCTGCCTGCAACTCTTCCATTTGTGTCTCACTGTCGGTGACCCCATTCTTGTGCTGATGCGGGAGATGCATCAACAACTGCCATGCTTGCATGACTGCAATAGCTGTGTCTTACCCAGAATGTGCTGTTTGTAAGCTTTTATCCCTATCTTCCAGCTCTTGCTTTCTGCCTCCTCTTCTTCAACTTTCCCTTAGCCTTATAGGGGGTGGTGGAAGTCTCTTATTTAAGGATGAGTACTTATCTATTGTTTATTCTCAGCACCTCATTCAGCTGTGAATCTCTAAATTCACTACCATTCTCTGGTTAAAAGTGAAGAAGTAAATATTTATTGTCATAAAAATAGATATTTAGGAGGTGGTTCAAAGCTAGGTTGATTTAATTAAACAACAGAATTGTTTCCCCTAGAACCTATGACCTTCTCTACAATGGGCTTTTGAGCAGATTTATAATACTAAGTATGAATCCCTTCCTGTGGAGAAGAGCATAAATCCAATCAGAGAGCAGTTGGTTGCCCACAAAATAGGCATGACTCTGCTACACAAAGGCACATCTTTCTTGTAGATTGGTATGGTATTTCATAGGGTTCACAGCTGGATAAAGCTGTTAATACCTCTTCTTTCTGAGCATTTGTACTAGAATATTACAAGACTATAAAAGCTAGTCAACAAGAAGGAGGTTTTCAGATCAGTTCCAGCTGGAGTCGCTATATCATACAACCAAGGTGTGTAGCATCATTAGCAAAGTGGTTTTATCATCTAATCCTGGTGGGCAATCAGAAGGAATTGCACAAGCCTGTATTATATGAGTGTGGGGGTATGGCTAGGGCTTCCCTGACCAATGACTCACACGGGGTTATCCTATACCTGGCACTGGGGTCTATGTTTAATAAGCCCAAAGGTGAGTCATTCATAAACTTAAACTCTTCATGTTGCTTCTGTTGTTTGGATATGAAATAGGCATACTTGTATTATTGCTGTCAGGATGAATTTTTTGTAGAAGTCAGATCCAACTTGCTTGTGAGCATGTGCACAGACTTGCACACCTCTTGTACTAATACGTGCACATACACCACATGCATCACACATGCATACACACAATATATATGTATGTATGTAGTCTCTATATGAAAATATATTTTTGCTAAAATACATAGAAAATAATTAACTAGAATAATTATAACAATTTTGCTAGGATATGTAATATATGTTTTATATATTATTAGATAATAGATAGATTGGTAGATAGATAGATAGATAGATAGATAGATAGATAGATAGATAGATAGATAGATAGATAGATAGATAATTGTAAGTACAACTTCTCCAATTCTCAATGTATTTTGAGTGCTATCACAGGATGCAGTAATCTGATTTCAGCTCGTGGTATGGACCATTTCTGCAGTGCCATATTCTGTCCTACAGTCTCATTTATTTTCTTTGATTCTAGGAGAAGCTAATAACTTCCTCAAAGAAAGCTCAGTGCTAACAGATAGGATTCAGTGTGCTTAGGAGGACTATGCTGCATCTGAGACTCTCTTAATGGACTAGAGAGTGAATCCATTGCTGGTCTACTCAGTCATTCCCATGTAATATTGTGGATTATAGAATAGAGCTCTTTCTGTAATTGTAAACACTATCTCTCTGTGATGGGAGAGACATTGTCTAGGAGGAAGCTCATTGCAATCCAAATATCCTGCATGGTAAGGGGGAGGCAGAGATATTTGTTTGTACAATGTCGACTTTAAGATCTTGTTCTGAAAACAGCCCACATGAGCTGGAGGCTCATCTCTGCTATCTATTAGTCATGTGACTTTGATGTCTGAATCTCAGTGTTCTCATCCGTTACATTAGGACAACTACAGCGTGTGTCCTAATGGATTTGTAAAGATTTTAAATGAAACTAAAGTTCTTTAAGTGGCCCCAAGCATGTGCGGGCAAATGCATGCTTGCTTGCCCAGGTGCTGTTCCGGACTATCTATTTCCATTTCTATGATAGTCTTAATTTGAGAACAGGCAGAGAGAGTTGATTAGGACAAAGTTTATGGTCACCTCGACTGTTGGCCCTTTCAGTGGGTTGAACCTACATACATGCTCTGCAATATTTTGTGAATATGAAAACATGTTTTTATTTTAATGAAAAGAGATTCTTTTCTAATACAATATATCCTGATTACAGTTTCTCCTCCCTCTACTTCTTTCAGCTCCTTCCCACTTTCCCTCCCATCTGAATCCACTCGAATTATGTCTCTCATTAGAAAGGCGTGGGTTTCTAAGATATAACAACCAAACATGACAGCTGATCCTAGGGCCCCTGCACATATGTGCAGCTTGGTCTTCACGTGTCCCACAACAACTGGAAAAGGGACCCTCTCTGATTCTGATGCTTCCCTTTGGATCTTCTTCCCCTAACTGGGCTGCCTTGTCTGGCCTCAGTGGGAGAGGATGTGCCTAGGTATTCAGGGTCTTAATGTGCAAGGCAGGTTGGTATGCTTGGGGGACCTCCCCCTTCTCTGAGAAAGAAAGGGGAAATAGGGGGAGGGGTGGTCAAGGGGGGGACTGGGAAGAAAGGAAGGGTCTTCAATTAGGATGTAAATTAATAAATTATATATATATATATACACACATATATACATGCACACACAAAAAAATTCATCATATCGAAGCTGGACAAGTCAATCCAATAAAATAAAAGAGCTCCAAAAGCAGGAACAAGAATTAGAGATACACTCATTCACTCAGGAGTCCCATGAAAATACTAAGCTGAAAGCTATAATATGTACACATAGGACCTGGTGAAGACATGTATAGGCCCTGTGTTTGTGGCCTCAGTCTCTGTGAGTTCATATGCACCATGTTTATTTGATTCAGAAGGCCTTGTTCTTCTGGTATCCTCCATTTCCTCTGGCTTTCACACTCTTTCAGTCTCCTATTCCGGAAGGCTCCCTGAGCTCGGAGTGGAGGTATTTGATGGAAATATCCCAGTTAGAGCTGTGTGTTCCATGCTCTCTCTGTCTGTCTGTCTGTCTGTCTCTCTCCTTGTCTCTCTCTCTCCACATGAAGTCTGGCTGTGGGTTTCTGCATTCATTTCTTTCTGCTGCAAGGGGAAGCTTCTCTAATAATGACTGAATAAGGCACTGATCTATAAGTGTATCAGAATATCACTATTGTTATTTTATTGATAGTTTTTTTAGACTAGTAGTGTTTGGTTTACTCTATGTCTCTGGGCTATCTAGTCTCTGGTTCTTGGACACCCAAGCGTTATCAATATGGATTTCATCTGAAGGAGTGGTCTTAAGTTAAACCAGACATTGTCTGGCTGCTCTGCATCACTGTTGCCCTAGCATATCTTGCAGCCCAGACAGTTTGAAGGTCAAAGGTTTAGTGACTGACTGGGTTGGTGTTTATGTTTCTCTTTCGGTAGCCTACAGAGTGCCTTCCTGCACCAAAGATACTGGAACATTGAGGTGAAGGTTCTATAGGCACCGTCTCAACCTCTCCATGTTCAGTGAGTTGTGCAGGTGTTGTCTTCAGGAATGAAGATTTGCTGTCAGTTTGTGGAGACCAACATATTGTCTTGGCAACAGCCTGGTTGTTTGGGCATTTCCATAGGACCCCTTTGGAAATACAACTTGATATAATCTAGTCCTAGTACTAGAAGTTTCATTGGTGACAATAAAAGGGCCAGTTGGGACTCTGCCTCCCCCATTATTTGGAGACTTCTTTAGAATTGCCTTCTTAGATTTTAGGAAGTTTTCCCTGCACTACATCTCCATATCATCCTTCAAATGTCCCTCAATCCCAGCTGTCTCTCTCCCACTTTCCCTCCCTCAACCTTACTCTCTAACTGATCCTGTTCCTGTCTCCACCTTCCCCCAGCCTACCCATAAAAAATCCTATTCTATTTTCCTCTTCCAGGGAGATCCATGTGTCCCCCTCTAGCCCCTTCTGCGCCTATCCTCTTTGGTTCTACAAATTATAACTTGGTTATAATTTAATTCCACTATGTAAATGTACTATATTTTCTTTATCCATTCCTCAGTTGAGAGACATCAAGGTTGTTACCAGGTTCAGGCTATTATGAATAGAACAGCAATGAACATGGTTGAGCAACTGTCCCGTGGTAGCGGTGAGTGTCTTTTGGGTATGTGCCCAAGAGTGGTATAGCTGGATCTGCAAGTAGATTGGTTCCCAACTTTCTGCGAAACTGTCATATTAATTTCCATACTATCTTTACAAGTTCTTACTCCCACCAGCAATGAATGAGTGTTCGCCTTGTGAATACAAAGGCATTTTCATAAGGAATCTGAAGTTCTGAAATATTCCACTTATCAGAATTATTTTGTTAGATGTATTCAGATTGTCCCCTCTTTATTTTATAAGCTTTCCTGTTTTCACTAATTTTTCCAAGATAGGGTCACATCTCATCCTTTAAAATAAAAGCCTAGTCTCCCTTTAAAATAAAAGCCTAGTCTCATACACACACACACACACATACATGTACACATATACGGCAACACAGGCCTCTCTGAGTCTTCATTCACATCTGCCCTGCCTGAGCCTGTTCTGCTCTTTCAGGAGATAGTTCCTGCCAAGATAATTTTGAGTATTTGAGTACTTTAAATTGAATCTATTTTAAACACTCTAAATTGTAAGCTCAAATTTATTTTTTTGGCATGCATGTTATTCTTTCCTCAAGCAATTTTTTCTTCTATGGCCCAAAATTTCTTTTTATTCAATAATGAGACAGAAATATATCACACAGAGGAAGAATATATCTAAGTCCAACTGGTCTAGAGTTTCCTAAACAAGTTAGCATATGAACTTTGACTTAGACTTACAGTACATCAAAAGGGCATTGCCATGGAATGAAAAGGAATTTACATAGAAGCCAACTTAAAGATTAGCACAGAGACCAGCTCCCTTTAGCGTTATTGTGACTGTAACTAACAAAATAGCAAATAATTAATGTTGGCTTTACTTACCTTTTCCTGCTCTCATTCCCAAGGGTACTAGATACTGATTTAAGTGAATTGCTCTCTTTCTACTCCACTGACATTTGTAAATAAGTTTCTAGAGTCCATTTTACCTTAGAAATAAAGGCGTCACCATCTGTGAGGTGAAGTGGGGTTCATTCCTTGAATAAATGAAACCATTAAAAGCAAATTTAAGCAAAAGAATTGAAGAGAAGAAGCTAAGTTTGTGGAGCAGAACAAGTAGAAGCCCAATGTTTTCTGAAGGAAGAATGGGAAGGAGGAAGGGGGTACAGCAACCAGACTCTCTAACTGAAGAAAAATTGCCAGAGCAAGCACCCTTCAAGATAGCAATGCATTACCCTTTCTTTTCATTTTTAACTTATTAAAACCTTATTATTTATAACTTGGAAATAAAAGATACCATTCAGTGAAACTAACCAGAATCAAAAAAGAAAAGGTAAAACAGACATTCCCACACTGTGGAAATGTAAAGTACTGGGTTTTACACTTTCACTATCAAATATCCATTTTATGCACTTATCTACTGAAGAAGGAGAAGGAAGAGAAAGCAGATGAGGACAAGGATGAGGACAAAGAGGAGGAGGAGGAAGAGAAGAAGAAGGAGGAGGAGGAGGAGAAGGAGGAGGAGGAGGAAGAAGAAGAAGAAGAAGAAGAAGAAGAAGAAGAAGAAGAAGAAGAAGAAGAAGAAGAAGAAGAAGAAGAAGGAATCCCTATCAGAGCTAAAACTAAGGAAATAATAGATTATTTCATGACAGGACTCTCTGTTACCTGATTAAGTCCTTCATGTTTACCCTTTCTTGTTCTCCTTTCTGCGTTATACTGTAACCATATATATACTTCAAGCAGAAGAGGAGTAACAAAATTGCTACAGTGCTTGTGATGCAATCATGAGGACTGGAGTTCAATCTCTAGCACATAGGTAGGTGTGCATTCCTGCACACACTTGTGATCCCAGCACTATGAAGAGACAGGAGGAGCTATGAGGCCTGTTGGCTAGCCAGCCTAGTTAATTACTGAGAACCAAGTCCCAAGGGTAAATATACACACATACACACACACCTACTTACTAAACAAGAAAAGTGTACACAAAAAATGTGAAATATGACCAATTTACTAGGTATATTTAACAGTGACTCACAATATCATAGCATTCTCTCTCTCTTTTTCTTTCTCTCTCTCTTTTATTTGAAATGTGGTCTCTCATGTATGCAAGCCTGGCCTTGAACTCACTGTGTAGTTCTGGGTTAAAGATGACCTTGAGCCCCAAGTCTCATGCCTGGGCCTCCTCATTGTTAAGTTCCAAGCACCTGTCACTCTCTCCAGACCTCAAAATGTGTGCACTGTCTTTATTAGTTCTGAAGGGACTCTTCATAGCTGAGCCTTTTCCTCTATTTAAATAGTCTCACTAGCAGAAGAGAAATTAAAGGCAGCTTTGAAAATATTTTGTAAAGAACTTTAAGCTTGAAAATCTTCATTTCTCATTATTCTTTCTTGTTATTAAACTTCTACTCATTTTAATATTCAGCAAAAATATACGTGCAAATGGCATAATAACATTTATTAATTGGATGAATCTGATCATTATATCCATGTGAAGTTGAACATGGGGTTGGTGACGTGGAGACAAAAACTGCACTGTGTTAGCATGCACAGAGAAACAGTCAGTGGACCTGCGTTCCATCCTTGATGGTCCTCATACAGTGTTTGTAGACAGCCTCCTGTGGCTATGCTGGACTTGTGAGTGTAAATCTATTAATAGAAATTGGATTTCTTCTGGTTCAGCATGAAGATTATCTCCACTGTCTTTTTACTTTGGGGCTTTTATGTTTGTTCAATGAAAGAGCAATTTAATTCAAACTGCCTTTGCACGGGAATGCCGTGTCTGTCAATTGAAAGACATGCACCCCTGTCTTCAAAGTCAATATGGACACAGGGGCCAGCTGTGCCTACCAGGCATGCTAATTGATATTATCTCTCTAGACCCTGGGTTTGGTTCCCAGTACCCACATGGTGGCTTGCAACTGTCCATAACTCAAGTTCCATGGGATTTAACACTTTCTTCTGGCCTCTGTGAACAGTGCACACACACATGATACATAGGCATTCATGAAGGCAAAACATTTATAAAATAAAATAAATAAGTCTTAAAAATACAAAAGATGATAACCCCCCCTAGTTTCACATTCAAAACCTTACCTTGTTGTGGGGTAGCCCCCAGAGAATACTATTATCACAGGGGTTTAAGTCAACAGCACTCATTATTAGCTGGCTGCATACTGCACTGCTTATTCAGAATTCAGGTACAGGGAGGAGCCATTTTCAAAGTGAACTTTTAAGTGTAAAAGCCATGTACTGTATTGATAACCCCCAATTAGCAAGAACAGTTAGCAAGATACAGACCTAGAAACCAAAACACAATGTTAGTACATTTAGGCACTTCCCAGAACAATGAGATTTGATGGATTTGGACTTTGTTCTCCTTTTGGCACCTGCTGCCTACACGCTGAACTCCAAGACCCGAAATGGTACTTCCATCATGGTGTTAGTTATACTAAAGTTTGGGGATCTACTAAGGTTTGGTGTCTGTTACAAAAAAAAAAAATCAGCAATGCTTTGGTTTGGGGCCCACTCTACACACTTTGAACATCCAGGTTAGTGAACAAGGCCATCACACAGCCATAATGGTACCAGAATTCTTAGCCACCCCAGATGTTTCCACCCATGTACAGAGTCTGTGGCTGTCCCAGTACTGGTGTCAAGTGCCCCAGGTTCACATATTTAGCCAGTGAGTGGGGCTAACAGATTAACTGAATAGGATTAATTTGAGTTTCTGCTCTTTGTTATCCATTGTGCCTTAGAAAGAGAGGTCTGCTTCTGTAGAACTGAGGTCAGTGGAGGAAAACAACCATGTAGCAGAGAGGGAGACACACTTTTGAGGCTGAGGATATCCAGAGGGCAGGGCCCAGACCAGTCTAAATCCCCCATCTCATCACTGTAGCAGAAAAGGATGGGATTTTAAAGCAAACTTTCACGGCTTTCCCTATATGCTAATTTTGACAGGCATCTTAACTGCACCATCTATTAAGGAATATACTGGAGACAGGTTAGATGATCCTGGTGCCTTCCAGGTGATCTGTGGAGGACAGCAGCATTCCATGAGGATGAAACAGGCACTGCTTTGAAAAAGTGTGTGTGTATTGAACTGGCTCAAGCGAGGCACCGTACTACAAATCACTTTCAATATGGCATGCTATTCCCCAGCGCTGCGTGCTTATCAAGCACACCATTTCCCCACATGTGCAAAGCTTTCTTGTTCAATGCTAATCGTTAATGAGCACATTCTGTTGTGGATGGGATTTTTATGTGAGATGTATGGGACATTCAATCAGAAATGTTTTTCTTATTCGGACAATTTAACGAGCTCTCAGCTCCCATGGAATGTCTAGGCACTTCACTTTACTGTGGTTCTATTTTTAGTGACACTATCCAGACAGCCAAGATGCCACTCTTACCCATCCAGCACTGGCAGCACCACTGAAGGACAGAGTAGCTCTGCTGAGATTCATCTGCAGATGTGTTTTTTAGTAAAGCGGGATTTAAAAATAAATTCATCTGACAAGTTGCTGATCAGAAGCCTATATTTACCACAGCAGAATTAGAATGGTGTGGTGCGAAAGTTGATGTCTATCCTGGAAAATTCCTGAGCTGTGCTCACGTTTGACCTCAGAAGTCCTTCTCCATTACTTTGGAAAGCGTTCTGCTTCGTTTGGCCGTGCTTTACTCTTGAACTAAAAGTGGACTTTTCTCCTGGTGGTCTTTTGACCTCCAGCCTCAGACATTGACAATTTATTGCCAAGTACATGTCATTAAACATGGCTTTATCTCATACCCTCATAGAGGGGTACGCAGAGTTCTGGAACAGAGTTCAAGGGTGGCCACTCTGCAAATGACTTCTCTCCTTAAAGTCTCTCTTCCCTCATTGCAAACCAAAGGTGCTGGGATTGATTCTCTCTGTAGACCTTTCATGCTTCACGGGTTTATTGATCCAAATACCACAGAAGCTCTGGCTGCAGGGCTACCAGAGCTGCGCCCAGAGCCTGCCAGGCAGTTCTCAGAGTCTGTGTCTGTGCTCAGCATATTTTATTACTTTCACTACTAGTTCTACTACTTGCCCTCTATCTAGTCTTTTAAACAAGGAAGAGAAATCTGTGATATAAAAAATTATGAGATGTGCTGCTCCAACTCAAGCATTCAATACAGATTGAATATGTGTTTGCCACAGAAAAGAGAAAAAAATATATGTTTTTTTAAGGAAGTGTGTTGAACATAAAGGTGTTGATAACAAGATTCCACTATCCAAACCAAATACACAAATAATTTTAGCAAAGAGCTTATTAAATTTGCTATATTAAAGTGGGAAGTGTCTAGCCCAAATCAGATTTAGAAGTTTACCTATGAATCTTGAACCAGGCTTAAGTAGAAAAGCAGTGGCCTGTTTGGAAATTGTCATCTCCTCTGAGGGCTTGGGACAGCATCCTGAGTTCCTCAGTGTGATGATTCTCACAGACATTCATGTGGACAGCTTCAGGATCTTGTGATTAAAATGTCATCACTTCCTCAAAATGCTGTGAATGACACAGGAGGGACAGCACTGGCCAAATGCTTCTCTGTGATGAGCTAATAGCGGTTACTTCAGACGGATGCTGTGTTGCAGAGAGCCCGCTGTGTCTCTGAAACCAGACTGCCTAAGTAACTCCACCCACCATGTCAAATAGCAAGAAAGCATAAGTGTTAACGTACCTGGACTGCAATTCCTCATCTAAAAAAACCTGCGATTTTTAATTATGACCAACTTTGGGAGATGATTGGCAGGATTAAATGACACAATATTACATAGTCTTTAAAGCAAGATCCGGAAAATAGAAGACATCAAGGAAAACTAATAAATAAATGGTTTCCATTTGTTAAAATGAATGGCTGGGTGAAATTGTTTAGCATGTGTTTTCCAGACAGGCTTCATTGTGACTATTTGGGTGTGTAAAATATCAGAACAAGAAAATCTTTTTTAAAAATGTTTAAGTGATTTGCAAAAAGCAACGCAGTAGCAATGGAGATACTTGTAGGAACTTCTGTAAATAAGGTAGGAAGGCCTCTTCCCAGACCCATCACCCTCCCTCTTCTTTTATGTTCCTTCCCTGGTCTGAGGGAGGGGGCTACAGCCAGGATACAAAAATGAATAAACTGAAATAAATAAATAGATAGATAGATAGATAGATAGATAGATAGATAGATAGATAAATGGAAAGTAGGAAGGAACGGAAGCAAGATGAATGAGCAAAAGCAGACAGCATCCTGGGTATAGTCAGGAGAGAAGATAAGACAGCCAATATGATTGCAGGAGTGAAGAAACGTGGATATGAAATGAATCAGTGAGTAAAGCGCCGGGAGTCACTGAAGCAGAGGAGACCAGTTAACTCAGTCTGAGCTCATCCCAAAGGAGACCACCTAGACAGAGCAGGGCACCAAAACAGCCTCAATGCCCAGTGAGCAGTGGTCCCAAACAGGCTCCTGATGGCAGAAGATAAGTGACGTGTAGAACTGGGAAGCAGATCACAGGGATAAAAAGGAAATCACATGAAGAAGACGCCAAGAAACGAAGCTGCCAAAGTCAATGTTGAATGGCCAGGGTCTTTTGTTCCTGACAGGACGGCTTATTACAGAGATAAACATAGCCTCTGGCTCAAATGCTAAAAACCTATTTGACAAAATATATTTGTTTCTGGAGCTAGGCTCTTGAGAACACATATATTTTAAAATAAGTGCTAGTTCTCAATAAAAGAGGTGGAAGCCATTTTGTTTTGGAAAAACATCTTCAGTGTGTGGAGGTGGGAGAGAAGAAGAGGAAGAAGAGGAAGAAGAGGAAGATAAGGAGGCATATGAAGAAAAGAAGGAGAAATTTACTGACCTAGAAGTATATATTAAATGAAATATGTTTTGGTCAAGTGATATAAAAACAAAACTAGGAAGATTTAATACGAACACAAGGTACTAAATGAGTTCATAAAACACTTGATATTTACATAGAAAAACTATTCTATAAAGAAAGCATAATATGCAAGAAGTAATGAGGCAGAAAGCAGGAGGAGATTACAATGATGGTAAACTTAAGCCAATGGTGATAGTATTAAACCATAAAAAAGTCTTATTTTGGTGCTTAAAATTCAAAACCGCAGCTCAGATGTAGCCCATAGACTCAGTCTCCAAGTGGGTCCCTAGTGAGGGGAGCAGGGACTTTCTCTGGCATGAACTCAGTAGCAGGCTCTCTGATCACCTCCCCGTGGGGGCTGTAGCCTTGCTGGGCTGCAGAGGAAAACAATGCAACCAGTCCTTTGAGAACTGATAGTCTAGGGTCAGATAGAAGAGGAGGAGGACTTCCCATATCAGTGGACTTGGAGAAGGGTATAGGGAGAATAGAGGGAGGGAGGGTGAGATTGGGAGGAGATGAGGAAGGAGGCCACAGCAGGGATGGAAATTGAATAAATTGTAATAAATGATAAAAAAATTTTAAAAATCAAGATAGAATTTAAATCCTGTAAAAACAGTAGCATGTAGATGTAGATGGGGTAAATAGATTTAAGCCAAGTCACAACCTGGAAAATATATAGAAGGAAGACTAAGATTTGCTTTTGGACTTCGGATCAAGACATTCAGGCAATAATTTCTAAGGCAACGTCTGAAAATACAAATAAAGCATGTGGCCTTTACACCAGCATCAAATAGAATGGGCAAAGAGAAATTGTTCAATTAAACAATGGCAAAGGAGCTAAAAGTGAAGCCTGTGTGAGTTGGTAGGTACCTGTAAGCTCTGTGCTTGGAAGAAGTCAAGTGGGTCAACAGTTCAAGGTTAAGCTAAGCCACATAGCACATTCCAGCAGCCTGTGCTATGTAGGACCCTGTCTCAAAAAGAAAAAAGTAAGAAGAAAAGAGGAAGGCAATTATGAAGCATGTTATCTACAATTAATACATAAGACTGTCAGGTTCTTTTCTACAGAAAAAAGTGAGTAATAGTTGTTGGGGAGCTGGCTCAGTGAATAAAGCACAAGCCACATAAGCAGAAAGTTCTGAGTTTTAAAAAACTTTTCATTTGTTATAGTTACTCTGATATATTTCTTGGAGCTATTATGAATGCTATTGTTTCTCTTATTCCTTTCATATTGTGTTTGCCATTAGCATTAAGGCAACTGATTTTTTTTTTTTTGGAGACAAATTTTGTATCTTGCCCTTTTCTGAAAGTTCTTGGTTAGGGAAGCCCTAAAAGTTCCCAAAATAACACGGATGTTTATATTCTTTTTTTGGTTGTCCATTAGAATTAAACGATAAGACATCATTGCTGAAGACAACATGTGTTTCATTTGTAAGACATGGAGAAATTAAGCTGGGCATGAACTGGAAGCTTCCTCCCTGCTGGCTAGCTTTCCTAGTACTTGAAGGTAGCATGCTGAGTGCTGAGTGGGGTGGGGGCATGGGAAAGGCACCAATAGTCTCAACCAGCTACTAATCATACAAACTCTGATTCTAATCGGTAAGACAAGGTATGATCACTTGTACAGTAATGGCATGACTGCTATGGGGTAACCATCAGTTAGACTTATAACCTACTCTACATGAGGGAATTCACGTGTGATACTGTACACCCAGTCAGAAAACCACGGTGAAAGAGATTTTTGGATTTATGGAGGAGCTCATCAATTTTATGTAGATAAATTGGCGTGTCCCCAAACTATCTTCTAAACGTTTATGTTTATACCCATAGACAAATGTTACGCTCAACCTGAATTATATAAGCTTCTCTTTGCAGTGAACAATGGTGAATGCAGACACTCATACTGCTCCAAGATCTGAGAAAAACAGTGACAGTTGAGTTCCTAGATGTAAGTTAGACATTTGTCCTAGCCCTCTAAGGCTCAGGGAGCACCATTTAAAAAGGGACAAGAAAACTATCAGAGCCAGAAGATAGGAGGTCAGGAGATGATATATTTTGTCCATGATCTCACATCAGCTGAGGCTGCCTCCCCTAGGCTTGAACAAAATTAGGCTTATCATTAGTCAGTCATGAATCAGGGAATACAGAACCCTATCCCTCCGTGGTGAACTGTTGGCATCAGATGGATGCCTTGAAAACAAGGACAGGTAATCATTGTCTTGTGTCATCTAGGCATGAGCACCAGGCTCAAAAAAAAAAAAAACAGTTCCAAACCTATGGTTACCCAGACAACCCTAGTTAAGTTACGCTCATTGGGTCACAAAACAAAACAAAATGACGTGGCTGAGAAAATGACTTGTAGGGAAAGGTTAACTGACGTAGAAGGACCTGAAAAATCATAGATTTTTGGCTTTTCAACTTTATGGCTTGAAATTATATCTTCTCAGGTTTATTTCTAGATTAGGCCAGAGAAAAGTAAGTGGTTTCACAGAGCAATACATTCTGGGGAATAAATAGAATGCCCCTGACCAAGTGCATTTTGACTATGATTACTCTTAGATCAGAAAACATGGTCTATACCTGCCCCCAAGCACACACCAAAAGGCCCTATGAAAAGAAGAAAAACATCTACATAATGAGCTGTTTCTCCAGAAGACACATTGGTGGCTCATGAGGGGTATTCCCACTCTTTTGTAGCCAGGCAAAACAGGATCCCTGTTCTACAGGTGATGGGGGATATAAAGCCCTATGTTGCCTAGCAGAAAAGGCTGCGACCACCTATGAAAACTGGGCTGAGTTCCAACAACCAGACTCATGGGTGGAAGGAGAGAAGTGACTCCCACAAAAGCAGGCTACACACACACACACACACACACACACAATTTATTGTTGTAGAAACCTCAGAACAAATTTCTTTGTTGTTTCTGAGCTCAGAAAGCTGTGAGATGTTACTGTCCCAACCTGTGGCTCTCATGTTGCTAGACTTCACCTTTTCACCCCAAATACCAAGCCATCCTCCACTACATCTGCAGAGAACAGGTGTGTTGAAGTCCGACTTAGGAGTCAAACAAAATATTTGGCTTCCAGTTAGACAGGTTTGGAGGATAAGTTTCTGTGTAACACCAGGAGTTTATTCAAAAGTGGGGTATGAAGCCAAACAATTTTAAAAAGAAATTGGTGCTTGTTCCATTCTAATGAGTTTTCCCAGTGAAGTTTGGGGACAGTAGCTTAATGTCTTCACCACCATTCTGAGATGTCTACAACTTTCCAAGCCATGGCCACCTTCTCTATGTGGTAGACATCTCCACTAGGAATGAAGTTTCCTGTGAGTAAAGCTTTACAAAAAGTCAAATCAGGCAGCCTTTTTTGATAGCATTGATTGTTTTTTGAAACATCAATTCTTCTGTGAAAAATTGGTCAGGAAAAAAATCATTAATTTCAGAGCGAAAAAGCATCTTAGTTCTATATCTTTTTTTTTTCAAATTGATTTAATACCCTACGTGTCTGCCAAACAGATAAGGTCAGTGATAGGAGGGAGATATAAAGTAGGTAACTACGGTACTTGAGGTATTTATCATGATGGGCCCACGTTGCAGAGCCAGCCACAAAGTGATCCACCCAGGAAAGACTGATACTTAAAAGATCAGAGAGTTCAGGAAAACCATTCCATGTTCAAGAGTGTGAAGAGGCTAAGGATTAAGTCCATGAGCCATTCCAAGTTTGAAATCACAAAGGAAAGATAGACTCCATGCCCAGACTGAGTAAGAACAGTGTGTATGAAACAGTTGACCAAGTGAAAATGAAAACTACAGTAACAAATGCAGAACTAACAGTTTCACTTGCAAGGTCTGTAGTGCTTTGACACTGTTTTTACTATATCAGCATCAGAGTGTTCCATAGCAACAATTCTTTCCTTAAAAACGAGTGCTGGGAAGTGGTTTCTGCCCCTACTGTCTAGGAGAGAGCCCATAGGCTGTCCTTCACAGAGAAAGGCCACTGGTATCATCAGTCATGTTTCAGCTTGCAATATAATTCAGGCAAGACGTTTTCCCCGGTCTTTACTTTCAGAATGCTGAAATTGCTAACCTATAGGATTTTAAAGGACAGCTTATAAGCTCTGTACACTTCCATTTGTGCTTTCTCTGCAGCTAAAGAAATGGGAGCCTGGGACTGGAGAATGTGAGACTTCTTTAACTTGGCTTCCGTGCTTGCTTTCTTAAAGTGTTCATTTTGAAGAAGGGTAATATTAACCTATCACCATAAATGAAACCTCACTGTCGAACACTCTAGGTAGTATCTAGGCTATCAGTCAGAGTGAAGGACACTCAGCTGCCTCCCTCACTCTAAGACTGAGTAAACCCCAGTGACAACCTCCCTGCCAGACAAGATGCCTGTCAAGTTTGATCAAAAGAACAGCCAAGTTTCCACAATTTTGTAGTTTCTTTCCTTCTTTTGATTGTCTTAAGGATGCCAGGAATTGATTCCCTCTTCTGTGTTTTCTACATTTCTATTCACAAGCCTGGTATTACCAGACAATTTATTAAAATTCATTTTATTTGTATAAAATAATAACAGCCCTGGGAAAGAGTGACTCAATAAAAGGACCATCTTCCTCTATCGCTGGGCTTCCAGCCAGAAAACAAAATGTAGAATATGCAATGGACAATCACTTACATGAAGAGTAGTTTGTATGGAATAAAACTTAGTTTTGAAAAATCTAAACATTTCTTTCAGCAATCATGATTGAAAGGGTCTTAGACATCAGGAAAACCTATGCTACCAGATTTTATCTATTAGACAGAAATCTGCCTGTCACATAATAACTAGCTCACAAGTGAGATGTTTTTATCCACTTTTTGGAAAGAACATGGTAACTGCGAGTTTTCTTCCAGCACCCCAGTTCCTTAAATAATGACTCTGAGGTTTTATTATTCATGAATAAATGCCTTGTCCATAATCTTTGGCTCATTCTCTAACTAGCTCATAACTTATTTTCACCTGTTTCCTTTATTCCATATGTACCACATGGCTGGCTACCTCTCCGGAGTTTCATAAGTCCATCTTCCTCAGAGTCCAGGGCAAATCTCCTGCCTCTGACTCTATCCCAGAGTTCCTCTCTTTCTCCCAGAACTCCTGCATCCTAGTTCCTGCCTCAGATAATAGGCCATCAGCTTTTTATTGACAGGTGATGCTTCCATAGGATACATGAGAGATTCTCTCTACACAACATGGTTTGAGGAACAGGATCTAGGCAGGATTCACTAACTACCACATCTTATTAAATTGTCTCTCATTGGACTCCTGCTTATTCATAAAATTATACAGTACTTCAGTTTTGAATTTCTTTCTTTCTTTTTTTTGATTTCTTACCCACTATTCATCTCAGTCACAACTGGAGATCCCCCATATGGCCAACAACATTTTAGTGAAATATAGTGTGGTCAGCCCTTGGGCTATAATTTTGTTTCTTGGCACAAGGAGGAAGCTAGAGACAAAACAGTTGCCTCATGTCTCATGGTATGACAGGGAACCACTGAGAAGCAGCCAGGACTGTACAGGTACCAGCAAAGGCCATATCGGTGTTGGTGGCTCTGTGAGTAGGACCATGTGTACTGGAAACATGTCAGTCAGTGGCAAACTCATTAGAAAGCAAAAGAAGACTTGCAGCTTTTGCAGAGGCTTGGCAGCCAGGCCATCCCAAGGCTGCAGGTGCAGTCATGACAGAAAGTGCAACAATGGTCAATTAAACAGAGTGCATTAGTTAGTTTTCTGTTGCTGTGGTAAAAGGAAACTTACAGAAGAGAGGGTTTATTTAAGCTTACACTTCCAGAGGATAGTGCCCATTCGTGGCTGGAAAGATATGTCATAGAGGCAAGAGCAGGAAGCTGAATCATCACATTTTCATCCACACAAAGGAAGCAGAGAGAGAGAACAGGGTGCTTGCTTATACCAAGCCCTCAAATTCTCTCCAGTGACAAACTTCTCTTAGCATGCCTGTGCCTTCTAAAGGTTCCATGCTATCCACAAACAGTGCCACCAGCAGAGACTGGATGTTTAAATATATGAGCCTATAAGGATGTTTCCCATTTAAACCATCACCCAGGATTCGTCTAGAAGAGAGGGACCCATGGAATGGCTGTATGAGCATTCCACACAGTCCTAACCTGCAGAAGAGGTTGCCCGACAGCCAGGCAGGAAGCTAATGTCAAAGCCAAACTTGAGAGTGGCAGCATTCAGAAATGTGCTTTTTCAGCCCCACAACACCAGCCTGATGTGGGAAGAGGCATTATGGGCTGGAGGTGTTTGAGAAAATTTTCCAAATGTATCACTAAAACAATCCAGACAACTTCAGCAGCTGCAAGCCATAGTGAGGAAATAATGAACAGTTTAAACATATGGATGTTACCCGAATAATAACAACAAAATCATCAGAAAAATAAGAGTTCAGAATCACCACAACGTATTTTCCAAAGTTTCCATTTTCAAGAAGAATTACTAAAACCTGTGATCGAGAACCTGTAACTAATATCCTGGGCTGGGGAGGGGTGGGGTGAGATGGGGGGGGGTGGCAAACAAGTATAGTCAAAGCAATGACTCTGGGTAGATCCAGATGTAATGTTTAACAAAGAATTTTTTTAAAAGACTATGACTGCTGTAACTCAAATAATAGGAACTTTCTATAATGAAATTGAACCAATCATTTAAAAATATAAAAGGGCCATCAAAACAGGCCCTACCATTCAACAAGGACATTTGCTCAGCTATGTTCATAGCGGCCTTATTTGTAATAGCCAGAGTCTGGAAACAATCTAGATGTCCCACAACAGAGGAATGAATGCAGAAATTGTGATACATCTACACAATGGAATCCTACTCAGCTATTAAAAACAAGTTTGCAGGCAAATGGATAGAACTAGACAAGATCATCCTGAGTCAGGTAACCCAGAAACAGAAAGACATGCATGGTATATACTTACTTAGAGGTGGATATTAGTCATATAATATAGGACAATCATACTAAAATTTATAGTCCTAAAGAAGCTAAACACTAAGGAGGACCCTAGGGATGATGCTTAAATCTCATTCAGAATGGCAAACAAGATAGACACCAGAAGCGGTGGAAGAGAGGAAACAGGATGTGAGTCTACTCTAAAAGGTCCTCTGAAAGGTTCCACCAAACAGGGGATCAAAGCAGATGTAGAGACTCATAGCCAAACTTTGGGCCGAGCGCAGGGAGCCTTATGGAAGAAGGGGGTAGACAGAAGGACATAGAGGGGACAGAAGTCCCACAAGGAGACCAACAAAGCTAAAAAA
Organism: Pachyuromys duprasi; assembly: GCA_028658305.1. Lineage (NCBI taxonomy): Eukaryota > Metazoa > Chordata > Mammalia > Rodentia > Muridae > Pachyuromys > Pachyuromys duprasi. Next base: position 45,367,919 of record CM053750.1, read on the forward strand.
AATTCTGAAGCCAGGGAGGCCTGCAGAGACTGGTGCATCAACCAAAAACTATGCATGAAGAAGACCTAGACCCCTGCTCATGTGTAGCCAATTAGCAGCTCAGTCTCCATGGGGGTTCCCAAGAAAGGGAAGAAAGGGCTGCCTTTGTTATGAACTCAATTGCCTACTCTGACCACTTGCCCGTGGTGATGCAGCCTTGCCAGGCCACAGAGGAAGAGGATCCAGGCAGGCCTGATGAGACATGATAAGCTATGGGCAGATGGCAAAGGAGGAAAACTCCCTCTTTCAGTGGACTAGGGGAAGGGGATAGGGAGGAAAAGAGAAGGAGGGTGGGTCTGGGTGGAGTTAAGGGAAGGTGCTTTTAGTAGGGATATAAATGAATACATTGTGAAAAAATTAAAATTAAAAAAAGAACCATATAGTGATTATAGAGTTGAAAAGTACAATAAATAATGTGATGACTTTGCTTATGTTCAACAGCAGATTTGATATGAAATCAAATGCAGTGAGCAGAAAAATAGATGATAGAGATTATATATATATTGAAAATATACAAACATTTTATTAATAAGATAACCTCAAAAACATGTGAGAAAATACTAAGCATACCAGCTGCATGTAAATTGAAGTTGCAAAAACTAGAAAGAGGTGTAGGGAAGACCATGTCTGTGAATAAATAATACCCAGAATCCTCCAAAACCTGAGAGAAAATTAGCTATAAATCTTAGACATGCTGCAACCCACCCCAACTCACACACACACATACACACACACACACACACAGAGAATATGCCATATTCATGAACTGTAAAACATAATTTCTCATGTGACTATTGATCTGTATCTTTTATTCAATCCGATGAAACTTGTTCAAGGTTTATTTCAGAGATGTTGACTAACTGATCCTAAATGTTTATATGGAAAAGCAAAACATTTAGAAGAGCCAAAAATCGAAAAATAAATACAAATTTGGTGAATGCACATTGACTAATTTGAAAACTGGCCATAAAGCTACAGAAACCAGGAGAATGTAATTATACAGTAACAAACACAAGTCAGTCAGGAGAGCTTCAGGGTCTAGAAATAAACTCTCACATGTATGATCAATTTATTTTTTGACAAGAACCAAAGCAAATCAGGGGAATGGAGAATGATTTCAACAATTGCCAGGAGAATTCAATATTCATCAGAAAAAAGTAACAAACCTAGAACTTTGGCTCATGTCAGACATGAAAATGATTTCAAAATGGAACATGAACCTAAGTATAAGATCCAAAACTAGAAAAGGTTAGAGAATGGGGGAGGGACTTTGTTATTTAGGCAAAATTTTTATTGAATATGACACCAAAAGCCTGATCCACAATGTGTAACTAAAAATTAAATTTCATAAAAATGATAAGTTTCTCATTTTCAGAAGAAGTTTTATGAAAGTGAAATTAGAAGCCGTAGGCTGGAATAGAACACTGTGAAACTGTATTGTAAAATAAGACATGCATTAAGAGCTAAATAACTCTTACAGTATGGTAACATGGCAAACAAGTCAGTAAAAATGAGAAGACACTGGACTCTTCACTGGAAAGAAGCTTCTAGTGGCTAGTTTAGGAAACAATACTCAAACATCTTAGAACTGGGAAAATACAAGTTAAAGCCACATACCCACCAGAATGGCTTCAATATTAAAAGACTGGTGTAACAGGTGATGGTATGGATACAATAATCCAGACCTTTATTCACTTTCAGTACTGGCACCATTTAGCAGGGTCACTTGGGAAGCAGTGTAGTTAAAATTAACTATACACTTAGCACATGACCAGCATTTCTATTCCCAGGCCTCTTCCCAAAACAAGTGAAAACGTATGTTCATGCAAAGTTTTTATGCTTGCCATGTTTTTCTGAGCTTTTTGTTTCTAAAAAGTCAAGTGAGGTTTTCAGTTACTGTCTCAGAAGATCATCAGGGATGATGGAGTGGAAAGTAACGTCAATGTTTGAGATAGGGTGTCCTCCAGTCATCCAGCTGTTACATAAGCCAATCTTAGCCTGAGGTACCCAGCCAGAGAGCAGAACGCATAATTCCCCTCAAAAGGGAAATACATCACATCATTCAGCTAACATTCCAGTCTCAGATGTCACCTCCAATTTTGTCTCTCTAATTCTTGGCTTTGGGTTATCAAATTACAGCTCTGGGTAGCTGGAAACAAGCAGACTGATAAAACCAGTGCTTTCTAAAGTGTTTTGTTTTGACCTGGAGTTTTCTCTCTAACTCTGAGCAACTGTTTTCTTGTCACATTGTCATTTTAATCTGTGATCTAAAATACATCACAAAAACAAACAAGCCAACAAAAACTTTTGTGTGACTTAAGCAGGCTTATCTTTTAGACAAGATCATTTCCTCCTGTAGATGCTCAAAATAATGAGGAAGTGTTTCCCCAACAGCAGCATTAACCACTTTATGAATTCTCTATTAATGTCAGTCTCCCGTTCCTTCTGCACTTGACAGATGATTGAATCCTAACTGAAGGTTTTAAGGTCCTTCTCTGTCCTACCCATGAGACAGGAAGGTCACACCAATCACTTCCTGTTCTAACCCTACTTGGCCTTGACCCTTGGTTTTCTGCCATTTTCCTTTTTTTATTTCATTGAGGATTCTACAAGACTTTTCTCTCTAGGGCTTCTTGTTCTCCACAGTCTTTTTTACACTTATGCCACAGTCTGCCTTGGTGGTTGAGCGTGAGTGGCTCCTCCTTTCCTCACCCCATTTTGTCCACTACAGTAACTTCCGTCTCCTATATTTCATTCCAGTTCTTCCCATCACATCAGTTCAGACTTTCAGTGTCCTGTGGATATTGCTGAAATTTCTGTATCTTTTGTCTCTTCTGATAGGATTAATCCAAAACACTGTAACTACATTAGCATTCCTGTGTCTCCCTATTTCCTGCTGAATAAGAACAAACTGCAGCTTAACAACATCTCTGCACACTCCTCCAAGGAAACTTCTTTTTGGAACTGACAGAGGCCATTACAGAAAACCACAGCTATTTAAAATGCTGAGTTGTGCAGCCCTGTCTTAACTGATACATCCACAGCACAACTCCTGTGCCTAAGGCTTGGGGATCATTGCAAAAGATTGTGAGAGCCAGAGGAACAGGGAGTTTGTTATAATACAGTGTCTCCTAAAAATGACAGACATGTTCTTTCAAGGTCTGTAAAGAATTGTGTTGATGATAGGGATTCCGCTGAATTTGTGGATTGCTCACAGCCAAATTTTGGGCAGAGCGCGGGAGTCATAAGTAAGAGTGGGGGAACAGAAGAGCCTATGATGTACAGGAGCTCCATAAGAAGAGCAACAGAGCCAACAAATATGGACCCAGGGGGTGTGGGGAGGATTTGCAGAGTCTGATGCACCAGCCAAAGACCATGCATGAAGAGGACCTAGAACCCCTGCTCAAAAGTAGCCAATAGGCAGCTCAGTCTCCATGTCAGTTCCCTAGTAAGGGGAGCAGGGGCTATCTCTGACATGGATTCTGTTGCCTGCTCTCTGATCACTTCCTCCTAGTGGGGAGGAGAGGTCATTGCCAGGACACAGAGAAAGAAGATACAGGCAATCCTAATGAGATTTGATAGGCTGGGTTCAGATGATAGGGGAGGTGGGCTCCCCCTTTCTGTGGTCTAGGGAAGGGGGATAGACAGGAAATGAGAGGAAAGGTGAGAATGGGAGGAGATGAGGGAGGGGGCTACAATCAAGATATAAAGTAAGTAAATTATAAAAAACTAATTAAAAAATATATACAAAATATACATAAATACATATATATTCATACATATATATATATAAACAAAGAAAAAGAGGGCATGAATTTTAAAGAGAAGAAATGGGATTCGCTGGAGTGTTTATAGGAAAGGGAAGGAGGAAATAATTTAATAATGTTATAATCGCAAAACATTTTTAAAAATTAAAATTCCATGCAAAGTGTGTGAGAGGTAAATAAACTCTTGAGACTCCCTGCCCTACCCTCTCTTGAGGGCAGAAGAGCGAGTTGGCTGACTAGACATCATACAGCTAGTTAAAACAATCTTGAATCAGAGATATGAATAGTTTTCTATTGAACAATGAGATCTACCTTCCATACATTCAGCAAGTCTGTTTTAGTGCCTACAGTGTGTGAAGCACAGCGTCCTGAAAAACAAAGCTGAAAGAACATCCTCTTTTACATGAATACATTCTAGCACTTTGACAACGAGGATGATAAAGGTAACTGGCTGTGATAAAAATGGCTCTACTTTATGTAACAGAAAAAGCAGATAGAATTAAAAAAAAACAATCCTTTGGACAAACCATCAAATAGCCAGTACTACCAAAGGTATAAAAGCATAAGTGAGATTAAAGTATTTGTGGGAAATGCAAACAATTCAGAGAATTGAGAAGTTAATTTACAAGAGAAAACATGAAACTTTTGGTTAGAAAGCAAGATTGTCACCTATTACAAAGGGACTTGGAACCCTTACAAGGATATTTGAATTAATAATTACTGTTGTGGTTAATGACCATAATTATAACTGTAACTAATGCATTCTGTCAATCACTTTCTGTGAGCACTATGAAAAATGCTTTCTGTTGACAGACGAGGAGGCTAAGAATCAAAGGGAAAGCAATCCTTCTAAGTACTTGATCTCAGGGTATACTCACCTTATGGCTGAACCTGGCTCAGCAATGTAGTCCAATACTGTATCTACAAGCCAGAGTGAAAATCAAATTGCTGTTTAATTACAGGATCCAGGGCCTCCGCTGCCATTGCCACATTTAAAGGGCTCAGTAGGCACATGTGTCTATTGTCTGTGGAACAGCGCAGTTCAGAAGGAACAGGTCCATCATCGTGAAAAGTTCTGAGCCTCAAGAGTCAGTGTTACCTTAGCATTTGTTAGAAATGCATGATCTCAGCCCCACCCCAACACACTGAGTGGAGTACTTGGGAATACTGCTCATCTGAGCTGTAAGGCACACTAAGGCAGATACCAGTAGTCACTGGATTATGGACTTAGAGAAGGATTTATTAAAAAAAAAAAAAGGTACAGAAATGTAGAAAAGTTTTAGGCCACAGGAATGGTGTGGTAAGGAAAAATTTATCTAGAATACTCCCAAGGGGGCTGTTGAGCACAAAAGAAAATCATGTGAGAGGTGACAAAATTGAGTTTCAATTCTCAGGGGATATTTATTATCATGATCGAGTTAGGACTATCACTCCAGAGATCTAAAGAAAATTCTGAAATAGAGGTGAATCCTTAGGGTTACCAGGGTACATGTGAGAAGAGTAGCCAGGAACAGATGGACCAGGTAGCCCTCAATTTTCTTAACTACTCAGATAAAATTATCTGTGTCTTTAAAGGCTGGGGTATATCTAGACTTCAGTTCCTCTTTCCCCTTATTCTAAGAGTACTGAAAATACAAATTCAGTCAGAGAGCTGTGAATGTATTCTACTTTAAAAGCTAGATAATTAACATGCACTGTTATTCTATTATTAGCATTTATAACTTGTTAAGAAAATACATATAATCCTAAAGTACAATGTTAAAATGAGAACAGGTGTAAGGTAGGACCCTTATTTTCTCCAGTATTGGAGAGTGGCCTACAGTAAAGGAACCAGCAAGAGGGAAGAGAAGGACCAGTCTGAGTGAGCCGAGTGCTGCAAGTCCAAAGAATTCACAGAACACATGATGAACACTCTGAGACTCTAAAGGACTTGGTACAATGAGATGTTGGACCTTACCATTATAAGACCAGCATTCAACTTTGTTAATGAAATTTTTGAAGATGCTGAGGGGCAGAGTGGTCACTCAAGCCAGAGACTGCCTCAGTCTGAAAAACAGAGAGGATGGGGAGGAAATGGAGACAGTAAGAGGAGGTTCAATTTTGCAGAGTGACTTAGTTGTAGCTGAGTTGCCTTCTGATCTCAAAGCCTCCCAGGGGATGTAGTGAAACTGTTCTTCTAATTTCTATACTCCTCTCCCAAGGGACCCTGGCATCAGTATTGCAAAACAGACCAGGAGACCCCAAATAATGTCATTCCCCCTACTGGCATCCATCCTTTCAGACACACTGCTCACAGATGCCTTCCCAGGGATGTTCTCTGCCTTCACAGTCTTACTCCATGTTTGCATGCTCTGTAGTGATGACTCCAAATCTTTAGAGCAAAAGTAGCTCAATGTTTACAGCTGGGACCTCATAAAATGTGAATTGTATGGTGTTCTTGCAACTGAACTGTCCATCCTCACACTCTTATGATATGAAAAGGAAGGCAATACTTACTTATTTTGCATTTAAAAACTGAGGCTCAGCGACTTGCCCAAGACCTTCACCTGCCCTATACTGCAAAGCTACCATAAGTCTTATTTATTGTACTAATGTATTCACTCCAGTTTTCTATGGAAGATTTCAGGCAGGACACACCTGAGAAGTGCTGAGCAGAATGTCAGGACCAGGTGACAAAACAGCACAGACATTTAGCTGCTGTGTTGCTACAGAACTGGCATGAGTAAGCTTTAAATTTAGCTCTTAAGTTTTTTGGCAGCCAAACAAAAAGACACTGTCAATTATGCAGTTCCCGTTTTCAGAAAGGAACTAAAGTACATCCTTGCTGAAGTTCCAAAACAGGCTTCAAGTCCTCATCTTCATGGAGACAGCATTTCTCTAAACCAGTCCAGTGCCTTACATGGTTTTCTTTTGGTAAAAATCCATAGGAACCCTTGAGTTAAAACAGCCTTTGCAGCCAAAGCTCAAGCACACTAATGTAATGATTGCTTAGTGAATGGCTGCCACAGAATAGAAAACTTTGAATCTCCAGTTAGATCTTGATGTTCATATACGTGACAAAAACCATATGCAGTGATAAGCATGGATTAGTACAGTATGCTACCTCTTTAGGTGGTCTAAAAGTCAGGTCACCTTTCTAAGTATCTACACATTTACACCAGTGTGCAAACACGCAAATGTATGTTCACCCACATGCACACACATAGACTACACAAAGCAAAAGAAACCAAAGTCGTGAGATTTTAACAAATGATTGGCATAAGTAAAATGTCGTCTAACATTCTCTATTCTTCAAACTAATGTTCACTGAGAGAACTAGAGCAGACAGAAATCTGAAGGGCACTTAGGAAATAATCAGAATAGATACCAAATAATGTTTCCTCTGACTCTTAGGCACCAACACTCACTGATGCTTTTGATTAATCACAGATCCCTATGGGATGCCGATAAGGTCATATCAAAATCGCCCCTTCTCTCACATAAAGTGCCAAATGAGTCATGCATGCCAGGCTGTAGCTGTGTGTCTCATTAGGTAGTCTAAGCATGACACTGCATCACATAGTGCTCCCTAGGCATGACCACTCTTCTGAAACTGTGTGTATGTGGAAAAGCAGTCCATTGAAATGCATTTAATGAACACCTGCTGGCCTCAGCGGCCTGAGCAAGGTGCTGGTCCTGAATATTAAGGAAACAAGTCATTCTCTTCATCTGTGAGGAATTTAAATTGTGGTTGAAGAGACAAAATCTCCACACAGGTTATGAAGCTAAAAACACGTGCAAAACAATCCACAAATAACATGGGACCAGTGATGCTAAATAGACTAAATATCAAGCTAGTGGATGAAGGGATGACAGGATGAAAAGTCAACTGTGAACTCCCATCCTCAACAACTGATACAAATGACACTTGTAAACTACCAAACATTTTCTCAATAATCCCCAGGACAGTTAGTTCGACGATCCCATGTGAATACCACTGCCTAAGGCACTAAGACAAGACCAGCCTATCAACATAAAGTTGAAGACATCAGGAGGCCCACAGTGACTGCAACCCTGCTAATCATAGCAACACAGAGAAAGGGATATAGATCCTGTAATGACCCCAAAGAAGGTCAGAATGCCATGTAAGACAAGAAGCAGATGCCACTTCACCTGGTGAATTTCACACTAAATAGATGTCGTAAACACATAAAAACCTGCATAGCAAGTATTATTTTATGATTCATTTACTAACCAAGGAATTCATTTAATTAAACTCACTGAACTTAGAAAGGGGCACAATATAATTTCAAAGGGTTATAATAAAAGATAATTGTTTGCATTAGATTTACTCTCTAATAATTTTCCTTGAATGTATTTTCTAAAAATGATTTTCTATTCTTTATTATTCAGCAGGCCTCAATTAGATATATTTTTCTCTCAGACTAAAGACTATAATCATATTCTGTGAAATTACATGCCATACAGTTATTAATTATATATTTTTTAAGCTTTGCAGACATGAGATTTTCTTATTTCAAGCATTTTGCAAGTGAATAGTAATCAGCTTAGCTCAGGAAAAAAATGTCAGCACACGTGAGAAATATCCTCAACATCTCAAAGCAAAAGATCATGAGCACATATTGACTACAGAGTTGACCCATCAGTTGGGGTGACATGTCACATGCTCCTGGGACAAGCAAGTGTTTCCTACTGTGTGCAAACAATTGATATTTGTAGATAGAAAAAAAATGTCCTGCACGTTGACCTGACTGCTCTTTTCAGACCATGTTTTTCCCCAGAATCATCACTCTTCATTGTCTCCATCAACTACAGAGTTCTCCTAAACTAAGAAAGCTTAACATACGTTTTCTGGTGGGATAGACTTCAAGGAGTCTTTGCAACTGCCGTTTATGAAATGAAAACTTGATCATCAAAGAATTCCAAATGTAAACAAAACTGAGATTTCAAGGAAGGCTCAAGAAACTGTGGTATCTGACATTGGATATGGCTGGAAATGGGCTTTCTGCTAGAAGCAGCAATGGTAAATACAACTAAAATAGATTGAGGCAGGTCGAAAGCATTTAATATTAGAGGAGATATCCAAGTACACAGGTTATCAGCAGAGGCCTGATATAAACAACTATTAGCTAGAGACAACAGACTTCAAAATAATACAGTAATAGAAAATGAAGTCTAAAGAAGTTTTTTTCTTAAATAATTACATTGAGCTGACTGTAAACACAGCATTTAAAAACCTACAGATGAGTACAGCAGTGCTAAGGGAAGCTCATAGCACTAAAACGCTTCTGCTCTATGCAGAAGATTCAAAAACCCTCTTACCTAAAAATATTAATTAGTTAGTAAGAACATACACCTGGGAGAAGAACAAATAACCTCAAAATAATGAGGAAGAACATAATAAAAGTACCTGACCAATCTCCAACAAGACTAGTTAAGAGGGAGCAGACATGTTAAGAATCACTACAGATCCTGTCCATATTGCAAGGACAGTTTAGAAATACTGGCAAGTGGCATTGCATTCAAGTTTTGACAACTTAGGTAAAATGAACAAATTCCTCAAAACCACCCTAACTGTGAATAATAATGAATTGGTCACATTAAGACTTCAAGAAAGGAAAGAAAAGAGCTTTCCAGTTTAAAATGGCTTTACTGGAAATTTTAGTAAATATTTTAAGCTTGAGAGCCTCCCACGGTGGGGGGGGGGGGAGTGCGGGGAGGAGGACCATCTCTAACTCACTTTATGAAGCCACTATCATTCTAACTCTAACAATATGGAATTAAGGGACTTCAAACCAATATCCTTCATGAGCACAGACACAAAATATCCTTGATGAAACATTAACATCTAGTGTTGAGCAATATTATCAAAAAGAATTTTTTGGCATCACCATGCTAAACCCTGGCTTATATTAAACCCTGGTTTAATTCAAGGATGCAAGTCTGTCTCCACATGGAAACACCAATAGCTGTAATTACCTGACTGAGATGCCAAAGGGGAAAAGTATATAATTTCGTATGTCAAGTTGACTGGAACATAATGTGCCCAGCAGCTTGGCTGAGCGTTATTCTGTGTATTTCTGTAAGGGCATTTCTGGACAATATCAACATTTGAATCATTAGGTTTAGCAACACAGTTGCCCTCCCCAATCTAGATGGGTCCCGTCCAATCCACTGAAGATTGGGCTAGCACTAAAGGTGAGTAAGAAAGAGTACCATGAAACTGTCTTCCAAATCAGCTGTACCATTCTGTATTCCCACGAACAGTGAGTACAACTCCATATTTTTATACTTGTGTGTTGGCAGTGTTTTGATTTTAGCCATTCATAGTATGCTTCTTTACTGTTTCAATTTTAAATTCCCTGATGCTATGACAGATAGCTTTTCATATTCTTGTTAAAGTCGTTTGTCTCTCTTGTTTGGTAAAGTATCGCTTAAGGCTTTTGTGGTGGTTTGAACGAGATATGTCCCTCGTGGGCTCACATGTTTGAACACTTGGTTCACAGCTGGTGGAGCTGTGTGAGGAGGTTATGGGATCTGTAGGAGGAGCAGGCTTGCTGAAGGAAGTGTGTCATTGGGCAGGCATTGAGGGTTTATAGCCTTAACCCATTGCCCGTATGCCCTTCCCTTCCTGTCTATGTGGTTGAGCTGTGATCTCTCAGTTTCCTGCCCCTGCTACCATGCCTTTATTGACATTACGCACATCCATCCCTCTGGAACCCCTTAAGGTGCTTTTGGTCCTGGTGTTCCATATTGTGCTCAGTGGATCTAGAGAACCAAACTGTGCATCCTTTGCACAGGTCATTAAGAACTCTGACCTTCTTCAATCCTTGAGATCCATGTGTAGCACGTAGGATCCAGTATTTTCTCCTATACTGGCACTACACAGTCTGCGCAGTGCGTGGGCCTCCTTTGCAGCATCGTAGCAACTTCAGACAAGTTCATTAGTGCACTACACTGGTCTGCCTTTCACTCCCTTTTTCTTTCTGTAACTCCAGTTGAGCTTTTAAAAAGTCATCTTACTATTTTACACCATTTAAGAACTTTGTTTGTGCTTTACAACATTTTCCAGTTTCAGTACTATAGTCTGCCATTTTAACCGGCTTTCACTAACACTCCAAACCTTCTTAACATCCTCCATGTCTAATTTCAAGTAACTGCTATATTCACTCTTTATTTATAGACCTGGAGCATAGATGATTGGCATGAAAAATGCTGGCACTTTGCCGTTTGCTCATCTGCCTCACTCACATCAATTCCCAAGAAAACTACAATGGGATTTTTAATTAAAGCTGCCACGTGATTGGATGAAGACACACACAGGGCACACTAGTGAGGTGCACCTTAGAATACGTCTATGAGGGCATTTTCTTTCAAAATGAGGGAGGAAAACTCACCATATATGTTAGCAGTGATGTCCCATATGATGGGCCTGAAACTGAATAAGATGAAACAGCCTTTCTCTGCCTCTTGGTCAGCACCATGTAAGAACCTACTTCAGTTGCCATGCATTCCTCTGAACTGTGAGGCACAAAAAAAAAAAAAACCCTTGCTTCCTTCAGGTACCTCTGGTCAAGTATTTTTATTAGGAGAAACGTAATGCTTGCCATGGTCATCCTAAAATTTGAAGATCTATGTGTACACTTATACAGGTTTTTAATCTACCTGTAAAATTTTCAGAGGTTTAAGTAATTAAAAATGCTCATGGCATATTTTAGTATGGACATTTTAAATGAAATGTGTCATGCTCATTTCAGTGAATCCAGACTGATAGAAATGCCAAGGTGACTGGATGCCTGTCATCACAGTTACAGAAACATAGGATCCTTTATTCCTAAAGCTTCATCCTTCCTTTTACAGTTTGAGCTCATGTTCTATGCTGCTTTCCCCAAGTTTGATTCTAAGGCAGCTTTGTGTTTAATGCCATCCACTCATCACTTCATGGAACTACTCTACAGTAGAATATTGAAGGCCAGTATTTACTCATTCATTTTTATTCACAATGACTATAACGTTACACATTTTTAAACTTTTCTCTTTCTAGCCTGGGATAACATGGAGACCATTACATAAAGAATTGCTCAAACATTATAAATATAAGACAGATTTTAAGAAATGTTTATTAAACATTGTATTAAAAAGAGTTCTTAATTAGAATAGTGGAAATGGAGATCTGGTTAATATATATATATATATATATATATATATATATATATATATATATCACCTAAGATAGGGGAGTTGAAAGGGAGTGAGCAAAGAAAGACATTCTGATGAATTCTGCAGTAACTTGAATTTAAGCAGGAGTACAGGAGGGCAGGAAGATCAAGATATCAGTTCCATTTGAATTCTCTGTGCCCTGTGCCCTTGGGGATCCTCATACCCCACTTTCAGGCCATTGACGTGAACTCTCTTCTTCTTCCAAACCCTAGTTCGTAGGCAATGTGGAGTGATCAAAGATCATCTTGCCTTCTTCACTGCTACAAAGATCTAAGCTCCCTCTTACCCACTTTTTCATACCCCAAGATTGTAGTCTTATTGATTATGAGGTTGATATTTCCCTTCAAGGTGTCCAGGTTAGACTAACTGTCAACTTGGCATAGCCTAGAGTCATCTGAGAGCAAAAGCTGCTGAGGAATTACCTAGGCGGGATTTGACTGTAGGTAACCAAAAAAATAACATTCTGAAAAAGGTAATACTGTACAAACAATAAAAAAATTAGGGGTTCGCAGAAGTTGAGGGAGGAATAAGGAGGGAGAGCACAAAGTGTGTTTGCAGCACAGAACCTGTTCTATATAAAGATCGATAAAAGTCAGTGGACATTCCTCCAAGACCATAAAATATACAAAAGAGAAAGGGAATGCCAATACAGAGCAAGGCTGCATTTAATAATAATGCATCAATGTCAGCCCATCAATTGTAACAACAATGGAAAGCATCAGCGGCAAGTAAACGGATAGTAGAAAGGAATCCAGATCCCGTAAGCTTTGTGCCACATTCTTCCTCTAAATCTACTTATGCAGCTCTAAAAACACTATTAATTTTTCAGACAGAATTCAGTAGTAAGGTGTTAATATCTCAAAAATGACTCAGCTAAATTCCCAGTAGAAGGTTTCAGGCACTTGTTACTTGTTAAGAAACAATTATGATAATGCTTGTGTAAAATACAAAACCATGGAGAGATGTATTTGAAAATAAACTAGGATTGAAGAGGTGACCCTGCCTCTTGATGTTCTGTTATTTTATGAAATCCAGTTAACCTCTTGGACCTCATTCCATCTTTTTAGTTTAAAAAGAGATACTCATGATATAGCAAACATTTTAAACTAAACACGGGAATTAAAGATGCTTGCTGATCAAGAGACAAGCCATAAGAATGAACAGCCAAGTTAGACGGAGAGGAAATATTTGTAAAGCACACACCAGGCACCAGTCCCAAAATACACAAAGAATTCTTAACACTCAACAATAAGAAAACAAAATTTCCAATTCAAAAATAGACTGACACAAAACAAACATAAAATATACAAAAGACATAAAAGTGGAAGAGATATTTGTTGAGAATAGGAATTTGTAGCATAGGAAGGAATAAAGAAGGCTAGTGTGATCAGAATGCATTATATACATGGATATGAATATGTTTCCTAGAAACCTCACCTACATGGCTGCCTAAGCAAGACCTGAAAACTTTATCAAGAGACATGCTAATATGGAAGGCTGATATTTTATGGGGTCCCACCCCTAGACAAAAGCAATTATGGAATGTTAAGAGTGTGAGAAGTAGTCTTCCCCAAGGATGAGCCCCTTATTTGGTTACCCAACATCAAATGTCTAGCCCTGACATCATCTACACACAAGCAACACTAAATGGCTGAAAAGGACTTGTGTATATATTTAGCTAACCACACACACTGACTTACTCACCACTCACATACATAACAATAACAATTAAAGAAAAGAGGTCTTGATTTTGAGAAGGAGCAAGGCAGCGTGCATGGGAGGAACCTGTGGGTCGCTACCCCCTTGGGATCACATATCAGATATCTTGCATATCAAATATTTATATCATGATTCATAACAGTAACAAAATTACAGTTATGAAATAGTGATGAAATAATTTTATGGTTGGGGATCAACACAACATAAAGAACTATATTAAAAGGTCACAATATGGAGACTGAGCTGCCTATTGGCCACTTCTGAGCAAGGGTCTAGGTCCTCTCCATGCAAGGTCCTTGGTTGGTGCACCAGCCTCTGTAGCCTCCCTGGGCCCAGATTTTTTGGCTTTGTTGGTCTCCTTGTAGAGCTCCTGTCCTCTCTGGGTCCTTTTTTCCCCCAACTCTTCCATAAGACTCCCAGCACTCTGCCCAAAGTTTGACTGTGAGTCTTAGAATCTGCTTTGATTCCCTGCTGGGTGGAGTCTTTCAGAGGACATCTATGGCAGGCTCCCATCCTGTTCCCTCTCTTCAACCACTTCAGGTGTCTATTCTGTTTGCCCTTCTGAATGAAAATTGTGGGTTCTCTAGTAAGGGGAGCAGGGGCTGTCTCTGACATTCTGTTGCCAACTCTTTGATCAATTTTCCTGGTGGGGAGGTCTTGCCAGGCCACAGAGGAAGAGGTTGCAGGTAGTCCTAATAAGACTTGATAGGCTAGGGTCAAATGGTAGGGGAGGAGGACTCCCACTTTCTGAGGACCAGGGAAGGGGAATGGGGAAAAGAGGGAGGGAGGATGGGACTGGGAGGAGATGAGGGAGTGGATTACAATCAGGATGTAAAGTGAATCAATTATTTAAAAAATTAATTAGGAAAGCTGAGAACCAATAGAAGGAGGAAAAGGACAGGGGAAATAATATAATTAATATTTTAATTTTAAAAAGAAAAGGTTTAAATAAGAAAAGTTTAAATAAAAAGTTCAATTTTAAAAGGGCCAAAACTTCAGTATGCTTAATATATTTTGTATATATTTTGTATATATTTAAGCATTTCAGTAGCCAAGCTGAAAATTCTCAACAAATTTTTCAAATGCTGCATAATTCATAGAAATATATTATTTATATTTTGTGGCTGTATTTAACCTCCTTAGATTGGCGTTTTCCTTCTAGCACCTTCTATAAGGCTAGATTTGTAGGTGAATATTGTTTAAATTTGTCTTTCTCTTGGAATATCTTATTTTCTCCATCTATAATGATTGAACGTTTTGCTGGGAATACTATTCTGGGCTTGCATCTGTAGTCTCTTAGAGTGTAGCACACCTGTCTAGGCCCTTCTGACTTTTAATCTCCATTGAGAAGCTGCAAGTAATTCTAAAAGGTCTGACTTTATATTTTACTTGGTCTTTTTTCCTTGCAGCTTTTAATATTCTTTCTTTGTTCTGTACATTTAATGGTTATATTTTTATGTTCTTTTATGGTCTAGTCTATTTGGTGTTCTGCAGGCTCTTGTACTTTTGTGGGTGTCTCCTTTAGTTTAGGGAAATTTTCTTCTATGATTTTGTTAAAAATATTTTCTGGGCCTTTGAGCTGGGATTCTTCTCCTTTCTCTATTCCTTTTATGCTTAGGTTTGGTTTTTTTTTTTTTCATAGTATCCCTGATTTCCTGGATGTTTTGTGTCGGGAGTTTTTAAGATTTGACATTTTCTTTGATATATCCATTTTTTTCTATCACATCTTTGACATCTGAGATTCTTTCTTCCATCTCTGTATTCTGTATTCTGTTGGTAATGCTTACCTCTGTAGTTCCTGTTCAAATTCCAAGATTTTTCATTTCTGGAACTTCCTTAGTTTGGGTTTTCTTCAATTCTATTTCCATGTAAAGGTCTTGAACAGTTTTATTCATTTCCTTGCACTGTGTATTTGTGTTTTTCTAAATGCCCGTAGGCATTTGTTCTTTTCTCTTTGAGAGCCTCTATCATCTTCATACAGGATGTTCTATTGGCTTCAGTTATGTTGGAATTAATAAACCTTAGATTTGACTCCATATTTGAAAAGAAAAAAAAAAGCCCTTTAAGCTGATGTGCTGCTTAGCTTTAACTATTAACATGTCACAGCCCAGAATTACCTGGGAAGAGGGTTATAGGGAGGGTTTCTTCAGATCAGGCTAGCTTGTGGGTATGGCTGCAGGTATTGACTTGGTTGTTCATATATGAAGACTTAGCCAGTCATAGGAAGTACTATTGCCTAGGCTAGGGGTTCCCAACACTATACAGAAGAAAGCCAGCTGAGTGATCTGCCAATTTGGAAATTTGTAACAATTTGGGTTAGGAAGTGATTCTGAGTGTGTGCAGTGTGTGTGCGTGTGCGTGGTGTGTGTGTGTGTTTTGTGTGCATATGTGTACTTATCCTGTGGTTTAATGTGATTCTTAGTTTGTACTTTTGAAAAACACAGAAGGTTTCAGCTCTTATTCTTTCCAGTACTTTTTCTGCCTGGGTTTGAGATTCCATTTACACATATGATACACAGCTTGCTCACAGGCCGCTGGGCTGTTTCTTTCCCCTCCATCCCTCTCTCTGTGCTTCCACTTACGTGTTTTCTGGCACAGTGTGTTCATGTTCACTGACTTTGATTTTATGAGCTCTATTTCGCTAATCACATCCTGGACATTTACTGTTCCGGATATTGGGGGGGGGGTTTCTTGTCTAAAACATCATTTGGGTTCTTTCCATCTTCATTTCTTTTGGGCTTTTGTAATTTTCCTGCACTCTTAAGCACATTTATTACAGTGGTCCTAAGGTTCTTGGCTGGTTGCATCATATTTACTACTGGGGATCCATTCATATTGGCTGATTTTTTTTTCATTCTGATTGTTATTTTGACCATCTTTACATGCTAGTGGTTTCTGATTGGATATTGGACATTGTAAATATGAAAGGTTCTATTTTCTAATTGAAGAATGCTGAATTTTGTCCTGGATGAAGCTAACTTGCTTGTGAAGAAGCTTGACAGGCAAAGACTGTCTTAGCTTGCCTGCTTGCTTGCTTGCTTGCTTGCCTGCTTGCCTGCTTGCTTGCTTGCTTTTATGTTGGGTATGTGATCAGGTATATGTTTGGCTTGGGGTTTGGGGGGAGAGTGGCATTGTTCTTTGTTTGTTTGTTTGTTTGTTTGTTTGAGACAATGTCTTATCACATAGCTTAAGCTAACCTCAAACCACTATAAAATCCTGACTGGGATGGAACTGGTAATCCTCCTGTCTCCTCTTCCTAAGTATTGGGATTACAAGTATATGCTACCATGTCCAACTGCTCTAGAACCTTTTCTGAATATTCTAAGCACTCTCTCTATTCACCAGATCTCACAGTGTCACTGCTGGTTGTAAGCTCCAGTATTGCTCAGCTTAGTGCACAATAGTTGATTTCTGCCTGGTTCATGCTGAGTTGCTACCTATTCAGCAATAATCTGAATGGCTGATATATGAAGCTCTTTTTCAGCATAAGCCCCTACTCTCTGGTACTTTTTCCCACATACTCCAACCCTCTCAGTTTCCAGAGCACCAACATGAATCTTTTTCAGAACAGTGGCCTACTGAGTTCCCCCTTGCTATGTCAAAACATCAGGGAAATTGCTGATCTCCTTTGGTTTCCTTTCTGCCAATGTCCTAGACCCAGGACTGCCTTATTGCATAAATTCTCCAACAGTTTCTAAAATGCTAAAATGTGTGTCTGTGTGTTTAGGGCCAAAAAAAAATTCTGAAGCCATGCTGTTGTCAATGCCTTATAAATTCAGTAGTAGCTTAAAACTGTCTTTCTCATAGGTCAGATTTCTTAAAAATTACAAGTGCCTTTGAGCACATGTCCATTCTTTATTCACAAACCTAACGCCACAGACTTTCTTCTCTTAACCTTTATTATAGTTAATACCTGACTGTACTAGTAGTGAAAGCACTCAACCATTAAGTCGGGCAATAGCTATCCTACTGAAAAGAACTCAACCACAGTGTGGGTCCTAAGTGGACTTCCTGTGTCCCTTTTGAAATTACTGCATTAATGATAACACAACTCAGAAGAAAGGCCTTCTTCTTTGGGTTCAAAATAAGCACATTACCTAATTCATCCCTCTCATCAAAAATGTTTGAAACCTCACTCAGATAATCATAATCAATGCATTAGACATGGGAGACTTTTTGTTCCTAAGACAGACAGACACACAAGTGCGTGCACACACACACACACACACACACACACACATATGCGCACCATCATGTCTTAATTACCAGTAAAGTTTTTCATTTTCAAGACTCACAAGTGCTATATTGCTGTTCTGTTGGAGTTCTGACAGCTCACATGGCTTTGACATGCTTATAGCTGTCCATCTGAACTTATCCTATTGGCATAGGCCCTGTGAGCCTACAAGCAATGTGCTTGTGCAGGATTAAAGAGTTTGCACACATCACTCAGATGGAATCTTGGTAGCAAGGCAATTGCCAGCAAGCGCTTTTCAGGACTTGAGAAAGGATGCTGCCCATCCCTGTTGACTGTACAGTAGGCTTCAGAAGTAGTTCAAGCCAAGTGGATATAATTTTGCTATCCTCAAGAAAACAGGAGTCCCTTCAGGCCCTCAAGCAAGTCTAAGAAACATTCTAGCACCTGACATGAGAAATTTAAGAAAGCCAATTTACTCTAAAAAGAGTGATGTCAACAAGCATTCTCTCTCTTTCTCTCTTTCTCTCTCTCTCTCTCTCTCTCTCTCTCTCTCTCTCTCTCTCTCTCTCTCTCTCTCTCTCTCTCTCTCTTTCAAATACACACACACACACACACACACACACCTCAGACTGTGGCAAGTTCTGGGTTCCAGCAGACACAGCTTTGCTGGCTATTATCTCTATGCAATCCATGCCTTCCTCCAGGGATATTGTAATGGCTGGCACTGGACACTGCCAGGAACA
The DNA here is from genome assembly GCA_028658305.1 of Pachyuromys duprasi. Lineage (NCBI taxonomy): Eukaryota > Metazoa > Chordata > Mammalia > Rodentia > Muridae > Pachyuromys > Pachyuromys duprasi. The sequence goes on from CM053750.1 coordinate 45,386,602, forward strand.
GGGGCGTTTCCATTTTTTCCCACATTTATTGTGAGTGCTTCCCAGAACCAAGAACAGATCCCAGCTGAGCATAGAATCTGGAAAATGAAATTTGCAGGTTGCCAGCCACACTGTTTTAGATGGAAAAACAAGCATGGGCTGAGTCAATAGCATCACTTGTCATAGTTTCTGAGGCCAGCTACTTTATGAACGAAGATTCAGTCTTCCCACCCAGAAAATAGCCATGGTCATAATCCTACCTCATTGGGTTATTTTGAGAGTTAACAGAAGTGTGGATTTAAAGACATACCTCTAAACTTTTTAGCATGTCAGATACTCTGATATATGACTATAGTTTTTGCTATATGTCATGAGTAAGTAGTAGAATGAAGTCAGTCCATACCTGAGTGACTACAGATATTCAAATACTTTACCCAATAGTACTACATATACAGAAAAGTGCCCATTCTTTTGAGTTCAGGAATGAAATAGAGCATATTGATTTCTTGCCCACGATTATAATAATTGCTCGTGGCCCCAAAGCCACTGCATGAAGTAATCACTTTTGTATCTATACATCCACAATGAATGAAGTTCCTTACCAACTGCTCATTTCCACACACCTCAAAGAGAGCATATGAAAAACCTTTAGTATTGCCTCAGATGAAACACTGAGGTCAAATTAACTTAAGGGTATTTACTCAGAAACATTTCTTCAGGGATCAGTTCTGTCTTTCAATCGAAGACCCCCACCTGGCCCTCCCTGGGATTCTCTGGAGCTTGAAGGACTTGGACATGTGTTTTGTAAGGAGACCATGATGCACAGGCACTGACAAACATTACACAGTGGTACTGAGTAATTAGTATGTGCAAACCTGAGTGGGTGGAGAGGGGCAGGGGAAGGAAAGCTCTTCCAATGATGCCTAATGGACAGAATAAAGACTCTGCTTTCTCTTCCCCTGTACCTGAGTCAGGCTTGGGCTAGGAACTCATTACATGGACATCTTTAGGTGGTAGTCAGCAACAACAGCTCATCAAGTGTTTTTAAGGACACCATTATTCTGAGTTATCCGGTGGTCACAGTTCAGTTTCTGATTCCATCCCTCACACATGTGATCTTAAAACGGTAACTCCTCTTGACCTCAGTTTACCTTTTAAAATTTGAGGGTATTGAGAACACTAAGTACCTTGTGGTTGCAGAGTACATCTCGCATAAGCCGTGGGTGTTGTGATTTAAAGCTAATCTGCAATTAGAGGAAGCTGTGAACTAGTTATCTTCCATACGGGAAAACAGCCAAAAGGTCAACCTAAGAAATAGAGGGAGGGTCTGTGCTGCAAATGATTTTATATTTGAATATCTTTGTGTCATATACATTGTCAGTGCAGTTCAAATAAGATAACAAATATTCTGTGTGAAGCAGGAAATTGATTTTTCTACCTTGACACTTGCTACATATTTGAAGTGTTTTCATGAGCTAGCAACACATCATAACAAAGTACATCAGACAAATCAGGCTCATCCAACAGAAGAGAAAGTCATATGGGGAATTCATAAATAAAGTATTCATTCCTGTCCCTTCTTTGCTAATCCCTTTACTAAATATGGGACTTGTCAGAGTCCCTAACACCTCATACCTAAAAGTTAAATAAAGTTATCATTCTATTACATCATGATCAGGGGGCTGGCTTACCAAGAAAGTTTTATACATGAAAATGTTCCATTTCTCTCCAATGGTCTAAGAGAAAAAATTTTTTTCAAGCTCTGAAGACTCTTACCAATATTCGCTAGACTCCCATTTACCAAGCTGCCAATCCCACAATGATTTTGTAATTAATCTAAATGCTGAAAGTCCAATAGAAAATTAACTATAGACTTGTGTTATTCAAAGTATAATTATGAGAAACTCTTCCACTGGATCTTTACAAAATAGTTACAAAAGAACTGTGTATATTTTTAAACGAGCCATAGCATACCTGTGCTGCTAAATGTCTTAAATGTTCCCCCTGCTCTGGAAACACAATAGCCAATACTTACTGTTTCTTAATTTTACTCTGAAAGTGATTCAGTGAGGTCAGTCCCATTGGTGTCTTCACTGTTATCCTAAGAAAACTCCCACTTCACCAAGCACTAATGTCATTCTTCTACCTGTTGAGGTAATCATTGGTATCATCCCCTACTCACATCCAATCCAAACCCAAAATAGCAAGAAATGAATGTCTAATGCTTATTTGAAAGTATCTCTTGTCCTCACATTTTCCCATCCTCCTCAGTTACTCATTGGTCTCATAAGTGGCTGGCCTGCTTTGGCCCTTGTCTCTAGGCTTAGTAACTGTCCTATAGCCTGAGTGAACCCTGTAAAATGCAAGCCTCCTGGATCTCCCCTTTTCTCAAGGTCCATCAACACTTCCATACCTCCAAGCAGAATGAAGCCTGAAGTGTCCTGTTCTCTGCAAGACCCTGCACCCATTGACCAGGATGTCTGGACTCACCTTCTGAGTGTCCCTCTTTTAATCATCACTCAAGATAGCCGTACCCTGAGGCCATCACACCAGTGGCAACCAGACAAGAGCAGGCTTTGTGCCACCATTTTGCAAGGCCTGATAAAAATATCCCTGAAAGTATGTTTGTTGAGCAAAGACCAAAGGAGCCTGCACCTCTCTTAGTGGACCAGTCAAGCCTGAATGTCAGGAAAAGCAAAGCTCTATAATCATCCTCTGCTCCTGGGGGAAATCTAGTCAGGGTGGAAAGACAGTGAGAGCACATAATCAATGTACACGTGCGTGCACACACACACACAGTCACTCACCTTCATGTGAGCAGTGCAGCAGTTCAGGAGCAGAGGCTATAGTCTCTGTGGGTCACCTGTCTGCTATGAGGTGATTTGAGTCTTTTACAGAACACTTCCTTTCCTGTTACGCTGGATGTTTTGTTGGCCCGAGTTATTTAGCTGGCCTGCTGGACACCTTGAGGCTTCTCCCTCATTCAGGCCCCATCATGTCTCTGAGCAATGGGATCTTGCTCTGTCTGGACCAGTGCTCCGCAGATCCACAGACCTCATAGCACCACCATCCTCCCTGGGACTTTCTGCCTACCCAGAAGAATTAGTGCTTCATGTTACTCCTCCAATCATTCTTCATCAAACTCTTCAGAAAGCATTTATCTTCATGGACACTGTGTTCCTCATGTCTTCATTCCCGTGAAATCTGAATTCACAGGAGCAAGACCATTAGTGTTTTGTTCATTTCCTTCCTCCTATATCATGGATCTTGTAACATAACTCCCCAAACTTTGGTTAAACACACACACACACACACACACACACACACACTTCAGTCTTGATTTCATAGTTATTGAAATTCACACACATCTGCAATCTGGAGGGACTTACCTACTCAGAACTAATTATTTGGCCTTGAGGACACTGCTTTGGTGAGTGCTGATTCTGTGTGTCTAGTGACATCTTCACTAGACACACAGCCAATTTGTCAGCAGGCATTCGATTCAGGCAAAAGATGAAGTGCCACCAGTATTATTTAGTTAGACGAGAAACTACCTTCAGAATTCAGAAGATAAGAAATAACATCAGGAAATTCAAACCGAACATCCACGGGTAAGAAGGCTGTCTTTACGGAGATGGCGCTCAGGATGCACCATTTTGGACAGTTCGGAATAGTGTTTCAGATGTGTGCTCTGTCAGGACAAGAGGGCTTACTGTCCCCACATCTACAAGGATGGGCTGGGAGATAGCCCCCTGTCATATTTGATCCCTAAGCTGGAATTCACAAAGAAAAGTAAAAACAATGGGTTGCAGCTTACTGAGGAGAGCTGTCATGTACTAACAACACTAATTAGTTGTGAATTTCACACTTACTCAGTAGTCATGAAAGATCCAGCTGTTGCTTTGTCTTCAGCTCACATTTTTCTGTTCTGATTTTGCTTTGTTTTTGTTGAAGCCAAAATTCAGTATGAAGTCTAGATATTTCTTGTAGTTAATGAACTTATCCATCCCTACATGGGTCTTCCTTGTAGTCTGTATGAACTAGAGCATTTGTGGCCTTGAAAGTAAGAGAGAGGAAAGAGATTGGAATATTATTTTGTTCTTCTCACTTCTACCATCTTACTTTCCTTAAGTTTGGTAGGATGATTCCTACTACCCAGAGCCTCTTCCCTGGCATGTTCTGTGCATCTGAGGAAGAACCAGCAAGCTGAGTGCCAGTTAGTCAGAAGTTCTGGATGAAGCATCATCTCCCTCAAATAAGCTAAGAAACTCAACAAATACAAATACAGCAGCAACGAGAGGAAATTTTTAAAAAATATATGAAAATCCATGAGTTCTCTTATATCTGGCATTAATTTAATTTTTATCTAGAGTTGATCAATCTCACATAAAGGTCTGTCTTGGGAAATTACTGCTCCTTTGCTGCTCAGTAGCCTACAAAATCCTAATTGAAAACCCTTTACACTTGCTGATGGCATGCATTTAATTTACTTCTGTCCTATTAGCAGCATGTCTTCATTGGGGAATAAATGCACACTGGATTCCTGATGATTTGTGGTTTATACTTTGTCCCCACGGGCCAATTCTTCCCCAGGGACACTAATAAACGGTCCCAGAGCCAGATCATTTGTGTCTTTATTGTCAGCAAGAATGGCATCCAAGCAATACTTCAATTTAGAAGATCTCCAAATTCCATTCAATTTAATCCAATGTAATTTATCAAGTAATTATCACATGTACTAGGCATTTTCATAGTCTCTGGGAGCACAGCAACAGACCGAAGTCAATTCCTACCTTCACAATTCCACTAGCAAGGAAGACTGATAAATAGCTTGAAGCCTAATTTTAAGTATTCACAAAGACATAAGGGAATGCAGCAGAGGCGGTTCCCATCCAAGAGGGATGGAAAATGACTGATTCCCAGAGGAGATAGCCCATGGTATATCACTGAACAATCACCCTAGAGTATGAACTGAAAGTACAAAATGGAAGTGCAGGCCCAAATAATTCAAAAGGTTTAGTACAGGTGGAGGAAGAGGGTCTCCCTGAGCATTCCACAGCCAGCCCTGGCACCCGGTGTTTGTTGATTACACATACGGCTGTAAAGGAACATGAGAAGTATCAGCAACATGAAAGTGAACTGGCAGGTTTCTGTTTGCTGCTTGGCATTAACGGTGAACCCCGACAATACGGTGAGGTTACACAGAGATTGTCCTTAACAATACAGTAGCTTATTGCAATGAGTTTGTGGTCTCCAGTGTCTGTGCAGACTTCTCCATGGCTGCTTCTAATGTGCCTAAGTGCTGCCTGTCCTGCCTTAAAAGACGAATTCAAAAGAGCCAAAACTTAACTGCAAATCAGACTACAAGTGTGGTGCCTACACTGCATTCATTTTCTTTACTGCCTTGGTGGTTTGTTTGTTTGTTGCTTTTCTCTGTTTTCTTTAGGTATAAGTGAAAAGGGGGTATTAGCTTATGAAAATTCTCCTGAGACAACCAGAACAAGGATTCTTTCTTGAATTTTCAACTTTTAGCAGTGAGTAAAGATCATAAATAATAATTCTCCCAGAAGAGTCTACCTTAATGAAAAACAAAAGTCCATTTTCCTAAAAATAATCAATTTAGATTAGATACACATAAAGTTTTATACAGAATCCAAACTTACATGTTTCCCAAAATTACAGGAAAGAATGACAATGGCAAAGACAGCGCATCAAACTGAATCTCCAGATCTCCTCTAACCCTGCAGTGTGGCCGCCTGCATATTTCCTGCCAAGAACGGCTGCACTAAAATCCAGGCAAATATGGCCACTCACTTTGTTCTCCTTCAACAGATCTCTCAGCCAACTCTACCCAAGTGCTTGCAAGGCCTGTGGGTGTCTCCTGGCACCGTCTGGATTCCTAGATCAGCCTTCTTTACTAGGAATAGACCCAGCACCATGAGCTGGCTACATGGTTGGCATGTGCTCTACCACTGAACTATGACCCCAGTAGTCTTACCATGTCACTCAGGCTGGCCTTGAACTTTCTGTGTCACCCAGGCTTGTCTCAGACCCGGAAATCTCACGCTTCTTCTTCCTGAGTGCTGGAGTTACATATGTGCTACACTAAGCCATGCCACACCACCAAGCCATGCTGCACCACCAAGCCAAACTTATCTGCTTTCTTATGTTTTTCAACTCTACCATCCTTGGGATTTGTTTGTTTGCTCAGTCTTTCCACAAATTCCTATTGTGTGTTGAAGGTAAACCTATTCACGTGTTCCTCAGATGTGTGGATGTCTAGTTTATAAATTTAGAGAACCAAATGGGCTCCTATGCTACCAAGAGCAATGTGATAGGGTCATTTTGATTTACCAGGCTCCAGGATACCAGTATGGTCACCCAGAAGCCTCTGAGTGATTGCTTGGTGTTCACTCTGACCAGAAGTGTCACAGACAACAGACCAAGACAGGATTTTTTTTTGGTCTGATGAGCACAAACAGTATCATATGAGGGTCCACAAAATTCCAGGAAAATAGAGATAGACACACAGATAAATCACAGGAACTCTTGGCAGAAGAGCATCCAAGTAATGCTCCCCAACTAAAAGTTAAGCCCAAGGCCAATTGAGACCAAAATGTGATCGCTTAAATTAATGATCCAATGGTGAGAAGAAGGAAAGATGGTGTTCCCAAAGCTATACTGCATTCACTCAGACACAGAAGAAAGGCCCAGTGCCATGGTCTGTTGTTTCCAGGAGCTGCAGGGTGAAGCAGCCTACACAATGAGAGATGTCCATCCATGTGAGGTACTGGTCACCATGCAGAAGGCAAGTGTGAGTTCAGCACAGCCTACAGGACCCACAGAAGTCTTCTGGACAGGCAAACCCCCCAACCCTGCAAGCACAGCATGGCTCTTCTCTCTCTTCCTTTATTCTCTCCATTTCTCTTTCTTTTGTTGATCTTATCCATAAATATGTATAGTCATCCCTGTCTTGCAGCAACCTTAGATCATTGCAAGCTATGTATCTTCCTATATAGGAACTTGTTAAAAAAAAAAAAAACAATTAAGAAAATGTCTGAGAATTTTGCTCCCTCTACTCTAAGGACTGTTTTAAGGATGAATCTTGCTATGATTATATATGGTTAATGTACTATGAAGAAAGACAGCTTAACAGTTTGGGCATTTTTTAGTCCATAATCAGTTGGTCCTGTTGCTTTGGGCCTGTGACCACACATCATGACCAGAGCACATGTCAGCAAACTACTCAGTGCATAGCCAAAAAATACAAAAGGAAGAAAAAGGGCTGTGGACCCACCAGAATCCACCCCTTCCAAGTCTCCACAGCTTCCCATTGTACCACTCTAACCAAGCCTTCTAACACTCAGCACTCTGAGGGACTTTCAAGACACAATTGATGAAAAGCTTTTTTATTTCTCAAAGTAAGGTTGTGTTAGGATAGAGAGGGTCCCAAGACTGCTCAGGCTGAAACCAAGTTGCCACTTAGAAGGCTCCCGAAGGGCCATACCCTGTAAAAATAATAAGCCAGAAGAGTCCTTGACAGGTGTGATCATCTATCCTTTTAGAAGGAAGGCATCTCTCACACCCAAAGATTTTCTATAAGAAATTTTACAGCCATGGTTCAGTAACGCCCATTGTTGGCACCTTCCCTTAGATAGTATCTTTTGAACAGCGAGACAATGCCTAATATTTATAAACTTTCTTGAAGACACTTCCGCAGAGCCCCTTTTCCTCACGCTGAGCTTTAAAAGTCTAATCTATTTGCAGGCAGTTTAGGGCACACTAGCATGCAACAGGCAGAAGGGACCACCACTGCATTTTAGGGGATAAGGAGCCAGGCGTCTCAGTCCAGGCAGATGCCTTGAAGGTGACTATTGTGGTGGGGTGTGACAAGGAGCTGTAAGGCCAGGCAGCAGCTTGTCATCTGTAGCTAGGCAAAGTGGTAGAATGGGCCGCTGAGTTCCAGGACAGTGGAAGAAGCCTTTCTTGGCAATGCAGGAAGTAGAGATTGTGCAAAGACTCCACGGTCACTTGTCTTAAGGGACTGTAAAGAGAATCTTTGAGGGGTTTTAGCCAGAAAGAAAGTTGGTTTGATACCACCACAGACAGTTCACTTTAACTGTAAAGTGACAGCAGTTGAATCTGGTGATGTCTTAGACTAGGGAAGAGGTAAGATGGAATGCAGTGGGCTCATTCACCCAAAGCTGCAGAATAAAACACTGCTCCATACACACCCGATTCTGATCCTAAACCCTGACCACTTGGCTCAGTGGCTGCATGGAGAAACAGTGTGACACACTCTTAGGTCGTTTTTATCCTGTGGTCAGTGCTCTTTCTTCTCTGAAACTCTCCTTTCCCGAAAGTACTCAGTGTTTCCTAGAAACAGTATTGCAAGGAAAGTGCTACGTGACCTCCCACCACTCACCCCTGAAAAAAAGAAAGAACTTGAGAACATATGAGGAAAGAAAAGAGGTGACTACTGAGCAGTCACCCCTTAGAGAGCAAGCCACCCTTAATGGTCCCAATTCTTTTCTACTGATGGCTTAAAAATTGAGGCAGCCTGTGGAAAACAGAGCAGAAGCCACGATACCCGCCTCCATCCCACCAAAAGAAGCAAGTGCCTTCCCACTCTTTAACTCCACAGGACAGGGAAGTAACTTGGCTTCATGAAACAGATAGAGAAAACCATGTCGGATTATAGGCAAGGTGTTCTCAACAAACTTTACAATGTCTGCCAGAAATTGGTGAGGGGAGAAAGCTCAGAAAAATAAGCAATCAAGAACAACCCAAGGACTTCCTCTGCTATAGTGCCCTCCACACAGCTGGAGGCAGCCACCTCTGCATTCTTTCCTTTCCCTCCAGCCTTAGGAGAGGCCTCTACTTTGACCTCTTTGTTATAAGCCACATGTGATGTTAGGCAAATACTCTTTTTTTTTTTTGGAACACAATTACAGAAGGACCTGAGGACCAACTGGGTCCTCTCTTAACCTGGGCTTTGCCAAGAAAAGTCAGCAAAACTGCTTCATACTTCTCTGAAAACCCAGGCATGGTATGGTATTAGATTTTCATTTCAAGTGACAAATTTCTGAGATAAAAATAATTTGAGGGAAGTAGGCCTTATTGTTTCTCATGGCCTCAAGAGCTTTCAAGTCATCATCTTATGGCAGAGAAGCTGATAGTAGAGCACCTAGGGCATGGGAGGAATGAGCAAACAAGCAGACAGGCAATCCTGTGCTGGCTGGCTTTCTTCTCTTTTCTTTCCCACCACTGAGGCCTCAGTTAATGGCTTGGTCTCTTCAGCATTCAGGGCTGATCCTCAGCACTGTAAAATCCTCTCTAGAAAGGCTTCACAAATACAGCAAGGTGCAATTAGCTCATCCTATCCAGATGTGTCTTGTTCCAATCAAGCTGACACTTAAAATTAACCATCATAGACAAATACCATGCCTTTCCTTCAATTGCGTGGCCTCTGCTGAACAGCTCTTTCATCCAAATGAAACCGTATGCGTACTCTGTACAGGTAAATAAAACCAAGTATTCCTCCTTCCATTGTAACGTTTTCCTACCAAAGGAGTCTTGTTTATCAATGGAGAGAATAAAAACTTATTACCCAGATGATGTACCTCCCCATCTAAAGTTCAGCTAACACCAACCTTCCTCCTATAAAAAACCCCATCAATTTCAGGCATAAAAGTGCACTTGGGAAAGGGAAGGGGTGTGGGAAAAATTACAAATGGAGCTAGGATTTGAAATGGTTGATTGTAATTTTCTATTCGGAAAAAGAAAACAAAAAACAACAACAAAAAACAAGACCCACCAACTTATGACATATGGAACTCTAGCACACACTTGTCCATGCCACTGAAATCTCCTAGATGTCTGTCAATGCCTCCCACCTCATTCAGGTGTGTTTCACTCTCCCTGGCTTACTCACCACCTACTCCCCCTCTAAATGATGTGCGTATCTTTCCTAGTAGATGCTGTAGACTTCACTGTTCTCCAATAAAGGCCCAAAGCCCAGGGCTCATGGCCATGACCTCCAGCATTCTCCTGGTCACATTTTTCCAACCCTCTTTGAAAGTATACCTGTGTAGCCTCAGCTGCCTCTGAACCGTCGCATGTTCCCTCTGTCCAGTTAATTGACCATGTTGATGATGAGGATGGGTGATGAGAGGTCAACTTTGTGGCATGGGTTCTCTCCTCCCTCTATTACACAGATTCCAAGGATGGGCCTCAAGTCTTCAGGCGTGCATGGCAAATCTTTTACACTCCGAGCCATCTCACCACTTTCTCCCTCCCCTCATTCTTTACTGCTTCTCCCTCCTAAACTGACCGTCCATTTGTTTGTGTGTGTCCTTCTCTACGTTGGCCCCTGTTGTAAACATTTGTGTTGTAAATGTCCCACACTGAGTTTTCGGTTTCTCCACGGAGCTGCATTTATTCATTGTCAGACCTTTCACTTAGTATTAGGTGTTCAATAGTCGATTATAGGAGGATAGTCTTGAGGGATGGGTTCAGAGGCAGAGAGAGGACAGGGATTTTAATCTTGAAATTTGTGAGTTGCAATATTCCTCACCCAAGTCAAAGCTGGCTATGTCTTGGCACAACCCATGTATGGAAACTCTTTCACTGTCGATATTAATTCTCTAGGCAGAGTCTCTTTTTATCTTCTTCCTATCTCCCCTGCCAGAAAGTAGCTCTTGCTCTTAATGGTCCCCAACACAAATATAATTTCTCCTAGTGTCATCATGCACATCACATGGCAGCAATGTCTCTACCCATTCCAGGGTTCACTTTCAAATTCTTTATGAATGGAGAACCGTGAATGTGGATGGTCAGACGGGCCTCACGAAAACTAAACTCAGGACCAGTCACTGTCACTCTTCCAGGCTTGCACTACATTACAGCCCCTCTAAGCAGACCAGTAATCGTTAAGGCTGTTAACATTATATACGGTTTGCAGCACGTGGGCCACTGAATTCACACACATGACAGAGTGCAAAAAGACCTTTTGGAGCATCTGGCAAGAAGGAACATAAAGCTCCCATCGGACATCTGTAGTGGCACAATCAGGGGCCAGGCTGAGAGGAGGAGCTTGCCTTCCTGGAAGCAGGGAACAGAATCGAGCATATGACATGTGACAAACCAGCTGGAGTGCAGGGGCATCTAGTCCTTTCACTTAGGAAATTCCACTTCCTTAAAATGGTCAACTTTATGTAAGTCTACACCCTGTGCTCTTTAGCTCTTTATTAGATTCCTCCAAGGATAAAGAGGCAGCCCCACCCCCTTATCTGTGCCCCAACTCCAGCCTGTGTGTGGGATGTAGCAAAAATGAGAGGTTTGCTGTAGTTTAGTTGGCTAGCAGGCTGGACACGGGCCTTCTGAGCTTCCAGGCTGGTAGATACCATCTGAAATGTGACATAGCCAGCCATATGTAATGTCTTCCATCAGGTTCTGCAATTGCTCCCGAATGTTTCTGTTTATGAAGAGGAACATTAAAATTTTAAACTTTTTCAGCCAGGCATGGTGACATATGCCTCTTACCCCAGCATTTAGGGAGGTAGAGGCAGGCAGATCTCTGTGAGTTTGAGGCCAGTGCCTGGTCTACAAAGCTAGTCCAGCCAAGTCTATGCAAAGATACCATGTCTCAAAAATGAATACATAAACAAATAAACAAACAAATAAATAAAAGATTTAGAAAATCTGCAAATACTGTCATTGCTCTTCAGCACATGCTAAGACTACCTGGGAAACAATGTCTTAAAAATAAATACATAGATAAAGAGATAGATAGATAGATAGATAGATAGATAGATAGATAGATAGATAGATAACTTCTTTTGAAAATCTACAAATACTGTCCTTGCTCTTCAACACATGTCCAAACGTTAGGTGAGAAGGCACCTAAAGTATGTGTGTTGCAACAAAACTCACCTCCTCTTTTCTCATGCATATACTGTCTGTGGCTGCTTTTCACTATTAGCTCGAATGGTCATGACAGAGAACCATGTGTCCGATGAAGACAAACTACTCATCTAGACTCTAAAATGTTTCTTAGAGTTTACGAGAGGGAAATGAGTTTTCACACTTTGAGGAAGAAAGACACCTTGCTTTTTCCCACAAGCTTCTTCAACCTCTTTTCCCATTAACACACGGGAGGGCTCTGGTGTCCTGTTGCTCTATCATTTCCTCAGCAGTCGGACAGTTCGCTGTTGAGAGAGGTGAAATTCCGAGACGGACTACACAATGCGTGTGTATCCCTAGCAAAATCAAGCAGAACACTTAACTATTTTAATCAGAGGTTTAAAATAAAGATTAAATAGGCTTCTGTGTACACAGAGTGGGAAAGTGTTAGACCCCTCCAGCACTGAATTATTTCCTTTACTGTCACAGGACCCAGCAATGGTTGGGAAGCAGAAAGCTTTGTCCCATTATCATCTGGTTAACAAGGGGAATTGACACTCTGCTCACAACTCTAAGGCATGCTCTAACCATATCAAAGAAATTGGACACCATTCTGGTTCTGGACATTCAATCTGTGACCTCCTACTATTAGACCACACATTTCAACTTATTTTCCCTCCTATGAAAATTCAAGAAGACCAAGTGAGCTGTTTTAATAAATCAAAAGGCACAAAGAGAAAAGAAAGGTTTCTTCCCTGTAGCCAGTGCTTTTGATCCATTTCATAAAAAAGAATTCCAAGTGGGGACTTTTGGTCAGGTACAAACATGGCTGTTATGGGCTAACTAGCAAACTGCTTTGGACCCATTAGATGTCTGATTCCTAAGAAGGTACACTCACATGAGGATAGTCCACACATCTTGTGTGAGCCTAGAACTCAGTGCCATGATATGTGTCAGATTTTAACCACTCCAGTGAGGTGACAGCTTTGGACTCCTTGCTAATATCAGGAGCTCTGAGAAGTGACTTAGCCTGCCTTTAGTCTTTGGTTTCTTTGTTTACAAAATCATACTTGCCTCTGAAAGTTACCCTAGGATTTTAAACTGGACCAAAATATATATTTAGGTATATATTTAGGTTGGCTTCATATTCACATCTGAGCATGTACACCGAGCAACAAATGCTCATTCCTTGTGATCGTGAGCTTCAAACACTCCAGGGAAAACGTAAAGTTTCTTACCAAGCATCAGTGCCAGGATGTGCCTCTGCAATGGGGCAGTGAGTTAGCTCAGCCCTAAAGAGGAGAACGTATTCAGAGCTTTATTACAGCCTTTACTTAATCCCATGGGAAGGCAATGCTGGTATCATCCTGTTTTTGTGTATGTTTAGACTTTTTCACAGCAACATCTTTCGAAATGCTGTGGATTTGAATTTTTTTTGTTTGGTTGCCAGTTTCTCACTACCCACAGTCCAGTTATGAATCAGCTGGTGGTCAGATGACTGACACCACAACTTTTGGCTTCCCTGGTGCTAGAGAAGGTTGGGCACTTGTCTCCCCTGGGAAGAGGAGAGAGACAAGTCCATTCCCTTTGTTGAAAAATCAAATTCAAGCACTTGATTCAATGCCCTTGCACCTCCTACCTCTAGGGAATTAGGCTCTCTCCTACGAAGCAGTCTCTTGGAACCTAGATTACATCCAGACCACAATGTGACAGATTTTCTTTCACAGTGTTTTCAAAATTTCCCACCCAAATTGAAATTGCAAAAGAGCAGAATAGGGATCAAAGTAGAACTGTGCAATCCTTCTGAACATCTCATGCCCTCTGTGGTTCTGGATTTGCATTTGGAGTAATCTCCTTTGCCTCCCTAGCTCACTCCTTCCAATTCTCATGTGTCAGCCACAATACAGCACATTGAGGGCTATAGAATTAGGAAGCAAGATGTTGTTATATTTGCTTAAAGCTTCCTCCAGCAAAAAACACAGTAATTAAACAAACACAACAAAACATAACTATAAACTGGACTAAGTGCTCTGCATAGGGCAGGTACCTGACATGGCAACACATCCGTGAAAAGAGCCGATTTGCATTTAAAAGGTAGAAATGAGTCCTTCAGTGTCTAGAAGCTACAAAGACAAGGGACATTCAATTGCATTCCCAAGTCTCAGCCCTGTGTTCATTCTTTCCCAGAGGAAATGTTTACATTAAGATGATAAGGCTTTTGCCAGCAACCCACCATCTCTGAGAGCCACAGTTGAAACTTCCATAGTTTTCTGAATTTATATTATATTTTATGTACATTGGTATATTGTATGTATGTTTGTATGTATGTGTAAGGGTGTCAGATTCCCTGGAACAAGGTTTACAGGCAGTTGTGGGATGTCATGTGGGTGCTGGGAACTGAACATAGGTCCTCTGGAAGAACAACAAGCATTCTTAACTGCTAAGCCATCTTTAGCCAAACTGTCATCATTCCATATCCTAATATAAATAATTTCCTGCACTCTCCACTGAGGATGCATGTAGATACAAATCAGAGGAAGATTCTATGAGCACAGGTTACTTGGGATAAAAAGCAAAGGTTTACAGTACTGTGTCCTTTTGATGGGAAAGTTTGAGAGATCAGGATGTGGAGGAAAGCAATTGAATATCGTCGGGCCACAGGGAGAAAATTTACTACAGATATCTCTCTTCATTCATTTTTCTCTTGTAGTAATATGCTTGAAGCTGCATTCTTTATAAAAAAGTAGAGGATTGGTTTGGTTTAGTTGGGGGTTCCAGAAGAACAAGATGAAAACATCTGCTTTCTGACATGCACTTGCAGATCATTCTTCAGTGGCAGGGTCCTAACAGGGAGGTGGTCAGGAGATGAGAATATTAAAAAAATAATCATAATAAAAGATTGGAAAGTTGGGGTTGGGAGGCCTTGCACAAGTTATGCCAAAAAAAAAAAAAGCTCACTAAGAAGTACAGCATCTTATATACATTTTTTCCTGAAAGAGAAAAGGGGTCAAAGCCAACAGAAGCAATCATATAATGGGAAAAAGTGAGCAAGAAGCTAACCAAACAATGTTACATGAAGGAACACAGAATGTCTCAAGAACATTACAGACTCAGTACACAGCGGCCCTGGACTGGTAACCATAGCCCCATACAGGTGGGAAGAGTTGGGTTCTTGAGTTCTTAAGCCACAGTTCACCCAAGGTGTGGTCCCCGACATTGCTGGCTCTGTCAAGCATGTTTCCGATTTTAGTAAAAGATCTGTGTTCCTTTCCTCCAAACATCAGGTCCTCAGGGAAAAGTTCTAAATCAGCCCTCCAGCGGCCATCTTTGGGAGAAAGCCTAAAAGCAGAGGGCATCACAGTGACAGGTGCATGTGTGCTCATAACAAAAGGCATTTGGAGTCATGCTGATTCACAGTTCATTCTGGTGGGAGCAACCGCACACATCCCTAAGAAAGGTAGTTAATCTATTCATGAAGATAGAGCCCTCATCACCTCCACACCAGGCCCCCACTCTTCAAGTTTCCACCTTTGACCAAAAACACAGTGAGAACCAGAGTTCAAGCACATGAACTTTAAGGGTCAAACTCCAACCAACCATTGCACAGAATTTTAGTAAATTACTTTTTAACTTTAAGTTTGAGAACAACTTTGAGGTTAGCAATGGCCAATATTAAAACTTACTTCACTAATAAAATCACTTGCTTTTTAAATAACTCAATTTCAAGTTATGTTCAATAGCATCCGAAAACAGGAGGAAAGAACAGTAAGGGTGTAATCAAGGAAAGGGAGGAAGGAAGAAAGAGAAGGAAAGAAGATAAAGGCAGAAACGTGGGAAGAGACATTGTAAGAAGCAAAGGGAAAGAGGAAAGGGATGTACAATTGCACTGCACTTACAGTACCTGGCTCACTTAGGAGTTGGTGTTATAGTTACCTGAAAACTCTTCATTCAAACTAAACAGACTTCTTAAACAGTTTCTGGGAACTTGCCTATTGCTTACCAAGCTCTGCCTTCAGTATTAAAAGCACAAATTGGAGGCTCCAAGCAGCCCTCTCTTAACCTAGAGATCTGAAACAAAAACACTTAGAATGCAGTATCTGCAGAGCTGTTAGATCGTTTACAATTCTAATCCAAAGAAAAGAATATTTACCATCCGTCTATCAACTAAATATTATCAGTCTATCTGCTGGCTATGTCTACCAACTTTGTTTTATTTTTCTAATTCTTTTTTGTTATTAATTACAGTTTTTCACTTTGTATCCCAGCTATAGACCCCTCCCTCAGCCTCTCCCAACCCCTCCCTCCCTCATCTCCTTCCATGCCCCTCCCCAAGTCCACTGATAAGGGAGGTCCTCCTTCCCTTTCCTTATAGGTTAGGTCTGATAAGGACTGGTTGCATTGTCCTCCTCTGTGGCCTGGTAAGGTTGCTCCCCACCTCAAGGGGAGGTGATCAAAGAGCCAGCCACTGAGTTCATGTCAGAGACAGTCCCTGTTCCCATTACTAGGTAGCCCATTTGGACAATGAGCTGCCATGGGCTACATCTGTGCAGGGGTTCTACAGGTTCTAGGCTATATCCATGCATGGTCCTTGGTTGGAGTATCAGTTTCAGAAAAGACGCCTGCCTAGATTTTTTGGTTCTGTTGCTCTTCTTGTAGAGCTCCTGTCCCCTCCAGGTCTTTCTATCTCCCCCTTCTTTCATAAGATTCTGTGTACTCTGCCCAAAGTTTGGCTTTGAGTCTCAGCATCTGCTTTGATACCCTGCTAGATAGAATCTTTCAGAGGCCCTCTGTGGTAGGTTCCTGTCCTGTTTCCTGTTTTCTCCCTCTTCCGATGTCTGTCCCATTTGTCTTTCAGAGTGAGGATTGATCATCTTACCCAGGGTCCTCCTTCTTGATTAGCTTCTTTATGTATACAGATTTTAGTATGTTTATCTTATATTGTATGTCTAATATCCACTTATAAGTGAGTATATACCATGTGTGTCTTTCTGCTTCTGGGATACCTCACTCAGGATGATCTTTTCTAGTTCCCACCATTTTGCCTGCAAATTTCATTATGTCATTATGTTTTTAACTGCTGAGTAGTATTTCATTGTGTAAATGTACCACAATTTCTGTATCTATTCCTCAGTTGAGGGACATCTGGGTTATTTCCAGATTCTGGCTATTACAAATAAAGCTGCTACAAACATGGTTGAGCAAATGTCCTTGTCAGATGGTTCAGCTGTTAAAGGCTAGGCTAACAACCATAAATATAAGAGTCTACCAACTTTGAATGATAGAGTTAACTGCCATTCCATCCTTATGGTCATTTTATTCAGTCAGACAGGCAGCCAGACTATGACACAATAAGAAGTAAAGCTCCCAGATCCTGTGTACACAGCCTGACTGAATGCTGAGGAGTGCATCAGAACACATGGATTTGGGTGGCTTTGCAACATGACATTTCACTCAGGCTGCATATAAACCCTGTTCTTAGAACTGCAGCACCCTGCCTTGCCTAATTCATGTTCTCTCTTATTCTGAGAATAATGTTAAATGAACAGCAGGAAGGATAAAGGGAGAAGTCATGTTCTTTCCAAGAGAAAGCAAATGCTGTCACCAAAGGGCCAGGCTGCTTCCAAGTGAAACCTCACATAAACAGACATGGCTCCAGAGTTCAGAAAGGAGTGTGGTCAGGATGAGAGTTAAATTTGAGGCACATTAAGGTATGAAACTTTTCAGCCTGGGAAGGGAAAAGGCCAGGATTGCTTCCCAAGCAATGTCAGTAGCTCAAAGAGCAGCAGAAAAACACAAAGACAAAAGCAGCAGGAAGCAGGTCCAAGATAAAGAAGTGAGAATGTAGTGAGTGTTGTTTCTTAAGAAGATGGAGACCCAGGAAAATAGCTTGTATGTAGAAGAACAGAATACAGAGAAAAATGACCTAACCAACAAACTCTGGTCTTAAGAAAGCCAGAGTTAGCTTTGAGGTGGATTAAGGTGGAGAAATAAACCATTTGACCTGTCGAAGTAGAGCTCAAGTTCTCTCTACAGAATGAGACCCGTTGTTGAGCTGGCTCTTATGTCTAGCTTAACACAGTAAGAAATAAATTAACCCCCGTAGGCTCTCTCTGGCTGTTTTTAACCACGAGAATAAAGTTTTCATAAGAAACATGTCATTCATTGCCCTGAAATAAAACACACAGAGACTCTAGAAAGAATCTTCATAGTTTAGTACTTAATGTGGGAAAACTGTATTGTTCAATGTTATTTATGTATTCCTGCCTGGAATGTATAACCCAAATGTAATCATAAGGAAAGAAGTTAACTTCAAATGAGGAATACAGCTTTCCTTTTTTTGAAGTACTGTGTTCTTCAGAATGCACCAGCATCATGATAAGGCAGAGAAAGGCTGGCGAAACAGCCCATATTAAAGAAAACTAAATGGAAGGAGCTGCTGAATGTACAACCTTACCCTCCATTCAGCTGTGAGCTGGTGAGACAAAACTGGACTGGTCTTCATTAAGGTCATTTGACAAAGGCAGAAAACTGATGGTAGCTTAGTAAAATGTGCTATATTAATATTGCATTGGCTGAAGGTGATAGTTTTACTGTGATGATGAGAGAAATATCCCTACTGTGTAAGCATGCACTTATGTACTTACAACCCATGCAACCAGGGTGGCAGGGAGAGGTCGCAGGGGAACCTGCTTAACCAGTGCAAACAACCAGGCTGGTCTTATTTGCATCAAGAGCTTATACTCTATACACACCATGGCAGGTGTGAATTTATATCTGCTCTATTGCAATTTGTAAGAAATGAAATTAGATTATTAAAGGTGCTCTTAAAAAACAAGGTTAACACTAGAGAGCTTAACTCTAAAGTTGACTTGAACTTCTACTTAGATCTGTATTTGTGTTGTAATAGTTTAATGCTAAATGGAGAGGTGTATATTTATGCACACACACACGCACACACACGCACACACACACACACACATATGTAGGAATGTAATAATAATGAAAAGGTCTATCACCTTCAGAGTGGGGGAGCCATGAAAGGGCTCAAGGGAGGGCAGCTGGGAGGGGCTGGAAGGAGGAAAGGGAAGAAAGTGATTTAATTCTAATTTAATCAAGAGCACATGTTTTAAAAGAAAAGAAAAAATAATCAATTAAGCAATTGGAAATAAGTGAAAAGGGTCAAGATAGGCATGAATGTCTCTCCAGTACAGATCCTCTTACACCTAAGTCACGCAGAAATCAAAGCAAGTCAAAGTGTTCCTTTTCGTACTCCCCGCCTGTTACCTTCAGTTCCCAGTGTGCCACACAGGCAGAATTGCTCGTGGGGATTTCAGGAAATTTTAGAAGCAATTAATTTTCCCTGTTTTTACATTTGACAAGAGGTCACTTTATGATGCTATGTGTTTACGTATTAGAGTGTTCATCTAAAAAAGTTAACACCGGAAGTGTTTCAAATTTTGAACTATGGTGCAGAAATTCAGAATATTTGTTTAGACATATTTTAACATGAGATTCAAGTCAAACCAAGTTCATTTGTTTTCTATATGTATTGTACACATGCTCTAAAGGTCCCTTTACACAGTATTTTTAGTGTACCTGCATCTTGACTATGACCCATCCCATGAGGGCAGGCGGAAAGCTTTCCACCTGTAGTGTCATGTAAGCACACCAAAACTTGGAGATTTAAGAGCTTTTAAGATTGTTTTTTTTTCTTTTGGGCTTCAAAGCTTCAGAGAACGGACATGAGTAACGACTTCCCTGATCAGGTCAAAGGGTCCATTGGTCTGCAGAAGCCTGGCCATGAGCAGTTGCCTTTCTCAGACATTCTGCCCTTGAGCACTTTCTGAAGAAAGTTAGCACGTGGACAGAGATGATGGCTTCAGAGTACATCAAATGCTCAGGACCTGCCAGAAAAATATAGAGTACAATCTAGTCAAGAAGTTTCTTGCCGCATAACCCCAGGGCTCAGCAATGAGCAGGAGAACTATGAGGCTAGCCTATGTGTGACTGTCTCAAAGAAAGGTGACTCGGGATGTCATTCCCCAGGTGGTGCAGATAAAGAGAGAAGATGAAGCTCCAAAACAGGGCAGTACAGATGCCGAGATATTTGTTCTTTGATATTCCTTATCAGTATGTTGGTCACATTATGATCTTTTCACCTTATTATTTCCCATCTTCTCGCTTCTCTGTTTTTTTTTATTTTTATAACTCTTCATTCCTGAATTTTCTGTAATTGATGTTTTCCAATGCATAGAAATGGAATTATCATAACTACTTTGTGTAGTGATCTGATCCTTCATGGCTGACTAAGACTTCTAACAATTAGCTTTTATGTGCTGGCTAAAAAACAAAACAAAACAAAAAATTCTGAAGGTCCCAGTGCCTACAAAAATGAACACATTTTCTGCTTCATTCATTGGGAGAAGGGTGAAAAGTGACTACAAGAAACTCTTTTATAAATATTTGGGGGCATTCTCCTCGATCAAAAAGGTAGAAGAGATTGCAGGATTCATGGGGCTTTTTCCATTCACTCTTTTCCATCATAGTTGCTTTTAAAAATTCACTTCTCATGAGTGAGAGAAAGGAAGGTTTAATCAATAAAAGTATTTTTAAGTGCCAATTCCATACTTTCTATTGTTTCCAAAGAGGAGGAACTATGCTCCAGTCCACTTACAATCAGTGACAGGTCTGGTGAGGGAAAAACCAGGCTAACTTTACAAGCCATAACACTTTCTTAGTCTTGGAAAAATTTGTCATTGCTCCTGAAACAAGCCAGCTGCCATGCAGATTACCAAAACACAATTCTCCAAAAGTCTCTCCTGTGAGGCACTGTGCTTTAGAGTTAACTTTGTCCACATCTAGACCATACACATGAACTTTGAGCCACAGTGGAGAGAGACAGTATAGGAAAACATCAGAAAGATCTTGCTTTTGTAGAGAATACTAGCCAAGTGGAGCTGATGAAAAGTGGCTAAAATTATGAAAAGTAGCTAAAAACGGATTTTTGTATGATTTTTTAAATTTTTTAACATTTTTATTTTATTTTATATTAATCACAGGTTATGTAGTTTGTATCCCAGCCATAGCCCCCTCCTGCATTCCCTCCCTATACCCCCCATCCCTCCCTCATCTCCTCCCTGCCCCTTTCCAAGTCCACTGATAGGGGAGGACCTCCACCCCTTCCATCTAACTCTAGCTTATCAGGTCTCTTCAGGACTGGGTGCAATGTCCTCTTCTGTGGCCTAGCAAAGCTGCTCCTCCCTCGGGGGGTCGGGGGTGGGTGGTCAAAGAGCCAGCCATTGAGTTCATGTCCGAAATAGTCCCTGTTCCCCTTACTAGTGTACCCACTTGGATATTGAGCTACCATTTGCTACATTCAAGCAGAGGTTCTAGGTTATATCCATACATGGTCCTTGGTTGGAGAAACAGTCTCATAAAAGACCCCTGTGCCCTGATATATTTGGTCTTTGCAGAGCTCCTGTCCTCTCCAGGTCATACTAACTCTTTCTTCTTTCATATGATTCCCTGTACTCTGCCAAAGTTTTGTGTTATGTGTCTTAATATCTGCTTTGATACACTGCTCGGTGGAGTCTTTCAGAGGCCCTCTGTGGTAGGCTCCTGTCCTGTTTCTTGTTTTCTCCTACATTCAATGTCCATCCCATTTGTCTTTCTAAGTGAGGATTGATCATCTTACCCCGGGTCCTCTTTATTGTTTATCTTCTTTAGGTGTATAGATTTCAGTATGTTTATCCTATCTTACAGGTCTATATAAGTGAGTATACACCATGTGTGGTTTTCTGCTTTTGGAATACCTCACTCAGGATGATCGTTTCCAGGTCCCACCATTTGCCTGCAAATTTTATGATTTCCTCATTTTTAATTGATTTTTAATTTATGAGAACCTGAGGTAAATGATAGACATTTCTTCCTTCAAGGAGAAGGCAGTATGCAGCTGCAAATCTGCAAGGAGCATGCTGGATGACATTAAGAGGAACAGCATAGCAGGTGTCACAAGAAATAAGACAAACTTGTTCCATGGACTCTTGGATTGACCATAAAGAAGCAACTGCCTTTGGGAATACATTACATCATTCTCACTTGGAAGCAAGAAAGCAAACCAGCTGCTAGTCTGTCTGGTTTCTTTCATTACTGTCCCTTTTAAGAACAGAAAGAATCCCCAAGCTGGTAGGAAGCCTTGGAGATCAGCCTTTTAAACAAAGACACTGGTCTATACTTTTTCAAGTTGAAGCGATAGCCAGTTCTCAACCTCTAGCACATGACCATTTCCCTGCTAAAGAAAGCAGAGCCCTCGGTCAACTAATACAAACACGCTGCAAGCTAGCCCCACCACATTTCCAGATCTCACCCTTGTGCTGGCTTTATATTCCCTTTAACTCAGGCTTTTCAGGATTTTGTCACTTTACAGAGGACAGTCACCAGGATTTCCACGTGGTTGTTTACCGTAGTTAAAACTCAAAGAAGTTTAATAGGTTCTGCTGCGCTTGAGCTAGTCTGTCACAAGCCACCAGATCCAAGTGACTTGACTAACTACATCATCACTGCCTCACGCTTTTGACAAATATCTTCCTGTTTACCTTTGTAGGTTTCACAGCAGCAGCCTCCCTCGTGTCCTTGGCTTGGGCCCTAGCCTCCTACCAGAAGGCTCTTCGGGACTCCCGAGATGACAAAAAGCCCATCAGCTACATGGCCGTCATCATCCAGTTCTGCTGGCATTTCTTCACCATCGCCGCCAGGGTCATCACATTTGCCCTCTTTGCCTCTGTTTTCCAGCTGTACTTTGGAATATTCATTGTCCTCCACTGGTGTGTCATGACCTTCTGGATTGTCCACTGTGAGACAGAGTTCTGTATCACCAAATGGGAAGAGATTGTGTTCGACATGGTGGTGGGCATCATCTACATCTTCAGTTGGTTCAATGTCAAGGAAGGCAGGACACGCTGCAGGCTTTTCATTTACTATTTTGTAATCCTTTTGGAAAATACAGCCTTGAGTGCACTCTGGTACCTCTACAAAGCTCCCCAGATTGCGGATGCGTTTGCCATCCCTGCACTGTGCGTGGTTTTCAGCAGCTTTTTAACAGGTGTTGTTTTTATGCTGATGTACTATGCCTTCTTCCATCCCAATGGGCCCCGATTTGGGCAGTCACCAAGTTGTGCTTGTGACGACCCTGCCACTGCCTTCTCTCTGCCTCCGGAAGTGGCCACTAGCACACTGCGGTCCATTTCCAACAACCGCAGTGTTGCCAGTGACCGAGATCAGAAATTCGCAGAGCGGGATGGATGTGTACCTGTGTTTCAGGTGAGACCAACTGCGCCACCCACACCATCATCTCGGCCACCACGGATTGAAGAATCAGTCATTAAAATTGACCTGTTCAGGAATAGGTACCCAGCGTGGGAGAGACACGTGTTGGACCGAAGCCTGAGAAAGGCCATTTTAGCCTTTGAATGTTCCCCATCTCCTCCAAGGCTGCAGTACAAAGACGATGCCCTTATTCAGGAGAGGCTGGAATATGAAACCACTTTATAAGACAGAGGAGCCACAGTGTCCACATGAAGGAGTGACAGCAGGGCTGTGGCAATGATGACACCTTATCCAAGTGAATGGCAGTGAGCTACATGTTTTTTAGTCCAAACATTCTCATGGTATGGTTTGATCTTCCATCAGCGGACTGCCTGCTGCTGGCGTCCATTCAAGCCAGCAGTGCTGAGAGTCCCTTACTCTGCCTTGAGGGGCAATGCCAACTTAGTATGACTGTTGCTACCAGAATCCTCCAGCACAGGCTAGGGGCACATTCACTGGAGGGTACAATTATTATGAAAAATGTTGCCTCTAATCATTAGGGTATTTTGATGGAGTTTACTGATTTTTGCATAAATATGTTCACACACCACAACCACCACCACCACCACCACTACCACCATCACCACAACCAGCCCTCTATCAGAAGAGTTAAGGTGGGGCTGGAAGGATGGCTGAGTGGGTAAGCATACTGACTGCTCTTCCAGAGGACCTAGGTTTGATTTTCGGCACCCACTTGGCAGCTCACTGAAATTCTAGCTCCAGGAGATACAGTGCCCATTTTTGGCCTCCTCAGGCACTGCACACATATGGTGCACATACATATATGCAGGCAAAACACCCATACACATAAACTAAAAATAAATCTCAAAAAGAAGAAGAAGAAGAAGAAAAAGAAGAAGAAGAAGAAGAAGAAGAAGAAGAAGAAGCAGCTTAGGTGATTTCCGTGATGCAAAGCTAAGAACAGACTCCGGGGGGAAAAGCAGTATGTTTGGAAAGGTTCCATAAATCTTTTTCTCTTTAGTAAGCCAGTAGCATCTGTGGCAAAGCCTGAAGAGTGGACAGCAAGACTCAAGTGTTTACACTTATACTAGCATTGATGGAATGATTCTTTTTCTATACATTTCAGGATTTGTTTTTTTACTTTAGGTTTTGCAGTTGAGAACACCCTTTATGACAGAAATCCTATGCAGCACATGTATGGCTTTTGATGAGACCAAGGAGCTCAATATCCATGATATAAAATAATAATCATGATTCAGTGTTGAATTGCAAAAATACAAAGAGCAGTTGGGGGAGGAACAATATGAGAGTCGGATCCTCAGGAGTGTGCAGCTCAAATTGGAATGTACCCACAGAGCCATGGGAGAGAAAAAGGTGCTGTTTCCAGGTCTGTTTCCAAGTGCAGAAAGAGCATGGGTCAGCAGGTGTGATTCCAGAAACTACATGCCACGTCTTTCTAGTGCCAAACTTTGTCCAATCACAGAACTGATATGGAATCCCCCAAAACTGAGAATAAGTGGTGTCACAGGGCAAACCAGAGAAGAATAATCAGGTTCTCTGCTGTGTACAGATTTACACTCTCCCATCCAAGGTCAAAGTGATGTGTCTCCTAGAGACTCTGGGACAGCTTTTAGCAAGCGTGAGCACACAGATGCAGCATGTATGCTGTCAGAGAACTGCTTGGACTGCTTGAGGGCTTACCACTCCATCAGCTAAGATTTGTATTCAAATCATCTGTAAAGTCGCGCTCTTACAAGCTTCTGAGTTTTAAATACCTCCGTACAGCAAGTAAACATTCCCGCTTTCTGTTCTCAGTGTCCTTGGTCATGGTGCTTTTTGTTGCATTAAAAGTGCCGGTCAAACTTTGATAGTATTTTTTTATAGTTGGTGCAGAGTGGAATAACTCATGGATTATTTCAATATTTTTGTAATAAAAATATAGGGTGTACATATAGGCATTGTTGCTTTTTTTATAGACTTGGAGTTATTTAAAATATGTTAAATGTCATATTCACGTGGGATGTCAGAATCTGGTCTACAAATCCATCAGCTTGCCTTGGCAGATTGAAAACACTTGTCTCTGGCGAGATCACCTTACTTTTTTGCAATTTGATGTCCCCAAGAACCTGCACAGGGGTGCTATCAGAGTCTCAAGTGAAGAGGGAAGTAACCTAATCAGAAAGGGCTTGTGAAGACTGGCCAATGTCTCCCAGGAAATCAAAGATGTGATTTCTTTCATCCATCCATTAGAACAACCTGACCACAGTGGAAGATGTCTTAAACTTTCCTGCCTGGTTTTATACTAACCCAGCTGATACATAAAAGATTAGTCAAGTCAAACAAAAAGAAGGAAGAAAGTCAGTTTCATTTAATTGTTCATTTAAAATAGTCAATATCTAGAGCCACCACCTGAAATGGATGTGTCGTCCAAAGACTTGTCCCTGAAGTGACATCCACAGGAAGAGACAGAGGGCTCAATCTAGGACTTCTTTTGGTACAAAGTCCCAAAGCAACTTTTTAAGACAGACGATTTTTATCAGACATATTTCCTAATACTGAATGATTTGACCCTTCAAGCAAGATTTCCACTACAGTACACTAATCTTTTGTTGAAATGAAGAAATATTACCTTGCCACAGTAAAGCACCAGGAAGACACTCGGCTTCTACCAAATGGTGAACACATCCCATTCCACTGTAGAAGGGAATCACAAGAATTTGGGCAGATACTTCGCTGTTTTGCAGAACCATGAGTTTTTAACTTCATTAGTTCCAAGACAACTTCTAACTGCTGCGCTCTGAACTGATCTTCCCGGGTGGACTGCAGTGTTGATTCTGTGAGGGAATAACAGTTACATTGTAACAGTGTCTAGCCAAACAATCCAACAGGATTCTCCACTCTTCCATCCTGTAAGTTCTAAGTTACTTCTCAATTTGATCTCACCTGTGACATGCTAAGGGTTAAAACAGCTGCGGGAATAGAAGGTAGTGTGTGTGCTGTGCTTTGTCTTGATGGTAATATAGGTAGTCAAAGAGATGTAAAAGCTTCATATTTTCCCAGTCATTTCCCAAATACTGCAAGTGTTCTCCAACCTAACTTATGAGAAAATTATGACGTTAGTGAATGATGAATTCTTAAGGAAACAAGTTATCTACCATGTTATAGTTGTGACTTTCCAATGTAAGAAAAGCAAACGACAACAATCAAAATATCACTCCAGAAAGACTTAATCTTGCTCTGCTGATCCAGAGAGCACATACTGTCATCAGGCTGTTCTAGAATATAAACACAAGGCAGGGTTCAACGAGACATCATTAATGCACAAAGGAACAATTTTCATTCTTCCTAAAATGTTATTTTCATATGACATGAGGTTCTGCACAAAGTAGCTAGAAAATAATCAAAGGGGTGAGTAATGGCTAACATACAAATGAAAATGAGATCCTCTCTGTCTTGAGCTGAGACTTCCTGGGTCTGAACACACTTTAACTCACATGAAAGCAGAAACTTGCACTCTGCCCAAAGTTTGGCTAAGAGCCTCAGCATCTTCTGAAAGAAGGGGGAGATAGAAAGACCTGGAGGGAACAGGAACCCCATAAGGAGAGCAAGAGAACCAAAATATCTGGGCCTAGGGGTCTTTTCTGAGACTGATACTCCAACCAAGGACTATTCATGGAGATAACCTAGAACCCCTACACAGATGTAGCCTATGGCAGCTCAGTCTCCAAGTGGGTTCCCCAGTAATGGGAACTGGAACTGTCTCTGACATGAACTCAGTGGCTGGCTCTTTGATCATCTCCCTCTGGGGAAGGGGTGCAGTCTTACCAGGCCACATAGGAAGATAATGCAGACATTCCTGATGAGACTTGATAGGCTAGGGTCAGATAGAAGGGTAGGAGGACCTCCCCTATCAGTGGACTAGGGGAGAGGAATGGGAAGAGAAGAGGGAGGGAGGGGGAAAGAGAGGGGATGAGGGAGGGGACTACAGCTGTGATCCAAAGTGAATAAATTGTAATAAATTTAAAAATAAATTTAAAAAAATCTCCTAACAATGGATAAAAAGGCATGAGCTTGCTACCTTGTAGTTTCAATGTTTGCACGGGGTGGTAATGTTTTTTTTTAAGATAAAAACTTCTCTAGTTAGCATTTATAAATTAACTCATACTTAAAGAACCCAGGTATATACACATTAACCATGCTGAGACTCCATTTGTATAGAAGAAAAGCAATTTTCCATGCCTATCAAAGTCTGAATCCCAAGAAATTACGTCCTTTACATTCCCTATACACATTATTCTGCTTACCTGTGTCTTGTCCAGTTCAGGAACTACCTTTTCAGATACTCCATGAAAATTCATTTGTGGAGAATACTATTAGCCCAACAGATGAAATATTCCCCTTACCAAGAGTTTGAGATTCTGTAATTCAAGTGTTATCAATAGACAAATTCAAAAATAATCTGAAAATAACTAATCTGAGGATAAATGTAAAATAGTGAATCCCTAAACACCCAGTTTACCCTGTTATTCATAAGTGAAGTGATGTGGGCTGGCATGATAGTTCAGCAGGCAGGCCGAGGTGCCATTAAACCTGATAGATTAATCCTCAGAACTCATACGGTAGAAGGAGGAACTGATTCCATCAAGTTGTCCTCTGACTCCCACATACATGTCATGACATGTGCATGGCCGAACCTGTATGCATTAAGTAGACAGATCAAATGATAGATGATAAGTAGATAATGATAAATAGGTATTGATAGAGTCTAGATAGATTGAAAGATGATAGATAGATTCATTGATGATAAATGATAGATAGATAGATAGATAGATAGATAGATAGATAGATAGATAGATAGATAGATAGATGATAGATTTTTAGAGTTTTGTGCCTATAAGATGGCCCAGCAATAAATCTAATAACTGCAAAAAGATGCAAACCTGACCTGAATTTGATCCCTGAAGCTCATGGAATATTGTAAAGAGAGATCCAGCTCTACAAAGTTGTCCTTTGACCTCCATACACACACCATGGCACACATGTCCTTCCACACACACATGATAAACACACAGACACAAACAGACAGAGACAGATACTCATAAGTATACACACACAAATACACACACACACAAATTTAGAAATGAATGTGAATAGTTTAAATCTCCATGACTTTTTGAAATCACTATAGGTGTGTTGCTAACATAGAGACCAAAATATGAAGTACATTCTGCTGTTTAATGTATAGGAAGTGACATATTATTGACATGTGACCTTTTAGACAAGAACTTTTTATTTATTCCTTTTTAAAAAATCAGCTGTCCATACAGTTCAGGCCTATGTGACATGCAATTCCTTGCTCCTGGTTTGAGTGAACCTTTTCATCCTTATGCATTTCATTTTTAAGTGGCTTAATAGAATAGTTTTACATCTCTTCAAAGTTCCCTGAACACATTGATTAAGCCAAGGACAACCTTTACATCTATACACAGTTGTGTTAGGTGATAGTCACTCTCAAATGCACTAGAGTGGAAGCAAATTCTGACACAATGTTTAGACAAAAATCCAGTGAATTTATTCTAATAAACTACTTTCTAGACTAAATATATGCTCCTTTGAATTCTCCACGTATTTTTGCCATTAGCCATGACTGTTTCTATATAAAGCTTGGGTGAGATGCCTGCATGTTCATGTTTCCAAGGAGAATTCCTTAAAGCCTCTTTTAAAAATAGTTTCATCTGTCTTTTAGAATCTGACTCTGTGAGGATGAGGGAGGCAGAAGCTGACAACATAGCAGGACTGACATAGACCTTGTTATAATTTTAGTGATGGACACAAATCATTTCACATTCCTTTGACCAGTAATCTGGTGTCACTTTTGAAAATAGTCAAAGCCGTTACTTCTGCCAGCTTTAACTTAAGACACCACTCTGTTACCCAAAAGTTGATGCTTTGAAAGTGACTAGGAATAGATAATTTCACTTTAGTCCTCATTGCTGAGTCGCTTTTCCCAACTCTTGTATCCAGGTGAGAGGTGACTCAGCCACTAGTGCCATCCTTTCTCCTCTCCCAATCTTCTGTAGTAGCATCAGGCCACCACAGAGCTCTCTGTTGACAGGCCTTGTTCAGTTGCTGTCCTGAAAATGGGCCCATAACAAGACTGCATACTTTCCTGTGATGAACAGCCTCAACAGGATCACTACCCATTCAAAAGTAAAACTGCAGCATGTGGGTGGAATTGGGTAAAAATGTAATGAGTCATTTAATTTTACTAATTGTAGCAATTAGGCTAGCTCACAAGCAGCTACTACACCAGAGAGCCAAATGTAAAAAGTGGCATGTGCCCACAGGGACTAAGAAACTCCTGAAGGAGTGGTCAAGGCATTAGATAACCTCAGGTCTACCTGACCCTTCCTCTTGATTCCATGAGGAAGCGGTGATTAGACTCTTATTATATTGCATGTAGCAATAGTTACAGAAATGCAAAGCTTAGCAACCTGCATGTCCCTGGGCTTTGCTACTCAAGGATGCTGACTGCTCTTGACTTGCCTAATAATTTCATTAAAATGCTTACATATTACACTGATATAACACAGCCTCAGAAATAAACTAAGTTGAATATTACTTTGGTTATTTTGTTCGCATATAGATTTCCTTGCTGTTTGACTTCCTTATCAGGTAGAGTATCATTATTAGGAATTTGCAATATGTTAGCACTGTACTGACCACCCTCACCCCTGGGATTCCACTACCCCTCACACCCACCAGTGAGTGACATCATTTTCAGATGGCACAGCTTCAGCTGAGAGCTGGTAAGTGGCTTGCCAACGGCACCACAAGTAAGCTAGAGAAACCTGAAGATGAAAGCTAAGCCCAGCTTCTACCAACTGGAAGATTTCCAAGGACAGTGGCTATCCCACCAAAGCCTACTTTTGATTCAGCAAGTTAAATGGAAAAACAGAATTATGTTCTGATTTTTTTTCCAGGAACACTTCAAAAAACTCAAATATGTCTGCCAAAATGAAAATCTAAAAGACGTTTCGATGGTGAGAAGTGGAAGTCCCTATCATAAGAACCTGAACACTACTTCAGGTCTCACTCACTGTGGGTGGTCAGTGCTTTTATTTTTTTCATTTACACAGTAGTCCCCATTCCACGACCCTGCCCTGCACTAAATGAAGTCTGAGATTTAAAGTAACCTGAGGCTTTTATCCTGTACTCTTTCCATGTCTCCCATTGTTATCCATTTAGACAGACAATTAACTAATCAAAACTCCCTAGAGAAAAAGAGAGACTTTGAGATGACATTGTTTTCATATTATAAGCTAATTCATTTCCATTGCTGTATTTTACTAAACTTTGTTTAATATCTTATATGTCACTAAATTAATGTTTACGAAGAGTTTTAAAGTAGTATACCTAATCTAGAAATGGTGTCTCAAATTGTAGAGTTAGATTTAAAGAATATACCAAGTGTTTATCAAATATTTGTTGAATTCTAAAGCATAGCATGTTCTCTTCCCTCCCAACTTAAAGGCAATGAAATATATGACCAAGTGCCAACCCGCCCATCGATGCCAGTGCATAGGAACAAGCATTATATAGAAACTGTGCATGTTGCTTTAACAGGTGCTGAAAATGTAGCAGAAAATAAGCCAAACAATTTTCCACCCTAGCCGTTTGTTTTTAAAATCCTCTCAATGTTCAGTTTCAATGACATACCCAAAGCAGTATCTTACCTTCCCACCTTAGTTTAAAAAGGTCTTGAGGAACTTATGTTAAATTTGAGGTCAGTTACTTTAACAGAATATTAAAGGAAATCCACATTATTTTACAGATGGAACAACTGATATTGGGTGACTTTTATAATCAGTGTCACATACTCAACCCTTATTGATTCCCTTGGTCATGTATTCATCAAGCCCAACCCTGTGGCTGCAGCCATTAGACCGTAAACAGGTACAAAACAGCCAGCCGTGCATGTCAGCAACTCACAGTGGGTTCTTAGCTGGTCACCTGGTTCCCAGGGTTCGTGTCTAAACAGTTACGCTCTAGTACACTGACATTTCTCTTACTGTCATTTATTCATAATGCCACATTCATATGGTAAAGAAATTTGAGCTTTTCGAGGCCTTTCCTATATCCATACCAATATGTGCTTGGTCTACAGTGGCAGACATGAGGCAACTACTTAAATGTGGTGCCCCATCATATTTACTAAGGGAGGGACAAGAAGAGAGACTCTATACCCTGACCCCAGAGGCTCGAGCCGCCATCATTACACTCACTTGCAGGTTATCACTTTTTTTAGACATATAGACACATAGAGTTACTGAGGAAATACTTGCAGAACAAAAATCTCATTTGACATCAAATTAATTAATTAAAACAATAAGTAAATATTAGCAGCACGGTACAACAAAAAAAATTCTTTTGTGATATTATTGAAGCCTGCCACCTACTCTGCTATTAGAGTTTCAGAAAACAGGTTTTGTGTTTTTATTATACTTCCATCTACCAAATTAAACAGGTTTGCCCTTTCTTTCTCTACTGCTTAATTTGCATTAAAATGGAATTAATCAAATTCTTACTTCAAGTGTTACAAATAGGAACAAATGAAGATGGTGTGTTTAAGGTAATTTAATTTAACTATTGCAGTGGCTTTCTGGCATGGAGTTGTATCCAATCAACACTTTTAATTACTTCAAATTAGTTTGTTATCAGTAAGTTCTAAGATATCCCTAAGTGTATTGAAAATATACTTTGCGTTTCCACCACTGTAAGAAATTTCTGTTTTTATTACAAACTAGCAAAGTGTCTTAATGCCTTCAAGCTCTCTGACTGGAAAGCCAGCACTTGATTTGAGTGTCTTGGGCATCATGAAGTTCACACAGCAATTAAACATTGACCTGTGGCTTTCTATGGAGCCCTTATGATTTCCTCAAAGCAGAAAAAATGGGTCATCGCCTTGTAACCAGAGGATACTAGCCAGCTGGTTTAAAAAAAAAGAAAAGTAATTTTAGAACCTGATTTCAAAACACTAAAATACTCAAGTTCTCTCATGTACCCACCGAATGTGTTATGCGTAATACGGAAGGGGATTGGTCTCCAAAGTCTGTTTCAAAGGGTTGGAGTCAAATATTGTCTTTGGTTTGAATTAGAATCCAGGAGCTCTGTGAAGAGTGCTGAAGAGTGCAATGAACCAGGACCCACAGACAGCCCAGGCTGTCACACAGCTCAGCCTACTAATGCCTTTATGCCCTCTTCTTTTTTACAGAAACATCTTGGAACTTATCAACTTTTACTGGAGATGAGTTGCAATTAATTAATCCAACAGACACTTTAATCTTGCAAATTCTTGATTTTTAACATTGTAACCAAGCTACTGGAAGATAACATGACCATTAGAGGTAATGGGAAAGGAACACTTGGCTCAGCACTGTGCCCTGGCATGTCCAGGACTGAAGAGACAGACCTCTGAGAAGTAGACCTAAGGAAATTTTGCTACCTGGTCTCTCAACACAAATATCATCAATGTCCATGGTATCCATCTTCTCTCTATTTTTTTTCCAGTAAGAACTGAGTTCTAAAAAACAAAATTAGCCAATGGATTCCTGGGAGCTTGTATAGCTCAGAGAAATGGGGATGGGTCAAAGGGACTTGCTTCAAGTGGATTGAAACCCACTTGTTTGGAAATGAAAACAGTCTCTGTCATTTGTTAATACCTGCTATCTCTCAAGTACATTCACTGCTTTTAATTTGTTCCATTGTCAGCATTATGATAATCAATGTGTAATGCTTTCATTTATAATTCAGTTTCAGAGGCTGAATCTGCACAAGTGTATAGAGATTTGACGCCTACCTTCCTATGTGGTAACATTACCAGTCCCCCACCAATATCCACTTCTACAAGGAATTAACTAGCCTATGGCTTTTCAGATCACATAAAATCTTTGTTAAAAATAATCAACCAAATGGCCTTAATGCCTACATTTTCATTTACAAAAAAAAAAAAAACAGGTATAGTGAGATTTTTCCAATCATGTTTCCTTCCATTTCTCTTTTTCAAATAAAGGTGAAAATGAAGTTGTCAGAAGTTCAGATATAGTTTTAGCATATACAAGAGTCTGATGTGCTTGTGGTCTTGTTAAATTTTCTATCTAATCTTTTGGCATCAGTTTTAGAGGTTAGATCTAGGTAAATGAGTGAACATCATCAAGTGTATCCATTAAACACTCCAGAAAAAAAAAAAAATAAGCGGATGGATCAGGGACAATTGTGTTCCCTACACAAGCATTTTGGTGGCTCTATCTGAGACTTTTTAGGGCTTCTGAGTGGCATTCCTGGTCATCAGCTCTCAGGTCCAGGCAAGTCTTTTCTCAGAACTGTCTCTGGGTATAACCACTAAAACTGAATGGTAAAAAGGCAGCCTCCTCCTACTGTGTGACTTACTCTCACATGTCAGGCAACCATAACTAGCAAGTTGAAGAAAATGCTCATGTCCTGAAACTACAGCCTCCTATGTAATATGTACTGAGTTGGTTAACTGCAGGGATTTAGGGGCACTAACAGTCCTCTCTATCACAGATCAGGAAAATAAGTGTGGCTGTGGGAATATTGAATGCCAGGACCAAAGATCTCTACCAATGTAGAGGCCCAAGAAAACCTGTTCCTCACTTGTCAAGAACACTTGCCTTTTTACAAAGTAGATGCATAAATTAATCTCTGTTATTAGATAATTATGGCAATGTGCATGTCTCCTTATGAAAGAACAAGGCCTGGCCAACATGGAAAGATGGAGGTCATGTAGGAAGTGTCATATCAAGACTGGCTTTTTCTAAGAAGGCCTTCCCTCCTGAGGGTTCTTCTTGATTAGTGGACCCTGGAATGCTCTGTACATCAAGAGCTTCTGATTAATTACAAATCACTCTTGCTTATTAGACATAGACTATTTAATTACCCCTCTTTTAATAACAATAAGATTCAGGGTTACCATGGCCTTACTCATCAACCCACTGTAAATATAATATCACAACAGGCCCGTGTTCAAACATGCTCAACCCAGTTTGACCAGTATCATCTTTCTTGCAAAACAATTTGGATCCTGATTGTACCAGTCAGTCCCCTCATCTGTGTACCTGTTCCCAGACTGAAAAGTCCTGTGAGAGAGAATAATTTTCAGAAAAATAGAAGGAAATAAAGGGACAGTTATGTAATTTTTCCACCCAGACAAAAAAAAATTAGACAGTTGATCATCCCAAAGCTCTGACATTTTCCTCATGACTGAATTTCTTTTCATTTGCTGGCTTTCAACATTTGAATTTTCCAGGTGATTGCTGAACCATTTTCACCAAACCAAAGTAGGCAGTGCAGCATCCTTAGTAAGGAAAGACTGTCGACGTGAATGCAGATATCCCTATGAAAAATCAAGAGGTTGCTCACTCAAACAGCACATGTGGTTTTGCGGTAGCACACATCTGGAATCTCTCTGGAAGCATCCAGATGTTTGAAGCATAGAGATTTCCATCCTGTTGTCTGGTGTGTGGAGAGACAAACGGCTCCTGTATTTCAGGTGTAAAGCAACTTTCTCCTGCAGTCATTTTCTGCTGGCAACATCCTGTTGCTAAAAGTCTCTTTGTCAGACAAAGAGACAGAGCTGGTGCAGGGCCACTGCAACTACGTTTACTTCCTTTCGGAAAATGCCTGGCTGGAAGGGGTTGGTTGCCGTTGCCTAGGGTGTTCTATACACGACTACATGAAGACTTCCCTGAAAGTGGCCGTTCTTGGAGGCCCTCCCCTGGCATTTCTGGGCAAGGAAACTTCTTTTAGCCTTTGCTATGGTTCATCATTTTATCAGTTTTTCTGCTGCTGGTAAATCTTAAACATTTAGAAAATCTACGGGAGAGAACGGTTTAAAGGAAATATCAAACCTGTAAATTTTTATGTTCAAATAGAATTTTTTTTTCATTTTAAGTGCCCCTTATAATATTTTAAAGCTAAAATTGTTTAAGCTGTTTGATACAAGTACTTCATGGTGAATTTTATGACTGCGGTTGGAGGAAAATGACTGCTTTCCCCCAAATCAAACAAATTATGGAATTTGGGGGACTTTGTTTGGATGTCATTTTAATTATCTACTGCTTCCTGGTTACCATGAATATGGCAATGTTGCTTATTTTCCCAGTTAATCCCTGCACATTTCTCCACTAGGCAGAAAAAAAAATGTTGACTGTAATGGAAATTCGCCTTCCAACAGGAGGGCTGAGGATATTCTGGCTGACCCAGATTTGATTCTTCCTGGGAACCTTGAGAGGTTAGTCTTGCCCCTTCTGATCTGCTGGGTGGTGGAGATGCGGGTGTCTTCAAGTCCAGTGCTTCTCTCACCCACCGATCTGAAGTTTGGTAGAAAGACACGCAAGCTGTTCAACCTATTTCCCTTTAAGAGCACTTTAGCTGCACGACTTGCACTGAGGCACTTATTGTAGGTGAACAAAGATCTTGGAGAGGCATTCAGCTATGCAAACATCTTGAGGGATTTCCAAAGACAGTGCAAACATCCCTAACTCTCTAGGTAGTATTTTGATTGTGTGAAATTCAACACTCAGAGCCAAGAATAACACCATGAGACAGATGATGAAGTTCCTTCTTGAGTCTCTCCTTTCCTTAGAACACCAAAGCTTCACCACTAAGCCATGTTTATCCACCCACTATGCTAACTGTTTTGGACCCTGATCTGAATGCAGGCTGTAGTCACAGCCCAGGTGTCCATGACCCTCTAGAAACAGCTGACACGTACACTGACAGTTTTGATGTTGTTTTTCATTTTCCTTGAGATTTTAGATCATCAATCTCTGCACCTGTACCTGTATATTATTGAGAGAATGTTTGGCTGATATTACAACAAAAATGGTGACAATTGATTGGCAAATCACACCCAAAATGGCTGTTTCTTTTATTGTCTTTGATTATGAGGTGATTGATGTGAAATATATAGATTAATAGAAAAGCAGAAATCTTTGGGTTGAATGTTATGACTATTTCAAACATGTTTAAAGATATCCTATGACACAATGTTTTTTATAGTATAAAATATATTCCATTTGGGTGTAGGGACATGAGGGCATGTGATCTGGTGAGAGGGGCAAAGAAACTAGGAATCTGTGCACACCTGGGTTCTAATCCTTAGATCTATTTCTTCACCTCAAAGCTTACCTTGGCCTCCTTATTCCCCATGGAAAAGAGTGAGGATATTGTTTACCTACCTCACAGGGTGTTGTAAAGATGGTGAGAGCTGAGAACGCACTTGGGTTAGAGAACACCATGCTAATCACTAAGTTGCAGGAACAAGGAGAACTGTGTCCATCACAGGGATAAGAAGGGTGGGAACTGCAGTTGTTGGAGAAGCAGCTACTATGCAGGTTAATGCAAGAAAGCTTTCCCCTTAAAGGTCTACCTAGAAATTATAAGCTTTCTTATGAGAACAAGGAGTTCCTCGTACAGACATGGAATGTCTCCATATAGATGGATCATTTTCTTCTTAACAAAACTGAATTTTACACAATGTTTATAAATACATCTAGAAAACTTAGCCTTTTTTTATTGATCTCTGAGGAGTTTGCCTGGCTGGCTCCACTTGTCAGAACCACGGAGAGTCCCCAATTTAACCCTGGTGACGCCAATTGATATTCTGGAATCAAATCCTGGATGTTGTATAACAGATATTATGAAGATTAGATGTGGAATAATTTGACTGGGTTTACATTTCATTTCTAACACAACACCTTAGCAACAGAAAAATATGGAGCCTGCTTGGAACTCTTGAGGTGATTCGTCTTTACTTTATAGATGTATTCTAAATATTTCAGAGAACTGCTTGTTCAAGGGATTCAGGAATATATTGAAATATGTGTACTTGCATAAATGTAATATACAGATGTGAGTTCCACAAAAGGTTAAACAAAAAGGGAGAGATGCTAGGAAAGCATCCTCAGTGAAAATCCTATACAACTCTGCAAACCAATGTCTATTCCCTTGCTTAAACAACTAAACTTGGCCAGAACTAAGTGCCAATAACATGATTTGAGGTTATAAACATCTGTAATTTTTGAGTCACAGAGGCAATATTATGAAGTAAGAACACACCTATGGAGCTATGCTAAAAATAGGGGTAATATTTTAATGACATGGCTCCATTCAGTCCCTTATTTAATAATTGTATTCATTTGCAAAATCAATGCCATAGTCTTAAAAATATGAAAGAGTTTTCAAATTTTCCACTGAGTAATGAATTCAAACTTATGTTGTGCTTGGGTTACATATAATACTGACATCCACTCTAATCTCTTCTCTCTAAAATTTAGTTCCCAACAGAAGTAATCAAAGATTTAAATGTTGAATCTGGCTAAACATTTCAAAGGCATGACAGTAGGCTTTCTGAAGCATACCTAGCATAGAAAGCTGTGTGGCATCTTTTTTTTTAATTTTAAAAGTTTTTCTTTTTATTTTTTTTATTAATTACAGTTTATTCATTTTGTATCCCAACTGTAGCCCCCTCCCTCCCTCATCTCCTCCTGTGCCCTGCCCCAAGTCCACTGATAGGGGTGGTCCTTTTCCCCTTCCATCTGACCCTAGCCTATCAGGTCTCATCAGGACTGACTGCATTGTCTTCCTCTGTGGCCTGGCAAGGATGCTCCCCACTTCAGGGCGAGGTGATCAAAGAGTCAGCCACTGAGTTCATGTCAGAGGCTGTGTGATGTCTTAAAAAGAAATACCTGCACTATCAGAATAGAGTTACTGCTACTGCAGACTGGTCAATCAGTGAGTAAAACATAATTTGGATATTCCTGGTTTTCTACTCCCTTCAGAAATCAAATTTTTCTACCCCAGAATGCAAAAGTGTGTCCATTTTATCATGAAAATAAACATCTGTCTTTATTCGCCTTTATATAGAAAGCTAACATTAACTGATTCAGTCTAATTCCAAATGGATTTGCTAGGACTAGCAGGAGGCAGTGGAGAGAATCCACTGTGGAGAGATTTTATCACAGAGTATAAAATAAAATTTAAGCATGTCAGAGGGAGCTGGGCAGCTCCTTGGAGGAATGGCTTAGAGTTGTCAACAGCAGAGAGAAGCACACGCTTCGAGCCAACGCGTCACGTCCGTGGAGCCACACATAGCAACAAAGCATTGCTGGAGGAAAGAGTCGAGTCTCTTTCCGGTGGTTTCTATTTCACACAGAACTCTCTAGAGCCCTCTCGGAAAATAAGAATGTCTTAGAAAAAACTAGTTTTTAGCACAGATGTATGTGATTATTCAGCGAGGGGCCCATCAATCTGTAAGCATCATATATCTGATTATTCATAAATACAACTGCCAAATTTTATGGCTGGATCTGGCTAACATTCTTGTCAACAACTATGTGATAAACACAGACACACAGAGAGAAATTCTCTGCTGCTTAAAGGAAATATCTCCCAGCTTATTAAAGTCAACTGTCACTGACATACTACCTTCACAAAGCTTTTTTGTTTTGTTTTGTTTTTTATGAACCCTTGGGTCAATTGTTTATTTAGGGCCCACTTAAAATGCCTTTCTCTGATGAACAAGGCACAAGAGAACAAGACATAATTAGCCTTGGTGGAAATCTTGCTTCTACTAAAACAAACAAATGATAAATCCTGCTTTTTTTCTCTGTAGCCAGATAGCTCAGTAACTTCAAGAAGGCACAGCGATGGGTGTGAAGATGACTTACTGTTCTCAGAAAAAGAGAGAGAGAGAGCCAACAGGAAACAGGAGATGTCTTTCCTCTTTGAAGGCAGAGTACCCTGGATTTAGAACTAAGGCAAAAATACTGTAAATGTGAGAGACTATTACCCTCTTTTCCGTTCTTTACCACTTTCCCTCAGTCTTTTACAGTTAGGATTGGAATTTCTAGCAATGATAAATAATGCTTTGTTGTATAATGACTTCAATATTTACATTGTGAAAGAATTAGTTACAGATGAGAAGACTGGAAAAGCAGGCTTCTGCAAGACTCTGGGCTCCTGACACTGGCTTTTCATTCTTTGGTTGTTTTTAAGTTATGTAAGTTTCACATTTAACTACCTCAGCTACTGTTGTTTGATTTAGAAACACAAAACCATTCACTTCACAATTAACAAATTATTTCACTGAAAGTGTCAAAAGGCTACTTGAGGCAAATCAACTTTCAAAAATTTTAAAATAACATGAGCAACCCGACTCCCATTAGTTCTGCTTTATTTGGATTGTTCTTAAAGCATGATTTGGGATTAAAAAAAAAAAACCTGTCACTTCCACCCAACACAAAGAGAGGCTGTATATATTTGCTTAATTTGCCTTAAATATTTTGTACTCCCTCCTGCCCCATCCAATTTTTGGTTTTTAAATTTATCTCTGAAAAAAAAAAGAAAAAAGTATGGATGGTAGATGAAGAGCAACCTGAAGAGAACAGGCCACTAGGTTCTGGGCTCCCTGACTTCAACTGTACATAGTATTCTGATGCATAATTATCATTCTTGAGTTTCTCTCTTCATTTCAGAAATAAGGTGTGTGCAGGCAACGTGGAGACATTCCCCTGGACAGCATGGTGCCTGGCCTCGGATGCAAACCTGCCGGTCCTGTGCTCTTACTTTGTAAACATTGTACAAATGTATTTGGAATTTAATTTGAAACAAAATTAAATGAGTTATTAAATTCTTTCTTGTAAATATATATATAGATATATATATTCTAATCCCACATATCCAAACATTCCTATAGCATTCAGATTGTAAGTTTGTCTTTCTTGGCTGGAGCCTGCTGCCCTGGGCAGTGACTCCAAGTGCTCTAGGTCAAAGCACAGTGCGTGGAGTATTTGATATACTGCAGTAACATAGTTATTTTGGTCAGTTAAGTAAGTTACAATTTGTGATGAAATGAAGTGGAAAGTAGTACTTCATAATGAATAAATTTTCTTGGTTATCTGATTTTTTTTCTTGTAAAACTTAAAAAACAAGAAAACTTGAAATTTTATATATTTGGATTTTGTAGATTTTTTTTTATTTTATTGCAACACAAGGTACCAAAATCATTAAATAAAGTACACTGTGGTCATTTTAACAGAAATCTGTTCCTCATTCTTTTCACATCCAAAGAGTAGAGTGCAGTTAGCATAAACTGATGCAGTGACATGAGTGTAGACTGATTTTCAAGGCAATAGGATCCAAAGCCATGGATAAGCAATGCTGAGTTCTGACCAGTTTGAAACACACTTACAATTAAACTACGTCACTTCTTTTTTCTTTTTTTCTTTCTGTTTTAAGATATCTTACTATGTTGCCCACACTGAAACTTGAGGTCCTCCTGCCTCATTCAGCCTTCTAAATAGCAACTAGCTGGGGTTCAAGATATATTTCACCATGCACCACTTTAGGTGTTTTTACTTATTTTAGTTTTTAGAGGCATTAAAGAATACCCTTCTAGAACCAGTGTAAAACAAAACAAATGTTTTTTGACCACAGGAATTTAAAAGGAAAACTAAATTCCTTAACATCAAATGAGAAAAATTTCCCACAAACAAATGTATCTTCTAAAATATGATGCTCCTAAGTGATTCCTTTTTCTACATATTATCCCTACATTTCATGTAACTACTTTCATTAGTCAGGTTTTAAAATATTGTCTCTGTTCTTAAAAAAGTAGTAGAGTTCCACAAGTTTACAGAGCACTAGAAGATGTTGGTAACATAAGAATAAGTTACATGTGTGGAAATTTCCATCAATAAAAATTAGAAATGAATATGGGTAAGCTTGGAAGATGCTCAGCACAGGGGCACTAGCGACTTCACTGTGGGAACCAGGGTTCAGACCCCAGCACTCACATCAGTTAGCTCACAACTACTTTAACTCCAGTTCCACAGGGCCCAGTGCCCTCTTCTGGACTCTGCAGGTCATCTGATCGTGCACATGATGCACACGTGCCTTCACACACAAATGAGTGAAGGCATTTGTCATGGAAGCATACAACATGAGTTCAGCTCTTGGAAGTCATGGAAAGATGGAAGGAACGGACCAACTCCACAAAGTTATACTTCAACCTCCACACACACCACTGGAAGGTTGGCTCCAATACATACATACATACATATATATATATATATATATATATATATATATTGCACACATACACACAGAGACACAAACAAACCATGCACACATACACATACTCACACATATACACATATACACAGTGGACATTTTTAAAAGAAGTCTGTTTCTCATCCATCTGAAACCCAGATGAGCAAACATAAACATACATCATGCACATACACATAGAAACACACACATACAAGCTATGATCAGTTTTACACACATATATACTTCATGCACACACATGGATAGACATACAAATACATACACATACATCATACACAAATACATACATACACAGTAATATTATTCTTAATTTAAGTAGAAAAAATTAACAACATATAAGGAAAATATTAAATGAAAGAAAAAGACAGAAATGTTTTCAAGACTTGCTTGTTTCACCAAGGCATGACAGCCACTGCTCAAAACTATAGCATTTGGGAGGTAGAAGCAAGACCAGGGTTCAAAGTTACCCATGGCTACAGTGCAAGTTTAAGGCTAGCTTGGTCTCCACGAGACCAGTCTCCAAAAACTCTGGATCATTTTCACCACCACCATCGCCATCATAATCATCATCGTATATGGAAACACTCTTGTCACAAAATGTATGGAAGTCAGAGGACAACCATATGGAGTCATTTCTCTTCTGTTTTTGCATGAGTTCCAGGATCAAACTCAGTTTGAGGCTTACAGAAGAAGCACCATTCCCTACTGAGCCATCTTTCAGGGCCCTTGTGTTTTTGTTATTGTTGTTTGATTGTTTGATTTTTAGAGTAACCTACAGGGTTTTACTTTTTCACAAATGTTACAGTAGTAGATGCTACATGTAAAATTACTTGGAATCTACAATTTTGATTGATAAGTTCACTTGCATATTTTTGCAAATATTTCTATTTTTCACTTTGTTGACTGAACAGTTTTAAAGCAATCATGTGTGATACATGATATGAGAGTGACAAGTATGAATAAACTTATGTATTCTTAATAAACATAGCCTGTAAGGGAAAGTAAGCAAGATATACAAAATATGACTATCTATGTAAAACCTACATAGATGGGCAGAACTCTTTGATACCTCTTGGTCTGCAGGAGACCAAGGCCTAAAAAACAAAGAAAAGTCACACTGTTGAAGGAGCCTGGATCCTTAAGTCAGAGAAGAACTGCAGCCCTGCCTCTCTATGGGAACTTAGTGGGCATTACAGTATGCATGCACACAGTCATTCCTGGCTTCTACTATCCTTGGCCCAAAGTGTGCAAAAAGACCAACCAACATGATTAAATCAGTGTTCATTGTCTGAAAGCACAGGGGAAGAAAAAGAAGCATTTATTAATGTCATTTCAGATTTGCAAAAATGAATAAGAAATGTTATTATAATCTGAAAGCAAAATTTATGGGGAGCATTTTTTAGAGGAAAACTCCAAACCAAGCACACCAGTGTTGTGTTACAAAACTTGACTAAATGATTAGGAAGGATAAATAAAGATCAAATATTCTAGAACAATCAGCTATTTAAGATAAAGACATTGACTGACTCCTATTCTGCCAACTTATTGTGGGGTATAATAGCCATGAGCAGGTGCTACAAGCACAATAACATATAAAAAGTGAGCCCCACAAAAATCTAGCAACACAGAATCTCCACATATTTAAAGAAATTATTTTAATTGTATGGTAATTTAATGTCAGTAGAGAAAAGGTGGCTTTTTAAGTAACGGTTACCATAAGGGACATGTTCTAGGGGGGAAAAACATACAGATTAAATACACAT
Organism: Pachyuromys duprasi; assembly: GCA_028658305.1. Taxonomy (NCBI): domain Eukaryota; kingdom Metazoa; phylum Chordata; class Mammalia; order Rodentia; family Muridae; genus Pachyuromys; species Pachyuromys duprasi. The sequence continues at coordinate 45,429,723 of CM053750.1, forward strand.
TATGGAGAATACAACTACTGAAATAACGTATTGATATTGTCTTGAAATGAAATCTTACAAGTTTTATACCAAAAGCAAGAGAGAGTATGATCAATAATTACTTTCTCTTTATTTAAAGTTCTGTTTAAACACAGATGTCCAGGAAACAAATGATAAGACAATTGTATTTCCTTTGATTAGACAGATGTACTAAGATGTGCACACAGATGTCCATTACAGGGAAATCTGGGAACAACTGTAAACAAGATAAAAGGACCATTCATGGAGATAACCTAGAGTCCCTGCACAGATGCAGCTCATGGAAGCTCAGTGTCCAAATTGATTCCCTAGTAAGGGGAACAGGGGCTGTCTCTGACATGAACTCAGTGGCTAATCACCTTCCCCTGAGGGGGCAGCCTTACCAGGCCACAGAGGAAGACTATGCAGTCAGGTCTGATAATACCTGATAGCTAGGGTCAGTTGGAAGGGGTAGAGGACCTCTCCTCCAGTGGACTAGGAAAGGAAAAGAGAGAGGAAGGGTAGAATAAAGAGGGGACAAGGCGGGTACAGCTGGGATACAAGGTGAATAAATTGTAATAAATTTAAAAATAAATTAAAAAAATAATTGTACCACTGAGGGGGAAAAAAAGAAACTAACTTGTGGTATTCTTAAGGTGAGAGGCAAAACAATATAATACTTTCCCGGTAATTTGATTGCACAGATGAGGATGTTAACTGTAAAAATTCATTTTGAAAGTAAAGAATAGGAAATAATGTTCTTGGTTAACCACAAATAATAACACAGAACAAACAAAACACAATATATTAAGTATATTATATACCACGCAAATGGTGGTTAAATGAGAAGAGTTTCTGGAAAAAAAACAAAAACAAAAACAGCTGATGGGAGCTGAGCACACACTGTCTGAAAATTGTCTTGTCTGACACAATCATTAGTAAGAGCCTCAGAACAAAAGTCATTTTCTGGATTATTTTTTTCTCATAAATAAAACATTTATTGTTTTTCTTTTTACTTTATCTTTTATTTATTACAATTTATTCACATTATAGCCCAGCTGTAACCCCTTCCCTCATCCTCTCCCCAATCCTACCCTCCCTCCCTCTTCTCCTTCTATCACTGACAGAAGAGGTCCTCCTCCCCTTCCATCTGACCCTAGCCTCTCAGGTCTCATCAGGACTGGTTACATTATCTTCCTCTGTGGCCTGCTCCTCCCTCAGGGGGAGGTGATCAGAGAGCCAGCCACTGAGTTCATGTTAGAGACAGCCCCTGTTCCCCTTGCTGGGGAACCCACTTGGAGACTGAGCTGCCCTGGGCTACATCTGTGCAAGGGATCTTTTTTTTAAAAAAAAGAAGGGAACCTTGTAGGAAACTTTGTAAATTTACATGAATGATTTGTATGTAGTACTGTTTTATATAGTCTATGAGAGTACTCCAAGAAAAGGCTTGATTAAGTAAGTACTAGAAAATATAACAAGAGGGCCTGCTGAGGTGGCTCAGCAGTAAAGACAGCATTTGCTGTTCTTTCAGAGGACCAGGATTCAATTCCCAGCACCCATATGATGGCTCCCAACCATCTGAGGGCAACAGAAGCCCTGTTCCTCCATACGTGCTGTATACATGTGATACACATACACACATTCAGGCAAAACTATCTTAAAAAATAAAATAAATCTAAAAATGAAAGGAAGAAATTATAAGAAGAGATGAGAAAGTCACTCCTTCCTAGGCAATTCCCTCTCTACAAGAGTGAGCATCGAGGGAGAGGGATTCCATTTCTATCACCATTTCATTGTGTTTCACATGAAGTAGGACTAGTAGGTGTAAAGTGAGACTTTCCCCTCCGTAATTTGAAAGCTGGGCCTGCTGGGTTATTCAACAGTGCGTCAAGCTCAGCACACAGACTGTCCAGAGGGATCTAAGGTGCCTTGTAAGACCATCTGAAGCTATGCATAACCTAAACCATCGACAGCTGTACTTTTGGATACTTTATTGGGTTCCTTTTCTTCCCCCCCTGCACCATCCCAAACCCTTTCAATGCTCCCCTCACCCTCCCAACACTAGGCAGGAGAAAAAGAAGAATAGAGAGAAAATCATGTGTCAGGCTCATTAGACTACTTCCTGTTGATTAGGGGCATGGAGGTACTTAGGGCAAGTTTGATTTTCACCATCATTAATCGGTCTCCAACCATCACCCAGCAACAGCAGCAAGAGCAAAGAGCAACAGGAGAAGCAGCAACAGGGGAGCAGCAAAGGGAGCAGCAGCCACCCAATGTCCTCTCAGGGCTCTGGCATTTATACTCTCTTAGGAGTCCCCAGAATTCCAAATGTAAAGTATCTTCAGCTGGCAAAATCACATCCCTGCTAGAGCATGAGACAAATCATAGGTAGGTACTGTGGACAATCGGAAGCAAGCCCATATCCCAAACCTGGAATTGAAACAAAAAACATTCACGTAACATTTCTGTGTTTTTAAAGAAATCAAAAGTTCTCATTACAACCAGCACTTACTTGGTGCTGATTCTCAAAGCCTCTGCTACTGCATGAACACATGTTCCTACCCAAGCACATGGTATGTTTTCATTGTCCTTGTGAAAGCACTTTGAGACTGGACCTTTACAGGGCATAAAGCAATGCATGTTCAACCTTATAACCAGATGTCATTATCAGCGGACAAGTTGAGTGCCTCTTGTTTTTTGCTTCTCTCTCGCTCTGTGTCCTTCTATTTCCATGATGTATTCCCCCATGCTATGAGGCGTAGGAAGGCTCTTATTAGGCACTGCCCCTCCACCAGTCTCTTTTTGGTGTCTAGAATGGTAAACCAATAACTTTTCCACTCTGAGCTGTTGTGCTACCACAACCAAGAGTGTATGAAACATGCTACTACTCCTTCCTAGACAATTCCCTCTCTACAAGAATGAGCATTGGGAGAGAGGGGTTCCATTTCTATCACCATTTCATTGCGTTTCACATGAAATAGGACTAGTAGGTGTAAAGTGAGACTCTCTCCTCTAGAATTTGAAATCATCATTCTTGCTGTCTTCTTTTCTCCAGACTTAAACTACTCTCCATGTTGTTTGTGTCTTTGTTTGGTTGATTTTGTTTGGTTGGGGATATTTTTGTATGTTTGGTTTTGTGATTTTGAAGAGGGTCTCACTGTGTAGCCCAAGCTACCTTCCAATACCATGTCAGTTCCACCGTCCTGCTCAGCCTGTGCTTTTGAGTAGAAGTTACAAGTCTGGCCCTCTGATGTGGTCCTGAGACAGAGAATACTGAGAATAGAGACAAAGATAAACCAGGTGGTCTCGGGATATTTTTCATATACCATGTCTTATGCCAACCAAGCTTATTAAGAACTACACAGTCTTATATAATATTTCCTGGGGAGAAATGGGACAGCATAAACTATCAGATAATGGGACAAAACCATCAAGAGGCTAATCAAGTAATATTGCCTGGGAGACACAGGGTATGTCAAAAGCATTGCAGACCAAGATCACTGCAGCCTTGAGACTGGTAGCTGTAGTCTCTTCAAAGGGAAAAACGAGGTTTCCAGGAACTGAAACATTTACTCCTTCAAGGCCCTAGCCTCAGTCCCAGAATTGCTGTGTCAAGTCCACTCCAAGCGAGGACACAGAACTAGGTTCATTTTTTTCTACTCATCAGGGCCTCTGGGAAAGCTTTGGATCACTCCAGCTGTCAACACACTACCACACCTACCCACCACCACCACACTTGTTTTCTTGAGCTCTCAAAGTCTCTGTATGCCAAAACTGGCCTTCAACTTTCTCCGTAGATTTCGGAGGCCTCAAACTCTTAATTCTGCTATTTCAGCCAAGACAGACACATGGTATATGTGTGTGACACCAATCCTAGACACCTGAGTGCTATGATTGTATATATGTGACATCATTCCCAGACATCAGCCCTTGAGTCTGGAAAATCCAAAATTAAGACATCATCAGATTTTTTATTTAATATTTTTCTTTTTTAATTTTATTTTTAATATTAATTACAGTTTATTCACTTTGTATCCTAATTCTACCTCCTTCTTTCATTCCCTCCCAATCCCATCCTTCCTCCCTCATCTCCTCCCATGCCCCTCTCCAAGTCCTCTGACAGGGGAGGTCCTCCTCCCCCTCCATCTGACTAATTTTTTAAGAACACTCCCCTTCTGGCTTGTAATCAAGGATCCTTTGTTCTCATATGGCCTTTCTTCTCCACACACCCATAGAGGGGTAAAGGGAGAGAAACAAACTTTCTCAACTCTTTGTATGATTATCGTTCCATTGTGAGGGGACCACCATCACAATCTCAAAAGCCTGACACTTCTCAAAGGTCCGGGTATAAACACCATCACACCAGCTGTCCAAGCTCCAACTATGAAAGGGAACAGGGTCCCACAATCTGATCAACAACAGATTGTAACAGCTCTGTCATTCAAACTCTGAAAATTGTGTCCTCTTTTAACTTAACCCACTTAGATACTTAAAGGTTTTACAGAAGCCTTCTAGGAATTAATACTTCCCAAGGACACTGTACTGCCCTGGTGAACAGATCCAAAAAAAAAGGTCCTTGTTCATTTCAGATAATGAATCCAACTGTTACGTTCTGTCTTTAACAAGAAAATGAAATTTAGGTCACTTAGAAAGGAATTAAGTCTTCTTCAATACCTGAGACTGATTCACCATAACAATATGATCACCTAAACAAAACCTGCTCAGCTGCTCAGTGACAGTGACTGCACAAGCTGACATCCCAGTGTAGATGGGGGACATCTCAAAAGTCCCCACCCCTAGCTAAAGAGCTATGAACGTAATGGCCACTGAAATGAAGAATCTGTCTTCTCTGGGAATAAAATTCCTGATAGGTTGTCCGATCTCAAGTTGTAAGCCTAAACATATGCACAAATGGGCAACACTAAATGGTCTCAGCAGGTTGTATTTATGCACGGATATGTAGATTTATAATTAAAGAAGACTAGGTCATGAATTTGTGAGGATGTGTGGGGAACCCAGGAGGAGCCAGAGGGGGAGAGGAGGTATGGAAATGGTCTAAATACAGTATTCTTGTTTGAAGTTCTCAGAACTAAAATAAAACAAATAACAAATGTAAAAGAGAAGAGGAGGAAAAAGAAGAAAGCCAACAGATGAAACTTTTAAATAACAACAATAAGAACAACAACAAGAAAAAAAGCAAGTGGATTGTTTGGGAATGTTACACTAATCTCAGGTAACGTGTTTTAGGTTAGCTGATCCAAATGTTTTAACATGATCAGTGTTGATGTTTTTTCTACATTACTGCTGTTGCAACCACACACCTGTTTCAAACTCTAATCAACTGAATCCATACATCCTTGGCAAAACACAGCATTTTACTCTTTATAAACAACTCTACATTTACTTATAAATGGACTTATAAATGAAGCAAATGTTTACTTCTGAGAATATATCTTCAGTTGACCTCCAGATGAATGCTAAGGATGCCATTCTCCCCCATGAAGTAAAGTTGGTGGAGAATGAGATTCAGTGGTGTGCATGGATTGTTGTGGCCTCCATGTCCTAATGATAAAAATGCCACAAGAAGGTTTAGAAACAGACCTTTGCAGAACTTCATGAAGGGAGTCTCAAGATCTTAAGATGGCACCTGCCAGATGCTCTCTCTGCTCCCACTTTGTGACTGTAACTGATCTCCCTCAGGATGAGTTGTCTGGCAACCTTCTCTCTCCTTAACAAATCTCCTCATCATGAGTATGGCCAAACTTTAATTAAGATTTCCTGCCTCCTAGTGATTTTTCACCCCTGAGTTCCTCTAAGAACCTACACCTCTTGGTAGGGTGACGAGTGGTCCAGAAAAACTAAAGGTTGGGATTGGTTACATAGTTTATGCCCAGGACCTAGCTAGGAGAAATGGAGATGAAGATGACTGAGTCACACACATCAGTCATGTTCTGTGGTATTTGCAGAATATTCTCACTTCTTTTCCTGTCCTGTACAGCTTAAATCATCTCCTAGTTATAGCACCAAGTTATGAATCCATCAGTGGTCTGATTCATGGATTAGGCCAGAGACCTCAAAGTCCAATCACATTTAATAACTGCCCTTAATTTTGAAACAAAGCCTTCAACATACAAGCTTTAAGAAACCCTTCATATCCAATTTGTAAGAAACAGATTTCCAAGTAGTTTGTTCTCAGCCACTTCTCACCAACCAATTCCATTGTAAAAAAAATAAACAAACAAACAAAAAACCCACCAAAACCCAAAAAATAGTGGAGGAGAAGATTGCTCAGACATGGACATGGGTTTAAACCAATAAAAAGTCTACAGTAGCCCACTGGTGATGACACTTGATATTCAGATAGTCCCGAGCCTTTCTCAGGGCGAGCTTTGAAGCACAAAAACCATGTCCTGGTTTGACATACGTCACCTAAAAAGAACTGGATCCAGAAGACGGAACTACAAAAGTCAAAAAGCAAGGTTAGTACATACTGAAACTCTCCCAAAAACAATATAGACTGTGATGAATTAGGTCTTCATTGTACAAGAAGGATCCTAGGGAAGATACTCTCATTCATTCCCTGCACCTCTGACCCTACTGAATCAAACACATTCACCCTCAAAACCCTCCCACTGCCCAAGGTTTATAAATCCCTTATTTCAAATAAACGTGCTGGGTGTGTGTACAGCATGCTGGGTGCTGCATGCTGCTTGATACCATCAGATTTCCACCATAGCTGCCTGAGATTAGTCATTTATTCTGGGAAATAGGGGTCTGTCCTCCTCCCTGGAGATTCCCCACTGAACCTCCAGGGCCTGGCTGCCAGCTAGGCTGGCTAGAGCTTGCCCTAATGCCTGGAGCTTCTGGACCACCCAGAGAGAACTCCCGCAGTTTACAGGCCTGTGGAAGTGCCTCTCGCCAAACACGCCTTCTGGTTGGTTTCAGGCCTCTGCCGTGCTCAACACAGCAGCTTAACTGAAAAGCTGCAACACTTTGATATCACCATAGACTTTGGGATGCCCCGGCTTCCATCGACGCTGGCAATCTCATTCTAAAAGAGCTAACTAACTGTAACATTTTGTGGAAACCTCTTTCCACAACCCGGCCTAGCACAGGGTCCTCACCCGAAAGTGCTCTAGCTGTTTCCGGAGATCTAAAAGCAGAACCCTGATCCTGGGGTCACTTTGTTCTTTCTCGGGAAGCTGACAGCTGCATCCCATACTTTTATCAGAGAATGACCACAAAACATCACCTCATACTTGTTAATAACTATTATCAAAAAGACAATGAATAATTAAACAGTGGCAAGAATGTGAATAAAGAGGAACCTTTACACAATGCTGGTGTGGATCTAGATTTCTGTACCCTCTATGAAGAACAGCCTGAAGGTTCAAAACAGAGCCACTATATTATCAGGCAGCCATACTGCTGGGTACAAAGCCAAAGGGCATGATATTAGCACAACTAAGAAACTCCTGCGTGCCCACATCTACTGCAGCACTAGTTACAGTAGATAGAGCATGGGAAAAGACCTCATGCCCATGAGTGAGTCCAGAGACTGAAAAGATGATAGAAAGACAGGAAGAAAGCTAAGCAGATAGCGACTAAGTCAACAGTTGTAGCTAGCTAAGTCTGATCCCTGGGACACACATTGTGGAAGACAAGAACTGACTACCCCAAGTTGTCTTCTGTGTGCATGGCATGCATGTGTATTCACACACACACACACACACACACACACACACAGAGAGAGAGAGAGAGAGAGAGAGAGAGAGAGAGACTCATACACACATACCAGATAGAGAAAAACTTCATGGTCCATCTGGAAACAGAAGATGGAATCGAGGTTCCCGGGTTCAAGTTAGTAGCTACTCAAAAGGAACGACAACTTTGTTATGCAGGATGAATCCACTCTGGAGACTCAGCATGCACTGTGGTGACCCTAGTTGATAATAGTCTACTGCTCAGGCAGATCTTCAATATTCTCCCCTTGACAATATTCGCTGTGGAGTGATGAATGTATTAATTGCCTGGGCTGTAGTAATCATGTCACAGTATGGGTGTCTGAATGTGTGTGCACATGCACGTATGTGTGTGTGTCAGTGTGTGTGTCTGTGTCTGTGTGTGTGTGTGTGTGTGTGTGTGATCACATTGTCCTCCTGGAACTGTAAGCCTAAATAAACTTGTTTGTCTTCTGAGTTGCTTTTATCAAAACATTTTATCACAGCAGTGAAGAAAGTAACTAATCCAACAAATTACCTTGAAACTTAGTGATGTAAAATAACAGTGAGCTAGTTTGGTTTATTGATGATTTTAAGAATCAAGTGCCCCAGAAAACTTCCTCGGTAGACTTTACCTGTGCTCCTCAAACATTTGCACTGGTGAGGTAGATGTTTTAAGACAGTACAATTTATGATGTGGTATCTGCCATTTTCTAAAGTGAATATCCATAATACCTGATAGAAGCATTCATAATTTTTTTCTGTTTAACTTAGCAGTGATACACCATCACTTTCACTTAAGTTCAGGGAACATAGACATCAGGAGGAAAACATAGACCTTCTAAATCAGCGAAGCACTTACGAGCTCACAGAGACTGAAGCAGTCAACATGGCTCCTACAAGGGTCTGCACCAGGCCCTCTGTGTGTGTATTATAGCTAATAGCTTAGTATTTTATGGGACTCCTGACTATGCAAAGGAGTGGTTCTCTCCATTCTTGTGCCTGCTCTTGGTGCACTTTTCCTGTTGTTGGGTTACCACATCCAACTTCAACATGATAGCTTTTGCTTCATCTTATTATATTTTATTTTGTCGAAAGAAAGGAAGGGAGGGAGGAAGAAGGGCGCTGGGAAAACTGGGAGAGCTGTATGCTGAATAAAACTACATAATTTCTCTCGACCTGCAAAAACTAAACTCCAAGTGGATCAAGGACCTCAAAAAACCTGAAGCTAGTAGAGGAAATTTTCAAGGGAAAAACTGCAAGATATAGGTATAAACATTTCTGAATAGTATTCAAGATAGAGGTAAAATTTTCTGAATAATATTCCAGTTGCTCAGAAAAGACAGTCAATAACCAACAAATGACACCTCACATAATTTTTAAAGTTTCTTGACATTAAAGGAAACAGTTAAACAAGTAAAGAGACAGCTTACAGAATTAGAGAAAATATTTTCTAACTATACATTTGACAAGGAATTTAAAATCCAGAACATACAAAGAACTCAAAAAAACTATACAAAAACAAACAAACAGCCAAACCAAAAAATGGGCTAGGGAAATGAACTAGGAGTTTTCAAAAGAAATACAAATGGCTAAGAAATATTTTTTGCAAAGTGTCTAATATTTTTAGTGTCTTGGTCAATGGTCTATTGCTGTGACAAGAAGGCAGAATAATGGCAACTCTTATTTAAAAAGAAAAAAGCATTTAATTGAGGTAGGCATAAGTTCAGAGGTTTAGTCAACATGGCAGAAAGCATGGCTCCCGTCAGCAGACATAATGCTGGAGAGGTAGCTGAGAGCTCTGGATTGGCAGGGAGAAGGGAGAGAGAGCCCCTGGGCCTGGCATAGGCTTCTGAAACCTCAAAGCCCACCCAAAGTGACACACTTTCTCCAACAAAATCACACCTACTCTAACAAGGCCACACCGCCTAATCCCTATCAGGTCACACCACTGCCTAATGAAAGTTGAAGCAGGGTGTACTGGGAAAGAAAAACCCAAATGGCCTTTAATAAACTCAAATGTCCCTTCAAGCTAAAATTGTGAAATAAACTAGGATTAGAAAGAGCATACCTCAACTTAATAATGGTTACACACAATAATTTTATAGTCAGCATTATATTAAAGGAAGTAAAAATCTAAATATTTCCACTAAATTTGGGAATGGGAAAAGAGTGTCCATGCTCTCCAACCTTATTAAATATAATGCATAAAGCCTTAGCTGTAGCAATCACAGAAGTGGGGAAAAAATGCTAGGCAATCCTGGCCAAAGGGATCTATAGCAGAAATGTTATATTATTTCAAGTTATATTATATACCAAACCTTAGGAAAGTAACCAGGGACACAAAAATAATGGGTAGCTTAACAGAACGGGAAGAAATCTATACAATTATAACCACTTGGGTTTTGACAAAATGTCAAAAGCATCAACGGAAAAAAAACGCAGCTTCTTCAACAAATGGCACTAACAAAACTGGGTATCTACATATAAAAGTATGAAACTAGATATGTATTTCTTAGCCTATAAAAATTATATTCAAGATCAGAGAAAATATTTCAAGATTTGGGCACAGTCAAGGACTTTCTGGAAGAAACTCTGTCCAATAGCTCAAAATAAGACCAAGGAAGGACTGACAGATCATACTTCATGAAATTAAAAGTTTCTACACAGCAAAAGAAAGAATCAATTGTGCAAAAAGGAAGTCTACACAAGAGGGGAAAGTCTTTGCCAGCTACACTTCTGATAGATTACTAACATCCAAACTCCTTAAAAATTGTAAGGACTAAATGCCAAGAAACCAAACCACCCTATCAATAAATATACAAATGAAATAAATATAAAGTTCTCAAAAGATAAAACTTGAATGGTATGAAAGCATATGAAAAATTATGTTCTAGGGAATGTTGGTATAATGTTCTTGTGGAATGTAAACAATTTATCCTTGTTGATTCACTATCTGCTTTCTATCCGGACATTGCATTGTAATGTTTATTCTAAGCACACCTGTCTCAAGTTTGTGTAAACATGCCACCATTTGTTCTCTGTATTGTCAATTAAAACAACCAGCCACAATGCTGTGCAATGGAGAGAATAGGGTGGGACATCCTGGTTTGGGGGAGGGGGGGAAGGAGGAAGTGAAGGGAGGAGAGCAGAGATTGGCAGGAGAGGTCTTTGAACCACGTGGAGAGATGACCTGACCTAAGATATCACTAAAAGCAAGTATAATAGGTGAAATCTGAATGGTAGGAAACTATGTGAGCTTGGAGGTTTAGGATGGAATAACTATTGTACAGCATTGTGCTCTAGGTTAATTAAATAAATCCCAGTCTCTGTGTGGTGATTTGGGTATACAACTGGTTTAGGAATAACCGCAGTTTAACTGTAAGATGTATCAACAGTAAGTATTAATATACCACAACAAGGAAAATACTAAAAAAAAAAAAAAATGGCATCCAGGGTCTCAAAAAGATACCTGCATACCCACGTTTACAGCAATATATTCATAACAGCCAAAAGATAGAAATGACTGAAATGCATTGGCAGGTGAATGGATAAACAAATGTTGTATGTTTATCCAGATATCATTCACCCTTAAAAAGGAAAGAGAATTCAGACACATGTCATGACATGACTTAAATTGAAGACATGGTGTCAAGTGAAACAAGCCAGTCACAAAAGGAGATATTCTACATCATTCTACTTATGTAAATTTCCCATACTCACCAAATCCATACAGCTGAGAAGCAGAATGGCAGTTCACAGGGGCTGAGGGAAGATAGGGTTGTGTGATGTGTGATGGGCACAGCATACAAAAGTTATAATATTCTAGTGATGTTCTATAATGTTCTGTAATATTCTGTAATGTTCTGAAACAGTTCTAGTGAATGAATGCTGTCATGGTTTTTCAATATAAATTTAATGCTGAATCTATACTTTAAGATTCTTAGCATTGTCCTATAATTTTTACCTCAGTATTTAAAAATAATTCATGAAAACAGTTACTGAAGCTAATATGATGGCTCAACTGGTAAAGGCACTTGGTATCAAGCCTGATGACCTGAGTTTGATCTCTGGGATCAATATGGGACCCACATGATAGAAGGAAAGAACTGACTCCCACAAGTAGTTCTCTGACCCGCATACAGGTGTGATGTCATTGAGAAAAGGGAACGTGTATACACGGATCATGGGAGTATGAATTATCCCAACCACTTAAAATTAGTATAGAGTTTCCTCATATAACAAAGAATTGGCACTATCACACGGCCCAACTATACCATTCTTGGGTATTTCTCCTATTGACTATAAATCAACATGTCACAGAGCCACTTGAATATCTGTTTACCGGAGCACCATTCACAACACACAAGTTCTAGGCCCAGGCAAAATGTCCAGAAGCAAATGAATGGATAAAGAAAATGAGCGAGATTGTATAATTATATAATATGTATGTATTGTATTATAGTATATACATATAAAACGGAGCTCTATTTAACCATTAAAAATGAAATTATTATCTTTGCAAAAATGGGCACAAGAAAATATTATATTAAGCAAAACATGCCAAAATCATGAAAGTGGTACCCTCTAGTCTATAATCAGTGGCTCCTATACTTTATACAGACAAATAAAATCATATGTGTACATTGAACATGAAAAGTAGAAGCAAAGGAAGACAATGGAAATGGCAAGAAAAGGAAGGGAGGAAAGGGGGAGTGTGAAAATTAGCATAATCAAAGTGAATGATATAGTTGCATGAAAATATCCTTTTGATATCTACTTCTGTATATAATGAATATTTGCCAATAAAAAATCATTATGAGACTACCCTAGTTTATGCCAATCACCATTAAATGGAGTATCAAATTCTTCTTTGCAAATGAGAAGCAGAAATAAATGGGCCATCAGATATGTAAATAAAGAATGTGTAATATATCCCTTCCTAGACTCTGAAGAGAAAAAATGCCTCTGACTCTTTCTGGAAGGGAGGAGCTGACTCTGCAAATAGTTCCCAAAACTCTGGCTCATGTTGTTTAAGCAGTACTAGATTCACTAACAGAAGTAAGATAGAGCCGTTCTCTCTGGCTAAAGCTACCCTAAACAACAGCACCAGATCTTCATACTGCTTCTCTTTTGATGTAGACATCTGTTTTTAAAAACACTTCAGTTAGCACCGCACACTTAGGACACAGGACTCAAATTACTCAAGATGGATCTAACCTGAAAATCTCCTCCTAGCTTCAGACTAGCTTCCACAGTACCAGAAAATATGAAGCAAGCTGCCAAGGGAGGTGCTAATTACTAATATCATTAATTACTATTATTAATTAATAGTTTTACACAGCTGCAACTCCTATGAACCACAAAAGTGATTAGAATAGAAAGATATCCATAAATGTGCAGTAACACATGTTGGTAGTAACCAACTGCTCTCTATTGGACTTTGAGACCACAAAATACATTAATAATAATTAAAATGTTTTAAAATATCTTCAGTAAATTATTAAGAATCATTCTGAGCTCATATTCTACACTTTTTGTTTGCTTTGTGTGTGTGTGTGTTTTTGAGACCCTGTTCTTCTGTGTATCCTTGGTTGTCCTGGACTCGCTTTATAGGCCAGACTGGCCTCAAACTCACAGAGATCCACCTGCCTCTGCCTCTCCTAGTGTTGGGATTACAGGAGTGTACCACCATGCCTGGCTATATTCTATCCTTTTTAATCCATTTCTCTTAAGTCTAAGACTTTAAGAACAAAATGGGTGAAAGGAAGGAAGTAGGGAGGAAAAGAAAAGGAAGGAAAAAAGCACTAACATTCTTTCTGACACACTGTTGTGCAATTGTGAGACAGTTGTCAGTTTTAATAGGACTTACAGGTCTCCAGATAAGCTCCAACCCTTAAGCCTTGTTGGCATGCCCATACATATCTTCTCTTGAATGAACAAATGCAGAAATTGGAAAAGGAATACAACTGTGCACTTTGAAAAATCCCAAAACATGCTTTTAAGGAAAACAAATTAAAATTCCAGTCTTCTCTCACATGATAAAAATATTATTTTTAAAGACTATTTACAGAAAACTCTCAACAGAAGAATATTGAATGGCAGAGAAACACTTAAAGAAATGCTCAACATCTTTAGTCATTAGGGATTGCAAATCAAAATGACTCTGAGATTCCATACACCCATCAGAATGGCTAAGATCAAAAACTCAAGTGACTGCACATGCTGAAGAGGAGATGGAGCAAGGGGAATCCTCCTCCATTGCTGGTGGGAGTGCAAACATGTACAACCACTTTGAAAATCAATCTGGCTCTCTCTCAGAAAATTGGGAATAGCACTATCTCAAGACCCAGCTATAGCACCCCTGGGCATATAAAAGATGTTCCGTCGTACAACAAGGACATTTGCTCAACTATGTTCATAGCAGCTTTATTCATAATAGCAAAAATCTAGAAACAACCTCGATGTACCTCAACTGAACAATGGATACAGAAAGTGTGGTACATCTACAAAATGGAATAGTACGTAACTATTAAAATGATGAAATTTGTAGACAAGTGGATCGAACTTAAAAAGATCATCGTGAGTGAGGTATCCCAGAACAAGAAAGACATGCATGGTATATACTCACTTATAAGCAGATATTAGCCATACAATACAGGACAAACGTACTACAATCTACTGACCTAAAGAAGCTAAGTAACAAGGAAGACCCTAGGAAAGATGTATAATTCTCATTCAGAAAAAAAAAAACAAAAACAAAAAAAAAAACAAAAACAAAAGACCAGATAGGCACCAGAAGTGGCAGAAAAGAGAGAAGAGGATGTCAGCCTACTATAAAGGGTTCTCTAAAAGTCTCCACCCAATAGGGGATCGAAGCAGATGCTGAGACTCACAGCCAAACTTTGGGCAGAGCACAGGGAGTCTTATGGAAGAGAGAGTGGTGGGGGAACAAAAGGACCCAGAGGGGACAGGAGGTCGACAAGGACACCAAGAATGCCAAAAGTTCTGGGCTGAGGGAGGGCCTCCAGAGACTGATGCATCAAGCAAGGACCATGCCTGGAGAGGATTTGTTTAGATGTAGCCTATAGGCAGCTTAGTCTCCATAGCAGTTCCCTAGTAAGAGGAACAGGGGCTATGTCTGGCATCAACTCAGTTGCCTACTCTTTGATCACTTCTCCTTGGTGGGGCAACCTTGACAGCCGGCAGAAGAAGAGGATTTAGACAGTCCTGATGAGACTTAATAGGCTTAGGTCAGATCGTAGGGAAGGAGGACTCCCTCTTTCAGTGGACAAGGGAAGGGCGATAAGGGGGGAGGGGGGAGTAAGGATGGGACAGGGAGGAGATGAGGGAGGGGGTTACAATCAGGATATAAAGTGAATAAATTGTAAAAAATAAAAAATAGAAAGAACATTTACAGTTTCTAAATAGAATTTGATTAGCAGAAGTTTCCTTGGGTTATATGACGAGCAATATCTGTTCTGCTAAAGTCTATGGAATGGAGATTCTGCCTTAAACCTTGTGGTTTCATGAAATTAGTTTTTGAATCATTTCAGAAGTCCTGTTTGTCCTTTCAGGCTGGGAAAGAGAGTCATACTATCTAAATACAAGGGAATCCAGTGACCTCAAGTGGCTCAAACTCTGGGCAGTCCTTCATCACAGCATGTGACTGGTCAAAGAGAATCACACCATCAAACATGGAGCTTTTGCACTGCATCCCAATCCATTCGTACTGGCTACTTCTCCTTACATGACTCTTGAGGTCCTAGAAGTAGAGTCAGGAAAAAAGAAAAGGCTAGACATTTGTCACTGTTGAGTCTCTATTTCTCAAAAACTGCAAACATACCACAGGACTTTCTTAAATGACATCAGGACGGGTAGATAACTTTCTAATGGAACTTTATAACAACTTATTGGGACAAGAGCCCCAACCCAGCACTCCTGCAGCTCTTATCCTGAGCCCAAGAACCCTTATTCCCTGAGGAAAGCAGCAGCGCCGCAGCTGTCCTCCAGGGGTGAGAAGTTCATGAATGAGAGGAGGGTTGTGGGTTTGCTCCCGTCCCACTCTGTGCCCAAGATCAAATCCTCTCCTTCTAGATCTTTCTGTCCTTGGCTCAGCCTGACTTGCATCTTGATCAAATATGGATTCTTGGTTGAATCTGAACTTCAGATAAATATGTTTGAGACATTCTTCATCAGTACTCTTCATCTGACATTCAAATGTTACTAGTTGCCCGCTGAGACTATTTTTCCTCAGGGAAGAGCCCCTAAATGCTTCTCCAGTACCGCATGGTCCATACAGCACTAAACAGACTCAGAAGACTGCATTTATATATTCAATCGTATTCACATATGTATTATTATTGTTACACACACAAACACACGCATGCACACACACACACACACACACACACACACACACACACACACACACACACACACTGAGTAGCCATGAAAAATTTGAGAGGGAGGTTGAAGGGAGAAGAGGAAACAGGAAATTGTGTAATTAAAAATTTTAAATGTTAGTGGGAATACCACTTTGGTTTGGGGGGTTGTTTTTGTTTCTGTTTTGTTTTGTCTTGTTTTGTTTTGTTTTTGTTGTTTATATTGGGCAAGGAAGTGGGCATGGAGAAAGACCAGCAATTCAGGAAGGCCTGAAAAAGCAGGCTGCAAACCTTCAGCTTAGCTCTGCAGTCCTTTTAGACTTTTGTCTACAAAAGTTTAAAGATAAAATTACTAAGGATGAGGAGCAATCATCACAAAGTGAGCACCACAGGCGCTCTCCATGTAAGCTGTCACTCTGCAGCCACCACACGGCCTGTTCACAGCTCCCCGGGCAGCAGTTCTAAATTCCTCATCCCTGAGCTGTTCCCAGCTGATTTTGACTGTTCTCAGAGGAGCTCTGTCCTACACCCCGCTCTCTACTTGTTAAACAAAAGGCAGTACCACCAGCGAGCTCTGCTGCTTCCTTGTCAATTTTTATTCTTTGATTTAGAGAAAATATTTCTTCCGAAGGCATCCGAAACTATGCCGGATTCAGGAAATACTGAATAATTCTTATTTGTCATTATTTATTTTCTAATCTCCACACTGCATACCATACTGCTATCTTGATAGTAATAAATGTCATCGTTAATTAGAGGAAGTTTATTAAATTATATTTATATTAGCTCCTTGAGAATTGTTCATATGATTTAAAAGACTTTCTTCCCAGTATCATCAGTAACAAATTATCTCTGAAGGTGATTTCCTCACTTTCATTTCACCATCTAGCCCCGAGGGTATACCCTGTTGGTGGTGTACATCATTTTTACACAAACTATGGATTCTGTTAAAATTGCATCTACAGGAATTTTGCAACTGGAAAGACTGACTTTCCCATAGATCATCTCTTCAGGGACAAGTGATTAAGTCAAAAAGGAAAATACCAGGCTGAACTCATTTATCAGTACAAACTTATAATGTTAGGTGGCATACTCTGCAACAATCCAAAGGGGATTGCACCCAGGTCACTCTCTAGAGGACTAGCCTTACTGACTATTTAATAATCGTTCTTTGCTTGCTTATGTCCATTCTTTTTTAATTTATTATTATTATTTATTACAATTTATTCACTTTGTGTCCCAGCTGCAGCCCCCTCCCTCATCTGCCAGTTCCACTCTTTCTCCTCTCCCCCCACTATGTCCCTCCCCTTGTCCACTGATAGGGGAGGTTTTCCTCCCCTACTATCTCTCCCTAGCCTATCAGGTCTCACCAGGACTTTCTGGATCCTTTTTCTCTGTGGCCTATTAAGGCCACCCTGCCAGCAAGAGGTGATCAAAGATCAGGAAATTGAGTTCATGCCAGAGACTGCTCCTGCTCCCCTTACTAGGGTACCCACATGGAAACTGGGTTGCCTATGGGCTACATCTGAGCAGGAGGTCTAGATCTTCCAAGCATGGTCCTTGGTTGATTCATCAGTCTCTGCAGGTTCCCTGAACCCAGAATTGTTGGCTCTGTTGGTCTCCTTGTGGAGCTCCTGCTCCCTCCTTGTGGGGGGTCTTTCTGTCTCCCCTTCTTTCATAAGATTCCCTGCACTCTGCCCAAAGTTTAGCTATGAGTCTCAGCATCTCTTTCAATACCCTGCTGGGTAGAATCTTTCAGAGGCCTTCTATGTTAGGTTTCTGTTCTGTTCCCTGTGTTCTCCCATTTCTGATGTCTATCCACTTTGCTCTTCAGAATGAGGATTAAGCATCTTCTGTAGGATCCTCCTTGTTGTTTAGCTTCATTAGGACTGTAGACTTGTACAAGCACTTTGAAAATCGATCTGGAGCTTTCTCAGAAAATTAGGAGATCCAGCTCAAGGTCCAGGTATACCATTCCTTGGCATATACCCTAAAGATGTTCTGCCATTCAATAAGGACACTTGCTCCAACCATGTTTGTAGCAGCTTTATTTGTAGTCGCCAGAATCTGGAACCACCTAGTTGCCCCTCAACTGAGGAATGGATACAGAAATTGTGGTACATTTATACAATGGAATACTACTCGGCAATTAAAAACAAGGAAATCATGAAAATTTCAGGCAAATGGATGGAACTAGAAAAGATCATCCTGAGTGAGATAACCCAAAAGCAGAAAGGCATACATTGTATATACTCACTTATAAGTGGATATTAGCATGTAATACAGAATAAATGTACTAAAATTTAAGATGGATTTCCTGACTACTGAAATCAATATATCTGTCTCAAAAGTACACAGTTGCTCAGTATTGCTGACCCCAAACTTTGTGAATCAAAAACACCAACAGACAAATTGGATGAAAAGGTGGAAAAGAAAGGAGTTTATATAGACTTAAGTTCTATGGACCATAAGGGTTGACATTGAAGTAACAAGAAAAGAAAGCCATAAATTAATAAAATTAATAAAACATCTATAACAAATTTGATAGGTTTATTTTAAGAGATTTTTTAAATGTAGGAATAATGAAAATATATGTTCTCATATGAAAGTTTACTCATGGTAGCAAGCATAACAACTTTTAAGTGTACATAATTTTATTATGGCATTAACGTCATATAAATAATATGTCATCTAAATAATTAACATCATATAATTAATCATATAAAGATATGAGACAACCAGGATTATAATACCAGTATAGACACAGAAAATTAATTTTAAAAAACTGCTGTGGATTTTTAATATGCTATTTCTAGACACTGTTCGTGTTTTTATCATGTTTTACATTGTTCACCTCATCATTCTTCTGTGGTTGTAGTAAATGGTCCTTATGGTGGTCCTTGCCTGCCAGAAGGACATCAACCACCATCATGACCACATTTAAATTTCTTTATCTCCCTCAGGTTCAACTTTCTAATACTGTTGCAATAGGAAGTATGGCTTTGGCATATGAATTTCAAAAACACAGAAACATTCGGTTCATAAAAACCTAGATGTTACTGGAAATTATCAATAATTAAAATGTGGAGACACAGTACATAGGAAATTAATAAGTTCAAAGAAAAATGTTTAAAATTTGTCAAATCATGGAGTTTATTTTTATGGGTGCATTATGTTAGACAGTACTATGGATTATGAAGAATATGGAGGATGTCTAAGAGGAAAGTAGGTAAAAAACTAAAATGTAGACTCTAGGCATGTCATTAAATTTTTCCTTCCAAATCCTGTATAAAATACTTTAGGACAAATATTTTGCTTATAGGTTGAGTTTCTGTGACTTGGAACATAGTCCTGTTATAGTGGTTATAGTCGTGTCTTCCTAGAAACCCGAAAGCTTCTTATTTCAGAGTGTGTGCCCATCCTGTATTGACACTCTCCGACTGCCTTCCAGACCTTTGCATTTGCATGGATTCCTTCGGATATTAAGTATTTTCCAAAATTAAGAAATTAAACACTACTATAACTGTACAGGACAGTACTGCCAAGTTCTTGACTTTACACTTTTAAGCACCGGGACAAAGAACTCATACAAAGAAATGGTTCCTCCAAGCTTAATCACTTCAACCACACTAATCCACATCTCTTTTGCCATTTAGCTCTAGAATGCCTTACTTATTGACATACTAAAGTCAATATTTCTCCAACTATGATCATCAAAAACATGTGAGCATAGACTCTCCTATGTTATCCTTCATAAAAAAAGAAATGAAATAAACTCTGAAATAGTTATGAAGCTCTTTTTCTTACCAAAACACTGGTCTCTTCTCACAGATAATTAGTTCTTAGTTTCTTATAAATTTTTCCCATATTTTCTAGCCATTCTGGAGAAAGATTCGCATTCTTATTCATCTCAACTCTATAAATATGAGCTTGTAGAATATCCTTATGTTCTGTTTGACATTTGGGCATGTAATAGGTAACCCTGTCCTTGGCTTAGATTACTTCACTGAGAGTCTTAAAATAAGCGGCTTTTATGTTCTTTTCTTTCCCAAGAATAAAACCTTTTTTTTTCCAAGCATACGTCAAATATTTCATGCACAACTTCTGCACTTATATTTCACAGAATCTTTTTTCAGTAATTTAGCACACACTTGGCTCTGGTGTCTTGAATCTTTAATATGTTGTTATGCAGCAAATGGGTAGAGCAGCGATTAGAAGAGAAGGTTGAAGATGGGGAGGAACGATCCTTCACTAAACCCCAAAAGATGGCAAAATCGAGCCTTCTCATCTCAGCCTTGCCTTCTGAAGCTTCAACTGAAGTCCAAAAATATTAAATGAATATTTTCAGAAATAAAAAATTATGTTTTCGGTTGCCTTGGGTAGCCTGATGAACTTTATCCATGCTGAAGTTCTGTCCCACCAAGGGTGTATTCATCCCTTTCCCCAGCAGAGTCATGATTTCCTTTATGCCTTCCTCTTAGCCTTAGCAATCTGAGTCATCAGCTTGGCTATTAGTGCAGCAGTGTTTGATTTCTTTATATCGCTTAAGGGTGGGCCCAAAGCATGAGGGCAATAGTGCTGGCAAGTCATATAACTAAAAAAATAATCTCTTAAATAAAAATGCATTAGACGCATGTAAGAAAAGAAATGGTAAATGCAAAGTTTAGAAATTATCCTCTCTCTCAGTCATCCACTGGAAATTCACAAGAATATCTTCCAGAGAAAAGGGGGAAGACAAACGTAGCACAACCATCTTGCAAACAGTAAAAGGGCTCCATTTTGGGCTCCCCACTTGGACAATACAGGAACATGAGAAGTATCCAAACTTAGATTTCAGATCCAAGGTTTTCTCATTGTAAAGCCAGTGCCCAGCCTGACCTTTCACCTTCCCATACAGATCTTATGGAGATCAACCAACCCATATAATACTGACTTAAATGGGGAGAAAAAAATAAATAAAACCATGAAACTTGAATGAAACCTCTCTTGAATGAGGATTGTGACCAGAAGGACACCAATGTGACTCAAGCAGAGGCAATTGTGTAAAATGTTGCCTGTATTCCTGGGACATACCTAACTTCTTAGAACCCTGTGGAAGTGAAAGAGAAGACCCCTAACCATGACAAATTATAAACAGTTCAGCAACTCCACAAAGTGGGGACCGTTCAAAAAATTAAATATTTGTTTCGATTTATCCCAATTCTGTGAAACAAAATTATATGTGTGCTTACAAACATCTTCCATTTATAACAAAAACACAATTCTATAAACTAACTTGGATTGAGTCTGTGCAGTTTGCAACCAAAAAGAGCTGAATAAAACAGCTGTCTTTAAAATCCAAACTGCCCCCTCTGGTTCTGCGATGACATGGGCAATCATGCCAGGAAGCTCCTGATGATTTCAGGAGCAAAACTTGTCATCAAGCATGACTTTACCAATAGCAGGTAGAGCATTCACATCCCCGACAGGGAAACTTCTGAGGGGCTGAAAACAG
The DNA here is from genome assembly GCA_028658305.1 of Pachyuromys duprasi. Classification (NCBI taxonomy): domain Eukaryota; kingdom Metazoa; phylum Chordata; class Mammalia; order Rodentia; family Muridae; genus Pachyuromys; species Pachyuromys duprasi. The sequence continues at coordinate 45,451,319 of CM053750.1, forward strand.
AACGTTAAACCCCCTCCTCTGTGAGTCCAATTTCCTATTATTCCATCCTTGAGAGCAAAGCCTAAGCTCACTTATCCATGAACCCATTGTCCCATTCTTTGCCCCATGAATTTTATGCAATGGAAAGTAACAGAAAGCATCAGATAAATGTGAGAAAATTGTAGCCTGAGTAGATCACCAGATGTGTTGCAGATGGTTGCTGTTATAAGCAGTTTCCATAAGAATTTCCTGTGACTTCTAGACCAAATTGACATGTTCCTGATGACTTCAAACACTGTAAATTTATTTTCTGACAGTTCTGCAGGTCCAAAGGTTTATTGAAAATTAAGTATCAACAGGACCAGATCCTTCTTAAGGCTCCAATAGAGAAGCTGGTCCTCTGCCTCTGCCAGCATCTGGAAGCTGTCTGTATTCCTTAACTCAAAGTCTCCTGCGCATTACCCCAACTCTTTACCTTATCAATGTACCTCTTCGCCAACTCTGGTTTCCTGCCTACTTCTTAAAAAGACCCCTTATGATTACATCCTCCTGGAAAAAAATAACCAAAATCCTTAACAAGACCTGTAAGATCCCCTTTGCAAAATAAGGTAACATATTCAACAGGCTCCAGGGTAAATACAGACATGCTTGCTTGGAAACACCTGAGTTTTCCAAGAGGCTTTCGTCCCCAAACTAGTTTAGTTTAACGCAACTGAATTAAACCATTTCACCCAGTTCGATGAGAATAAGGGGATAAAGCTAAAGCCGTATTTTCCATTATTAATGAGTAACCTGTTTTTATAATGATAAATGAAAATAGCAAATCACAGTTTCCTCCCCAAACACAGTTAATAATTTCAGCATCTTTTCTTAAAGAAGGATGTGGAAGGGACAGAATTCTGCCACCGCTGACTTGCTCTTAGGAGTATGACCCAGACAACAACTCATGATGAAGATGTTTCACAGCCACTGAGTCCCCATTTGTGTGTTGTACTGCTAGCTGTATGGATCTTGAACTGGAGCCCTTTCTCAAACGGTCTGTTTCTAAAAATTACAGGTTTGTCCTCGGTTACTGACGACACTGACTGTTATTACAACATCTCCAAGTAAGTCAAAGCATCCCTGGATATAGCAGACAGTTGCTCCATTCCTACTGTGAAGAATAGTTATTCAGGTCGACTGTCCTGCTGAAAACGTTTTAACTTTAGGAAATTCAGACAACACCATTGATTTAGGATTCCTTATCTACAAGTCCCCACTCCCAGACAAGGATCGTAGGGATATGAACATCTAAGCACTCAGAATCTTGCAAAAGACACCAGTCCATCTAACGTGAGCATGGCCTGACCTGTAGCATCACAAAGGTACAGACAAATAGAACAGAGAGTCTTAGGAAAGGCACTCATGATGGGAGTGGAGAGCTAGGGTAGACTTAAAGAAAAGTGTATTATTTAGATGTGGGGCCTTGAGTCTAAGAAATATCTTTAAAAGAGGAACACAACTTTGGCATATGAAAAAGATATAACTTTCCAGATTTACTAGGGTGATTAACTAACAACAACAAAAAGGCCTTCCAGTATTAATGACATTGCCAAGAAATCATATCCAGAATAATTATGTCTCTCTCTGTCTCTGCCTCTGTCTCTCTCTCGGCTTGATTTAAATTTAAAGTAGTATTTTTCTTATTCAGATGCTCGAAGAACACCTATGATAAGTTTGAATCTTTTTTATCATTTATTTTTATTATTAGTTACATTTTATTAACTTCGTATCCCAGCTGTAGCCCCCTCCCTCATTCCCTCCCAATCCCACCCTCCCTCCATCATCTACTCCCTGCCCCTTTCCAAGTCAACTGATACGGGAGGACCTTCTCCCATTTCAACTGACCCTGTTTTATCAGGTCTCTTCAGGACTGGCTGCAAAGTCCTCTTCTGTGGCCTAGCAGAGCTGCTCCTCACTTTGGATCTTGATTGAATGTTTCTCCAAAGGATCATATGTTGAAAGCTTGGTCTCCAGGCTGGGTTGTAGGTGTTTTAGGAGCTGGTGGAGCATTTAGGAGCAAGTCACTAGAGGCTTGAATTAAAAGAGGATTTGGACCCTACTTTTCTCTCTTTTTGCTTCCTGGTTCTGGCCTGGTGTGTCCTGCCTTGACACACACAGAAAGTTTCAGTCCATCAGAGGACTGAAACTACCACATTAGAACTGATTGGCATGCTCTTTGATCACTTCACCCTGATGGGGGAGCAGCCTTACCAGGCCACAGAGGAAGACAATGCAACCAATCCTGATGAGAGCTGATAGACTAGGATCAAAAGGAAGGAAAGGAAGACCTCCCCCATCAGTGGACTTGGGGAGAGGCATGTGTGGAGAAGGGGGAGGGAAGGTAAGATTGGGAAGGGAGAAGGAAGGGGTTTATGGGGGATACAAAGTAAATAAAGTGTAATTAATAAAAATTTTAAAAAGAGAAGAAGCCAAAATAATGGTCGTCCTTTTTACAAGCTAATTATCTCAAGCACTTGCTATCAGAACAGAAAGCTGCCTAAGGAAAGATGAAACATTCAAGCCCTTTCCCTGATCCCTTCCTCACATTGCATCTCCTGAAGAGGCCCCTCTACTCAGTGTGAAATCCATGAATACCAAAAATAACTGAATATGCAACTTGTGCTTAAACACAGATGTTAACACTGCCTTTGGAGATTAAAACATCCTAGGGCTCAAACTCACAGTGAGCTTCTGAAAACAGAATGTGTTACAGGAGGTGACAAGGTGTGGTGTCACACTCTTCTCAAAAAAATAAGTCTTCCCTGAAGACGCACCTCATATTCTAACAGAAATTTTTACTTTGCTATTGGAATTCAGTTTTCAAATACTGTGGGTCATGGTGGCCTTTCACCCCAAATTCAACTATTAGAGCATTTAAGTCCTTGACACTGGGGTACTGGAGTAAGGCAGCCCATCTCTTCAAGATTGTCCTATCAGAATAAAACAAATCCAGCTACATTCTTAACAATAAAATTATTAAAATTTCTAGTGAATATAGAGAATTGTGTCCAGTACACAGAGCCATACGAGGAGGTTGGTGTTAGGCATATCTATTTTTGTGCTGTGATGGAATTAGAAGCAATTTCAAGAATTTTAGGTGCAGTTCTTTCCAACAAAGTTGCTGTTTCTCTCAGCTGTACCTGAACAAAGAAAAGAATGTTGACAAAGGGTTTCAGAGGTTTCTGTCAGTGGTTGACTGGCACCATTGTTTTCAGGACCAAGGCAAAGTAGAAAGGTCATGGAAGAAGGACATGGTAAGAAACAATGGCTAATTCTGTGGTAACCCAAACTTTGGGCAGAGTACAGGGAATCTTACGAAAGAAGGGGGAAATAGAAAGACCTGAGGAGAGTGCAGCCTTACCAGGCCACAGAGGAAGACAATACAGCCAGTTCTGAGGAGACCTGATAGACTAGGATCAGATGGACGGGGAGGAGGACCTCCCCAATCTGGGGAAGGGCATGGGTGGAGAAAAGGGAGGGAGTATGGGACTGGAAGGGGATTAGGGAGGGGGCTACAGTTGGGATACAAAGTGAATAAAGTTAATTAATAAAATAAATAAATTTTTAAAAAGAAGAGGAAGAGTATCCCAGTATATCCCTCTAAGACATGCCCCTGAGGACCTACCTTCTTTAACCTAGTCCCACTTTCTAAAAATTCTCCATTTCCCCCTATGCCACCAGCTTCAACACATGAGACTTCAAGAGACATTTAAAATTCAAACCATGACCCTTACCTTGGAGAAATGCCAGAACTGCTTGAAACTCCTGTGAAGGTGAAGAGAAGCCTGACCAAAATTCAGCAGATCTCTTCAGTGTCTTTGTACCACTATTGAAAACCATTGCTCAATTTTATTTCTCTAAAACATATTCTGACTTACATTTACTGTACACAGACAGACCTTTACTAAGGACTTTCATCCCTGGGGGTTTCTGAAGCCCTCCCTGTCTAGTGAGCATGGTGAGCATCCCCAGACACCCATTCCATCTTTTCTTCTTCACTACTTCTCAGCTCATGTTATTGAACATGTTCTTCAGGCATTGTTTGGCTTAAGGCTCAGAAACCATCTCTGTGACTTTTTCTGAGGCACTGTATGTCTCAGCTCTATCTCCTCACTAGCTACATTCAAGGCTTCTCATATCCTGCAGTTGTCAAATATGTGTGGTCAGCTTTCCTCTTGTGGCTCCAAAAACAAAAATTAAGGGAGCGTCTCAACCTTCCAAAATGAGCCAAGGTTTCCTTGGCTCTAGGTAGACAGTGTACTGCAAACCAAGGCCCAGAGCTATAAACCAAGACCCTAGTTAGCCAAGAGGTTAAGGAGGAAACAGAAGGATGTCTGGCTTCTCTGTACCATTGTGCCCACACCTCAGTTTTCTTGGTTATTCTCCACTCTTGTTCCATTCCTTCAATGCTTTTAAGGGATTGCTTTTAAAAATATAATATTTGAATTAATTCTTTGAGAATCTTATACATATGTGCAATTTATTTTGATCATATTCATCCTCCACTCCAACCACTACCTCCCTAACCTCTTCTAAGTTTATTTCCTATTTTGTTGTTTTTTTATAACTCACTGAATCAAACTTGTGCTGGTCGTACACATAAAGGCATGCGCACACTAACACACACACACACACACACACAAGATCTTTTTAATTATTGATTTATAAGCCACATTTTCTATTAGGCTAATTAAAAGCCACCATGATTCTAGTCTCCTTAATTTTGACATTTGTAACTGAAATAAGATCATGTCTCTAGTGGATCTTTAAGAAATAAAAGTCTAAGTAAAAGAAGAACGGGTATGGGCTTCACTCCAGCCAACTCAGAAGTGTTGCTCTAGTCTAGGCAACTTGAGGAAATGCTCAAATTCACCACACCACCAGCAAATTAAATAAGAGCCTAAAGTATGTCAGAGTTGAGATTTTGAGCTGGCCATGCTACTACATAAAATATTTTGACTAGTGAAATCATGGTTATTTGTGGAGAATATGTAACCACTAGTTTCCTAAACCAGCATGTTCTCTAACAACAACCCTAACCATTTGTCTTTATATAGGTAAGTGTAGGTTCTTTCTACCCTCCCTTAAGGAAACTTCTCTATGCAACAGAGACCACTACAGAAAACCACAACCAATCCATATTCAGAGTTGTAGAGCCCAGGCCCAGTGGGTACATCCACAAAACATTCCTGTACCTAAGGGTCAGGGAACATTTGGAAAGAGTGTAAGAGCTAGACAGGACCAGGGACTTGGCTGTGAGATTGTGTCTCCTACCAACATCAGAAGCTATGCCCATAAAGTCTCAACAACATGACCGCCAAATGTGAGCCAAACAAGAAGGTCACCAACAGACATTCCAAACTGCATGGGGAACACAAAAGACAACACCCACATACAAAAAACTGCAACGGAAAGCAGCTAAGTAGAGCTGGGAGTGGGAGAGATGGCCATCCCCAGGGAAGAACATGACAATTAATTTTCCAGTGCCAAAAAGTCAGCCTTGAGAAACATACAATAACATTATGTGAACTTAACATGTTATATTTAAGAATATATGTATATATGCATACATATGTAAACCCTAACATTTGTGCATACCCTACCAATTCATGAAAAAGAGGCCATTAATTTGAAGGAGAGTAGGGAGAGACATATGAGACAGTTTGAAAAGAGAAAAGGGAAAAATGTAATTTAAATACAATTTCCAAAATAAACAAATAATAATAGCCTGGCCTTTAAAATAAAATATAGCTGCAAATATTTTTACAGAACATATGGGGGGAACATGTAAATTAAAAATGTTCTTTAAAGACAGTTGGAGCCCTTACCTCATTCAGAAAACTTCTTCATTCAGTTCTTGGAACCTTGTTTGTCAGAGCTGCCATAACAAAGAATAAAGAAAGGAACTGGGTAGCTTAAACAGCAAAAATATACCATCTCAAAGGTGGGGAGCCCACAAGGCCAAGATCTGGTGAGTGTCTGAGAGCTCTGTGGTGTGGTGTGGTTCATAGAAACACTATTGCCGCCTCCGCCAGCATTTCCTCATGAAACTCTACCTGCATGTGCTCCTCAGTGTATCTCCTTCTTGTGAGGACTGTGGGATTGGGTCAGAAGCCTACCCTGTTGCTCTGTGACTCCACCTTAACTAAGAATGTCTGCAATAACCTTGTTTCTAAATGAAGTCAGGTTGTGAGGCACCAGACGTTAGGACTTCCATATGCACATCTGGGGGAAGTGAGTGGTATATCAGTCACTTTTCTGATCATTTTGTTAAAATGCCTGACAGAACAACTTAAGGGAAGAAAGATTTACTGAGGCCTGGGGTTTAAGAAGGTACAGTTTATCACAGCCACGTTTGCAGAATGTGTAGTAGCAACCTATTGCCTGGCACTGGCCAGGAAATGACAAATGGATGTTGACACTCAGCTGGGATTTTCCATCTCCCATTGGCATTCAGTCCAGGACCTTGGCCACAAGGATGATCCTGTCTATATTCATGATAGTCATCTCCACTGATACTCTCTAGAAATACCTTTACATATTTTCTCAAAAATATCCTTCACCAATATTCTAAGTATTTGATTGACCCAATTAGCTGGTAATCAAAATTACCCATTATAAGGACAATATAATTCAACCCATAAAATGTTAAACCCATAAAACCTAAAATGTTAGCTATATATATTTTTTAAAGTCAATCTTAAGTTTAGAACTCTGTTACACTGATAGTTCATTTTCTGCTTTGAGCATAATTTTGATTTATAAAATGGTAGTCAGTTTTCTCAAGGTTTAGTCCTATAAATGGCATCCAGTGCTGTCTAGCCCTGAGTGAATACTGAAAGTGACATGTGGGAAACTAAAAAGCAGTGGTACTGGGGAACCAGGCTAGAAATACTTGCGGGCTTTATTCTCAAGCCTTCTCTCTTGGATGCATATTGGATGCCTATCTTGATCTAGCCCTGATCTGCCAGATTCTCTGTTCCTTACCCCACATGTTCCTCTACATGACTCTTCTACTCCTGTCCAGAATCTGTTCTTGGACAAATCCATTTCACATCTCCTAAAAGATTTTCCTCTCCACTCTCAATAACTTCATTGCTCTAAAATTTCAAACTTATCTTAAGCACAATCCTTCGGACTCCTGCTACACAGATCCTTCCCCAGCACCCTCATGTCAAGGCACCGGTTTTCCTATGGATTGTAAGCAATTTGTTCTAGGGAGGATCATTTTTTTATAATGGTTCAATCTCACTTGCTGATAACTGAACAGATTTTGGTGACAAAATAAGACATAACCATTCATACCAAAAGCCTCACTCTTCATACATGTGGAGGGTATGGTTCCAGGTTCCAAGGGCTGGGGCTGGTTCTAATATCTGCAGACCTACACGTGTTTGCAACTCAACACTAAGCATTATATCAGCTGAGATCTTTAGTATACAAGTCTATTATGCTTGATATTGGCATTTATTAAAGCATCCATTTCACGCAACAATCAAAGCAATCTGTGATTATTTTATTACCTATGGCATCGTTTTAATAATGTACTAAGTGTATGTTATTTAGCAGAAGTTTCTGTGCAGTCAGTCCTCTTTCTCCTTTTTAGAGAGACAGATGCTAGCAGTTCTCACTAATCAGTTGCCTTTGTTTCAAGCATTCACTAACTGTATCGACAAGCTCACAGCTGTGGGAAAACCTGCATGCTGAGGAATTTTTCATCTTGCTCTCCATACTTAACTATTGTTCAGCACATAAAAGCTGCACCTGGGTTCAGAATTGTGAGCATCTTAGTGAATGTGATTTGGGGAGAAAGGGGAAACATATCTGAGGTTAGGGGCAGAACTTGGATGATATCATTACCTTAGAAGAAACTGTTCTTATACGGAGATCGTATTTCTCTAAGGTCTACAGTTTTGTTTTCTTGTGCATTTTGGGGTACTGGACCCAGAGTCTGGGGTATGATAGGAAAATGATGCACTACTCTGATACTTCTCAGCCCTTTTGACAAATGTTGTTTTGAGAAAGGATCTCAATAAATTGACCAATCAGGAGTTCAACTAGCTGTATAATCTTGACTGGCCTTCACACTTGAAATGCTCTTGTCTCAACTTCGCAAGTGCTGAGATTATGGGTATGTACTACCATGAGATTATGGGCATGTACTACCATGTCTAGTCAATACTATGTCTTACAGAGACAACTGTAGGCAAGATGGATCTGGAAGACTAGAGATCATGAAAGTGATATACAATGTAGCAAGAATTGTATGAGATAGACAGATAAAACTCTGCATCTGGACCAAAAATTCCTAAGAATTGAAACAGGTATTATAATTTTTAAGTTTATGTGAAAAAGTCTCTGAGATGGTATGAAAGGGCTGTCCAAAGGACTAGAACTAAGACAAAGAATAATTTCCAGAGAGGTTGTACTAGTTTGCACTACCACCAGCAATGGAGGAGTGTTCCCATTTTTCCATATCCTCACCAGCATGTGTTGTCACTTGAATTTTTTATCTTAGCCATTCTGACTGGTATAAGATGGAATCTCAGAGTCATTTTGACTTTCGGCTCTCTGGTGGTTAAAAACATTCAGCATTTCTTTAAGTGCTTCTCAGCCATTCAAGATTTCTCTGTTGTGAATTTTCTGTTTCACTCTGTACCCCATTTTTACATTGGACTATTTGGTTTGTTGGTTTTTAATTTCTTAAGTTGTTTGTATATTTGTGATATTAACCCTCTATCTAATATAGGATTGATGAAGATCTTTTCCCAATCTGTGGGCTGCTGTTTTGTTCTATTGACAGTGTCCTTTGACTTACAGAAGCTTCTCGGTTTCATGAGGTCCCATTTATTAATTGTTGAGCTCAGAGCCTGTGCTGTTGGTGTTCTATTCAGGAAGTTGTCTCCTATGTCAATGAGTTCCAGACTTTCCCCCAACTTTGTCTTCTACATAGATTTAGCGACTCTGGTTTTATATCAAGGACTTTGATCCACTTGGGCTTAAGTTTTGTGCAGGGTGATAAACACCACAGTAGAAAGGCAGCCCGTGACACTATTAATGATTCTCTGCTGTGCGTGCAGACAGGAGCCTAATTTTACTGTCATCTGGGAGGCTCTAGCCAGCAGCAGATCATGGAGATAGATGCTGGGACTTGCAGCCAAGCGTGGGACAGAACTCCGGGGGTCCTGTGGAAGTGTTGGGGGAAAGATGGAAGGACCTGAAGGGGCCAAGAACCTCACAGGAAGACCAACAGAGACAACTAACCCAGACCCATGGGGGCTTACAAAGATGGAGATATCAACCAAGGAGCATACATGGTGTGGACCTAGGCCCGCTGCACATATGTGGCTGAGGGGCAGATTTGTCTTCATGTGGCTCACCTGGCGAGTGGAGGGAGAGCTGTTTCCAATGTGGGCTTTATTGCCTGCTTACAGATCACTTCCCCCTGCCAGAGCTGCCTTTCCTGGCCTCCTCCAGATGTGACTTGATGTCCTTGTGAGGGGTGATGTTGGGGGAGGGAGACTCCCATCTTCTGGAGAGAAAGAGAGAGGGGAAGTGGGAAGGAGCAGAAGGCCACACCTGGGAGGAGAGGAGGCAGGGGACATCCTTGGGATGTAAAGTAAGTAAACTGTAGCAAACAAACAGAAAAAGACAAAGACTACCCTCAAACTTTGTAAGAAAGTAGAGTACACTTCAGATACAGACTCAAATAAGGATTTTCTGCATAGGACTCTGCCACCCAGGAAATAGGACAAATAATCAACAATTGGAACGTCAAGATGTTAAAGACTTCTTTAGTGCAAAGGAAACTGTTAATTGACATAAGAAGCAGACTACTGAATGAGAAAAACTTGGAGAGGGGCAGGGAGAAGATGAGGGAGGGATGGGGAGAGTGGGAGGGAATGAAGAAGGGGGCTACAGCTGGGATACAAAGTGTATAACCTGTGACTAATATAAAAATAAATAAATAAATAAATAAATAAAGGAATCACACAGGTTGTTAAAATTAGGAAAAAGTGTGGTGAAATGAACACAATTGAACCAACTGGCAATGAAAACATACAGTGTAATAATAAATACAGACAACTAAACGCACTAAATTCTGTGCTGTTCTTAAATGTAGATTACATCTGCAGTGGCATTTTATAAATAAAAGGTGCTAAACAGAAAAAAAAAATCTTTTTTTCCAGAAGTAAATCTGCAGAGATTAATGTGTGGAATGCAAAGAATCCAAATCCAAAAGAAACCCTAAACATTAAACAGCCCATTTAAAAATGGGCCGTGGAACAAAACAAAGTTCTCAGAAGAAGAAATAAAAATGAATAAGAAATGTCCTTAAACGTGTTCACCATCCTTGGCCATTGGAGAAATGCAAATTAATACTGCCTAGGGGTTCACCTCACCCCTTCAGAATGGCTATCATTAAGAAAATAACTGAGCCACATTATACTGAGGGTGTTAACCAGGACTTAGAAAAGCAAACATTGCATGTTCTTCCTCATATGAGGATAATAGCTTGAGATTTGTGTTTAGTTTGAAGGACCTGTGAACCTAGGAATCCAGAACTGGATTCTTGGTAGGGAGAGAGAAGGTCATAGTAGAACATAGATGATATGAAGATGGAAAGGAGAAATAATGGGAAGGGATGCTTACGTGGAAAGAGGGGAGGGAAGTAAAGCAGAGGAGGAGTAGGCGAGGAGTAACTAACACTAAGAACATTTGAAAAATGTGAAAGCTTGCTACTTTGTAAGCTTTATATATGTATTTATGTATTTATGTGTATATAAAAAAGAGGTTTGTAAGTTTTATTTTAATTATGCATTATCTGTTTGTGGGTATGTGGACATGAGTATGTCATATTCTCCTGAAACTGGAGTAACATGGGTGTTGGGAAGCAAACTTGGATATACACTGCTGAGCCATCTCTCCATGTCCATATCAAAGAGTTTGTCTGGAGCTGTCCAACAAAGGGGAGAACACTCCTCCGAAACTCACAGGTGGCCAAATAGAAAGCCCAGAGCCAGATGTGGGATAGCTTCCCTTGAATTTTTGGAGAAGGGTATCCCAGAAACTCCCCCAAACAATGCAAACTATTACCCTTGCTCTTGGTTGCCCACCAGACCTTGATGGTAATACCCTGTTGCTCAAGACACACTGCACTTTAGTCAAAGGACAATGAAATATCAAGTTGGTACTGACAGGGAAGCATCTTCCTTATGGCTAGCTTCCACAGTACCATAATGTGTTATGTAGTTTACGGGGGTGTGGGAAAGCTATCAACAGCCCTGACCAATAGTAAGCCCTATAAGCTACTACAATGACCAGCATGCTCATGAGTACAATAATTGGCATGAATGATATGGTAGTAACCAACCATGTTCTGACTGGATTTAAGGTTCCCTCTGCAAGAGAAAATGAACATCTTATACTGTAGATCTAACCAAGAAGCTGTGGTTGGATCTCATCATTCCCAGGGACGACCTACTAGTTCTGCTAAAAGATCGTACTACCAATTGCCCTCTAAATTTATCTTTCTGTACCCAAAGTTTAGTGAAGCTCTCAGACATCACCAGGGTTGTTTCTTTGTGAAATGGGCTGGATTTAACACAGAAAATCAGAACTGATTGGTATGCTGAAGACAAGTATCTGTAGTGTGCTTACCTACACATCACACATCAATATCATACAAGCTCCCTAAGTCTTAGAGACTGTTGAGAAGAAGGAGGAAAAGATTGTCAGAACCAGACACTAGGAAGAACTGGAGAGTGTCTTCTGGACATGATATGACCACTGCACTCACAAACTTACAGCAGTGATGGTTACCTTCGCAATATCAAGCCAGTCCATATTCCAACATGAACAGAGGAGGAACTCATTAGCCTCAACTACTGGCTGAAGAGCTAATGGTGGTCTCTTGGACAGGGACAGTGAGTTTTCTTTGGTGTGGCTGTTGATACTATGCTTCCTCAGTTGTCCCCATACCCATGAGTATAGAAGCAAAAAAAAAAATTAAACTCAGAGAACATTTTTTTAAAGGACACAAACTTACAAGCAGGTGAAGAGATAATGGTTGATCTGGGAGGAGTAATGAAGAGTGAATGCTGAATATGATCTAAGCACATTGTACACATGCATGAAATGTTTAATGAATCGGTACGAATATATATATATATTTTTTTTTAAGAGAAATTCTGTTTTCCCAGATTGCAGTCATTAAATGGGGGACATACAGCCATTCGGCATTCCCCAGATTTACTTTGGAGGATATTAAATATCTGTCCTGTTGACATTGACAGCTATATCATTGTTTTACATTTTATTTTGTGATTTGTTGTTCATTATTCAAGATAAGGAAGTAAGGGCTTAAAACTTCGATGCATTTTCTGTTTACTGCTACTGGAAGATGATGAGAGAAAAACACTTGAGTGTTGTCTTCAAATTATAAAACTTTTGTTGGGCTGGAGAGATTGCTCAGTGGGTAAGAGCACTTCTTGCTCTTACAGAGGGCCCAGGTTTCATTTCCAGTACCTGTCTAGGTGTTCACAACCTTCTCTAATTCCAGTTTCAGGGGATCCTTTATCCTCTTCTGGTCTCTATGAGCGCCATTCACACACACACACACACACACACACACATCTGTGTACATACATACATGCAAGCTAAACATCACACACATAAAATAAAAACAAATTTTAAAAAGATGCTATCACTGTACATTTTGAACACCTCTTTTCACCTTGTATCAGTTTGTGATAATTCAGTAGAGATTGGAAATTTACTTTCCTTTTGCTGTGGAAAGGACCCTTCTTCCACTTTTTCTTTACCAGGTTCACTGACATTATCTTACAGCGGTGATTCAGCTGACAGTGACCATAAAAATTCCATAACTGCAGGTCTCGGAGAGGTCATTTTCCCCGTGATACCTAAGAAACTGAGGACAGATATTTTCATCACTGGGTCTGCCACAGTTCTGCTTAATTGGGCATTGGAAGCTCTGTGCTGGATGAGGAGGTACGAGGGCATGTCCACTGCCTTCCTGTTCAGGAAGCACATTGGATGCCCTTTTCGCCTTCAGGTGTGTTATTGCTATAGTAAACTTTCTCCAGGTTAGGGAACTATTAGAGTGCGACTCCACCCCAGAAAAAGAGGACTGTAGGTGATTTCCTAAGGTGTAGTTCAGTGTCGCAATAAAATTTCTGAGATTAGATGACTTATTCATATGTCCTTGGATCTCAAATTTAATTAGCCACAGATGAGATAGGCTTAGAAGTTCAAAAAAAAAGTCCATGTCTCCTATTAATATTTTCTGTACATGTCCCTAATTCTTTATGAATGCCTCAGATGAATGGGTGTGATGTGGCATAACCATGTTACAGGTGACACCGCTGTGTTCGTGGGTACTGCAGGGGTGTGGTCATGTTATCCCTCAGGTGCGTATCTGTGTTCACACACACCTCAGGGGCAGCTGTATTCATGCATATCTCAAGTAGGTGACTATGTTTTGCTGCATCTCGTGTGGCACAGCTGGTACATACCTCAGCTGCATACACTCCCGTGCTCATATAAACCCCAATGTGTTGTACATACTTCATATGACATGTTTACACCTGACGTGGAGGATATGACTTTTGACCTTGCTACCTTTTAGCAAAGAAGAATCAAAAAGACTTGGAGAAATCAGAGCAACTAAAAACAAAACAAAACAAAACAAAACAAAAAACAAACAAAAAAAAAACCTAGTCTCCATGTAGCATAGTCATCGGAAAACACTTAGCTTCGCAGCTTGTTACTGTGCAATGTTTGCTCGGCAGGAAGTCTAGCTCTAAACACACTCAGCATGTCTCTCACACAGGACTTCCATTTTCAGATCCTGGCTCCAGTGCCCCTTGCAAACTGTGGTATGTCCCCTTGCGTCCTCAGCTCACAGCACTATCTGTGATTCTGGTGGCTTAGGATGCTGCCGGCTGATGTGTCACGGCTCGAGAATGTGATAAATTACAGCAGTAAAGGATCATGTGTGCTTAAGATTACTGAGAAGCTAGCCCTGAAAGCAGAGTTACACTGCTGCATTTCAGACCTAAGTTTATTTATCTCAAAGTGTCCTCCAAGACCTGTTGTCTAGGAACAAGCTAGGCACCTGGCCCTGTAATTAAGGAAACAACAACCAAAAAGAGCAAAATAGTCTAAGAGTAAAGAAGCTAAGCCCTTGGGAACAAGAGAAAACTAATCCTTTTTGAGAAAAACAAAAACTTGCTCTTGGGGGGGGGGGAAACTGTCTGATACCTTCGTGAAGCTTGAGACTTCGATTTTTTTCACTTATTCATCACTTTAAAACCTGATCCCAGTTTCCTTCCTCCTCTCCTCTCAGTCACACCCATTGCTGGTGGGAATGTAAACTTGTACAACCACTTTGGAAATCAATCTGGCGCTTTCTCAGACAATTAGGAATAGTGATTCCTCAAGACCCAGCTATACCACTCCTGGGCA
>CM053750.1:45465926-45481745 GCA_028658305.1 Pachyuromys duprasi
GGAATAGAAACAGAAATTGTGGTACTTTTACACAAAGGAATACTACTCAGCAATTAAAAACGAGGAAATCATGAAATTTGCAGGCAAATGGTGGGACCTAGAAAAGATCATCCTGAGTAAGGTATCCCAAAAGCAGAAAGACACACACTTATATAGACATATAAGATAGGATAAACATACTGAAATCTATACTCCTAAAGAAGATAAACAATAAAGAGGACCCAGAGTAAGATGATCAATCCTCACTTAGATAGACAAATGGGATGGACATTGAATGTAGGAGAAAACAAGCAACAGGGCAGGAGCCTACCACAGAGGGCCTCTGAAAGACTCTAACTAGCAATGTATCAAAGCAGATATTAAGACTCACAACCAAGCCTTTGGCAGAGTACAGGGAATCATATGAAAAAGGGGAGAGTTAGTAAGACCTGGAGAGGACAGTTGCTCCACAAGGACCAAATATATCAGGGCACAGGGGTCTTTTATGAGACTGTTTCTCCAACCAAGGACCATGTAACCTAGAACCCCTGCTCAGATATAGCCCATGGTAGCTCAATATCCAAGTGGGTACTCTAGTAAGGGGAACAGGGATTATTTCAGATCTGAACTCAATGGCTGACTCTTCGACACTCTCCACCCGAGGGAGGAGCAACCTTGCTAGGCCACAGAAGAGGACATTGCAGCCATTCCTGAAGAGACCTTATAAGCTAGAGTTAGATGGAAGGGGAGGAGGTCCTCCTCTATCAGTGGACTTGGAAAGGGGTAGGTAGGAGATGAGAGAGGGATGTGGGGATTAGGAGGGAATGAGGGAGGGGCTACAGCTGGGATACAAAGTAAATAACCTGTGATTAATATAAAAAATAAAAATTATAAAAAAATGGAAACCATTTACCATTAATTTCACTTTTTCCACCCAAAGAAAATGAAGCAATTGCTTTTTATAACAGAAAAAAATAGAATATTTGTCTGAAATACAGTAGCTTAAAACTGGATTCTGATTTGATTGAACAAAGCACTCTAAGGAGCAGAGATGAGCCCAGCAAACCTGTACTGGCAAAAGGAGTTCAAAGGGTGTCCTGGTGGTGTCCCAGCTCAAGCCTCTCACAGCCTTTAGAAGAGTTGGTCTCCTGGGTCACATTCGAGGGACGGGAGAATTTCACAGACATATGTTGCTGAGCAAATGGAAGAACAAAAAGCCAAGACCTCCCCCCAAAAAAGAAATAAAGTTAGGATATGGTGCCTGCAACTTCATTAGACGATCCTCATGTAGTCTCAAATATCCAAAAGTGATCTAAGCTGAAACAAGAGGAAAGAGAAGATGTGACGTTCACTCCTGAGCCACAGCTAGCATTTTAGGAAAAGAGGGACACAGAAGAGATGAGTGTGGGGAACAGATGGCAGACACAGTGTGCTTTATAAATAGCTGCATGTAGTTCAGACTCTTATCATATCTGGCCACATAGCTCGACTTCTTCCTGGAAGAAAAGTATTTTTGGAAAATAGGACATAAAATTTTGGCCCAAATGAAGAAAAGCTGCATGCATTTGTTTCACATTTTAGCACATTTCAAGCTGTCTTTCACATAAATGGAAAGTAATTAACACAGATACATATCACAAGTAATAAACATGACATAGCAGAGATATTTTTATTCAAATTTAACCCTTGGAAAATGAGCCTGGGCTCTGCATTTCACCCACCATTAATCTTCATCTATTTTAATTTAGAAGATGTCTGTCTCCTCTTACTTGTCTGAAAATATTATTCAAATTTTTGGCATTAAGTAAGTATGCATTTGGGATCCATAATGCATAATGTTTGTTATCCAAGCAAACCCTCAGAGGGTTCTCTTGCAAACTTCTGCTCAGTCACTGTGGAGACAAACATAGTTATCTCTAGAACTGGCAGCCAGTGGCTAAGAAAACGATTTCTCCAGGGACATCTCATTCTCCTCCCTTCACTTCCAAAAGTGTTATTGCTGCTAAAGGATTGAAAGCCAAGCTCAAGCTCTCTCCAGATGGCAAAAGATATTTTATCAATGGGTAAAATAAAATGAAAAACCAAAGAAGAGATGTAGAGGGTAGTGTACATATGAACTACCCTTACGATTTAGATAAACAAAACACATTATCAGAGGGACATGGTAAATCCCATCTGTAGTTCCAACTCAGTAGGCCAAGAAAGTGCAGAATCACTGCAAGTTCAAGGCTAGTCTGGGTTACTTCTGAACTCTGTCCAGCCAGAACTAAAGATCCTGTTTCAAGACAAACAAACAAAAGGGGGGGGAGGGAAGGAGGGAGACAGGCAGGGGAACACATAGAGAGGCAAAGACATTACAAAGTTCCTTACGAGACAATCTTCATATTCATTTATTTCCCTTTAGTGGACCTTTAGTGAAAAGTTTGAGAATAGGGAATAGAAAGAATTGATTTCTCCCACACTCATCTCAAAGCCAAAAAAAAAAAAAAATGCTGCTAGAGACTCTACAAAGTGTGATGCATCATGTGGCAGGAAAAAAAAAATTGACTTAGAAAAGAAGGTGGTCCTCATCTGCATTTCTGCTGTCTAACAGATATGCTGTAGCCACCTCCTTAAATCATTCCAACACACTCATCTCTCAAGCTACAAGTAAATCTCGAAAGCCCAACTCAACTGCTCATTTTAGTACCAAGATGAAGGGCCTGATGTATGTTAACCATGTGCCTTACCACTGAGCTACATGCCCAGCTCCTAGATCTGATGATCAGTTGTCCAGAGGTCAGGTCCTGCCTTCCAGTGTTATATAGCTTCTTCCTCATCAAGGAGATGGAAGCTCCTAAAACTCAGAAGCACAGAAAACTAATAAAGTTCACAATGCTTCCCCCCAAGATTATTAAAGCAACAAGCAGAGGTTGGGGAAGGGAGAATTCTTAAATGGAGCTACCTGCAAGTTGAGCAGAGAGCTTCAGGGATGGAGAAATGTGAGTTGTCACCCATTATGGGGTGGGCTTTTCAATTCATCTTCTCCTTTGAGTAGGCCCTGCTCCTGTAGGTTAACCCGTCAGCCATGCTCTCATAAGTAAATCATTAGGTCAATAAAAAAATTAGGTCACCAAGCCAGATTTGAGTGAACTTGTAACTTTGGTGCCATATGTGGGATGGACATTTGTTTGCTTTTCCACAGGGAAAGCCACACAGTACAGTGTAGCTGTAGATCTCCCTGATCTTAAGCTCCGATTGCTGAAGCAAACATTCCACGGTTTAAGGTGTCTTTAAATTTGTTTGCATTATTTTAGTTTATGTGTATGAGTGCTTGCCTGCATGTATGTATGTATGCCATGTACATGTCTGGTCCCCATGAACATCAGAAGAGGGTGTTGGATCCTCTGGATCTGGAATTATGAATGGTTGTGAGCCACCATATGAGTTTTGGGAACTAAACCCAGATCCATTAAAAAAACAGCAAGTGTTTTTAATTTCTGAGCACTCACTTCAGCCCCAGGCGAGGTATTTTAAACAAGTATTTTTTTTTTCACAGCTTAAGAGTCTGGGAAGTCGAAGATCAATGTAGGAGCAGATATGATGTCTAGTGAAGCACTGCATTCAGAATCTTGGACAGTAATTGTCTTTCTCTGTCCTCTCATGTCCCTCACACCAAAGTCCCCCCCAAACCCCAGCTCATTAGAGGTTAGTGTTTCAGTGCACCTGTGAGAACATAGGCTTCACCTGGCACTGTCCTTCACATTTATCCTTCACTGTCAACTTCCATGGCTTTGTCCCAGAAAACAGAATTCAAGGTGTCTTTTCTACCTTCCAACAGATTACAGTTATAGCAGCACGTAAATCCCTTTGTATGAAATCCCAAAGAAATGTTATTGGTATGTTCAACATGCAAATACCTAGGCCATCTCTATAAAGAATTGAGTAGATATATAAAAATAGAAAGGAAGCATGCTCTAAAGACCAAGATCAGTGAAGAGAACAGAGCCCTTCTGAAGGGTTAAATGTGTTACAAAATGATAGTGAGCAAACAGTACTGATGGGGGAACAGACCAAGCCTGGAAGTCGTCCCCCACGCTGTTACCCCAGTGCAGGGGAAAGGTGGCTTTGGACAGCATCGGGACACAGGATGCCCTAGAAGGAAACAGGAAAGACAGCTGCTCTCTAGATTTCACTCCGCCTGAAAGTAAACTCTGGATGTCTGAGACCTCACTATATTTTTTTGAAAAAGAGGAAAGTAATAAAATTCACTTCATAAAAGGATTAAAGGAAGTCTTGAGAGAGTAGAGCAATGCTCCAAAGTTGAAGGACTTAAAATATGGAGGCCTCTTTCTGGAAAAGGAGAAGGGATGTGACTGAATTTTTAAATGTCCACAAGGGGAAAAAATACATAAAGCCATAAAGAAAGTTACATTTTTTCAGTCTACTACCCCTCAGAAGAACAAAATAAAGTCACGTACACCCAGAGCCTTACTACTGAGTCTCTGACACCCAAGTTCCTCTTCTCCAACAATGGAAGGTCAGCAACTCCATCTTCAAGGCCACTTTAGGGTTTCAGGCATCAATGTATGGTGGAGACCACTCACAGCTGTGCAGTAGCTACACGAGTTCCATTCTCACAGACAACATTTGAATAATTTCCATTCTGTGTATTGGCAGATACTTTTGAGAGTAGGGGGAAAGCCAATGTCAAAGTTAAGAAAGGCTCTTGGGACAAAGTGTTGACAATTGGAGAATAAGTCTACAGCCATACCACCCTGAATGCACCGGATCTTGTCTGACAATTGGAGAATAAGTCACAGAAGACAGACTCTATGAAACCTGAGTCGCACCTCCAAACAGGTGAACTTATGGAAGGATTTGAGCCACAGAGCATGCTGTGACAGCAACCCCCCACATCCAGCCATTGGCCCACTGTAGAACTTCTTTGTAAGTAGAAAGTCTTTGCTTTTTGTGTGCCTCGTTTGGTTTTGAAATTTTGCTTACTGATAAGCTCATACCCTGTAATATTAAAGCTGTAAAAAGTAATGATTCACATTTATTTACCACCTAGTCTCTGCCAACCACTGTACCAGCCACCTGTTCCATAGCCAGCAAAATAGTTTCGTGGCTGAGTGGTGTTATTACAATCATCCTGAATGCTGTCCATGATTCCACAGAGGTCAAATTTAGTGCAGTCATGGACAGTTGACAAGAGAGTTAACTAACACAGAAAAGTGCAAAGGGAGTCCTCATACCAGCTCTTTCCCCAAATAACAGATTTCAAAAACCTCATTTAATCTTCTGAGTCCCAGTAGACATCACCTTTTGTTGTTGGTTGTTATTGGTTTGGTTTAGGATTTTGTTGTTTGGCATGAGGAGAGGAGGTATCTTATGCTTTATTGGCATATGTTAATTATATATATAACAATGTGTTTCATTGTGACATTTTCATACCTGACATAATGTATTTTGATCATTTTTGCCCTCCCTCTTAATCCAGTTTTGTTCCTTTCTCAGTATAACTGATCTCCTTTGTCTTTCCATCCAGCCCCCCATTACGTACTTGTCCTTTAGTGTGTGACTCAATGGGATGTATCAAGGTTTTTCAGAGGAGCAGCATGCATGAGCTTAGTTTACAGGAGCATGGACACTTTATCAGTAGCTACACCACAGGCAAATCATCTCTCCTCCCATTAACCATTATCTCTGTGGAAATCACCAGGGAGAGGTAGCATCCAAAATCCTCATCTTCCTGCCATGTCAACACCATAACAGGGTGTTGACAAGCCATAGCTTGTACAGATCCTCTGCATGTAATGCACACTCCAGACATCACCATTCCATAACTGTCCCCACAGCCTCCACCTCTTACATTCTTTTTTTTCTCCTCCTTCTATGATACTCCCTGAGCCTTGGAGTGGGTGATAGTGATAGGGTTTATAGCACCATATATGAATTCCTTCAGCGTAGGTATCAGAACCAACCAGAAAGCAATCAGTTATCCACACAACAGATTTGCCACTGTTGCACCAATGGGCCCATCTTCCCTGCATGGTTTGTATTGTTGCATATACAGGACCAACAGCTGAATAAGATTAGTGATGACAATTCTCTACAGCATCCTGAATAGTTCTTTCTGGTACTATGAGGCCTATTGAGTAGGGAGCCAAGTTTCAACTCTGTTTTTTTAATGTCCTATAAATTATGTGTGTGGCATCTGATCAATTGAGTCTTACCATCTAGTTCTATGGGTAACCAAGGTCAGTAATATTAATCTTTATTTTTAGAGGGACTCAGTGGATCTCCTGCCAAACATCTTATAAGACATTGAAATTTTTATTTAATAATCTATGTCTTCTAGGAGCAGTCTTGATCCATCCTGACTCTCTTAAATTTTATTTTGTGATTAGTTTGTTAAGGTCCAGATTTCTTCATGATTAATTCATACATCATTAGCTTTGACAGACCCTTCTTCCAGTACTGAGCATCCCCCAACAATGGCTTGGACCATTCCACTTACAGTATCTTCTTTCTACCTTCATATGTTTTCTACCCCAAAAAGATCTGTTTCTCCTCTTACGGCTCTCTTTCTAGTTTCCTGGACTCTCTACATACTTAGTTGCTTATAGATGTGCACAAATAAAAGTTAGCAGCTAAGATTTACATGTACAAAATAACAAAGTATGTGTCTCATTTAATATTTTCTAGCTCCTATTCTCCTGAAATTTTTATAATTTCATTTTTCTTAGAGCTGAACAAAATTCTATTATGCATCTGTGTTTTTGAATATGTGCACATGTGTATGTGCCAGATTTCATTGTTTACTCATCAGTTGATGTGATTCCATTCCTTGCTATTGTGAATCAACAGCAATGAATGCAGATGGGCAATAAATACCTCTGAAGTAGGATACAGAGTTCTTTGGGTATATGCACAAGAGTGGTGTGTCTGCATCATGTGGAAGTTCTATGTTCACTTTGTTGGAAACCTCTGTATGGATTTTTCCTAATGCTGCACTATTTTATACTCCTATGAACAGTAAATAAAGGTTATTCTTTCCCAAGATTGTTTCAGCATTTATCAGCTTTTGTTTCTTTGATGCTGGCTATTCTCACTGGAGTGAGATGGACTCTCAAAGTAATAATTTTCTTTTGCATTTCCTGATACCTGCTGTTTGGATCTGTTATTGTTGTTTTGATATGTATATCTGTTTATCTATCTATCTGTCTGTCTATCTATCTATCTATCTTTATTGTGACAGAATCTCATTCTGTAGCCCAGGATTTCCTGATAATTCAGAATTGCCTGGAGCTTAATATACAACCCTCACTTGGCCTCTACCTCACAACCATCCTTTTGCCTCAGCTTCCCAAGTTCTGGGGTTATAGACAGTAGCCACTATTCCCATTTTATGCCTCATTCTTTCTTCTTTTTTATTATCATTTATTCAATTTGTATTCCAGCTGTGGCCCTCTTCCTCATCCCCTCCCAAAACCACCCTGTCTCCTGGTCTCCCTGTGCCCTTCCCCTAGTCCACTGATAGGGGAGGTCCTCCTCCTTTTCTATCTGACTCAGTTCTCATAAGGACTGGTTGCATTATCTTCCTCTATGGTCTGACAACGCTGCACCTCCCAGGGGAAGGTGATCAAAGAGCCAGCCACTGAGTTCATGTCAAAGACAGTCCCTGTTCCCATTACTAGGGAACCCAATTGGAGACTGAGTCTATGGGCTACATCTAAGCCTAATCGGGGTTTTAGGTCCTTTCCATGGATTGTCCTTGGTTAGGATATCATTCTCTTCAGAGCCCCTAGGGCTCAGATTTTTTTTTTGAAGAGGGAGGCTCTTTTGGTCTCCTTTTGAAGCTCCTATCACCTCCAGGTCTTTCTCTCTCCTCCTTCTTTCATGAAATTCCATGCATTCTGCCCAAAGTTTGGCTATGAGTCTCAGCCTCAGTTTCAATACCTAGATCAGTAGAGTCTTTCACAGGCTATCTGTGATAGGGTCCTGTCTTGTTCCCTGTCTTCTTCTGCTTTTGATGTCTATCATGTTTGCCCTTGTGAATGAGGATTGAGCATCTTCCCTAGGGTCTTCCTTGTTTAGCTTCTTAGGAGTATAGATCTTAGTATGTTTATCCCATATTATATGTCTAATAGCCATTTATGAGTGAATATATACCATGTGTGTCTTTCTATTTCTGGGTTACCTCACTCAAGATGATCTTTTCTAGCTCCCACCATTTGCCTGCAAACTTCATGATTTCCTTGTTTTTAATTACTATGTAGTATTCCATTGTGTAAGTGTACCACAATTTCTGTATCCATTCCTCAGTTGAGGGACATCTAGATTGTTTCCAGATTCTGGCTGTTACAAATGGAGTTGCTACGAACATGGTTGAGCAAATGTCTTTGTTGTATAGTTGAGCATATTTTGGATACATGCCTAGGAAGTGGTATAGCTAGACCTTGAGGTAGCACTATTCTTAATTTTCTGAGAAAGTGCCACACTGATTTCCAAAGTGGTTGTACAAGTTTACATTCCCACCAGCAATGGAGGAGGGTTCCCCTTTTTCCACATCCTCTCCAGCATGTGTTGTCAATTGAGTGTTTGATCTTAGCCATTCTGATGCATGTAAGGTAAAATCTTAGGGTTGTTTTGATTTTTTATGCCATTTTCTAAAGAAACAATGAGAACAGAAAAATGGTCTCCTATATAAGTGAGTATGCATTTGTCATTTCAAAGATTTGCAAGGCCATACCACTCTGGACACAAACAAGGGCTCACAAATGCTTGCTGAGAAAGTTGTCAAATCTTACTGTGTTGAATTAAACAGTAAGACACAGAAAAGTAAAATTGTTTACTCAATATAATTAATTTCTTAAGTAACAAGGCCAGCACAAAAAATTTATCATTCAACATTTAGTTTTGCATTCAGCCCTTTATATAATTCACTGACTCTTTGCTCAAAACCCACAGTGAAAAATAGCTACAAGAGGACAGAGCACAATCTTGACTGCTTCGCTGTCTCTAAGCACCATTTAGTTCTGTTACCACAGTCTCTAGAGAGCGTCAATTCTGAAATAGATCCTAATTCTTTCTGCACTTTTTCAAAACAAATGACAATCACCATTTTAGAGCTTTGCTATTTATTTATAATCACAAATAGGTTCTTGAAAACCCTTTCCAGGAAGACATGTTATCTTTTATGTATATTGCATGAGGCTATTTGGAAAAGTCCTTATTGAGATATTCCTACAAAATGTTTGTTTTTGGTTCATGAATGTCTCCTGCTTTGCTGTCCTTTTGCATTTGTAAGCATTCAATATGTTCACAAAGTTGATCCTGGCCAGATGGGTTTCTACAGCTTCCCTATATTGCTGTTATAAATACTGGTAGTCTCCTTTCTATAGTTACATTTTCTCTAACTCATTTCATGGATAGACAGATACAGTTTCACTTTGTCACTTGAAATAATAACTGGAACCGAAGGAGATGATATTTCCAAACAAAATAACTTTTTTTCTGAGATCATTTGGGAAATCCATGAGCCGTGTCCATGAAGCAATATGGGAGAAACTGAGTTACAGTTATTTCACTGTTTCGAGATATTTGCTCTACCTTCATGATTACTGTCCTCCTCTCCTGAGTGTGCTGGCTAGACTTATGTCAACTTAATACACAAACTACAGTTATCTGAAAGGCGGGAACCTCAACTGAAAAAAATGCCTCCATAAGGTCTGGCTTTAAGGCATTTTTTACATTGATTTATATATTTACTTTACATCCCCATTGTTTTCCCTCACTCCTCTTTTCCCAGTCCATCGCTCTTACGCCATTCTTCCCCATCCCAGTCCACCCTTCCTTCCCTTCTTCTCAGAAAAGGGGAGTCCTCCCATGGATATCAACCAGCCTTGGCATATCAAGGTGCAGTAAAACTAGTCTAGGCACATCTTCCTCTTTTGAGCCTAGACAAGGCAGCCCAGTTAGGGGAAAGGGGTACAAAGAAAGGCGATGTAGTCAGAGATAGCCCCTGATCCTGCTTTAGGAGTACCACTTAAAGACTCAGACACACAACTGTTATATGTGTGTAGAGAGTCTAGGCCTATCCCATTCATGCTCTCTGGTTGGCAGTTCAGTTTCTATGAGCCCCAGTAGGCCCAGGTTAGCAATTCTGAAGATTTCTTGTGGTGTCCTTGACCCGTCTGCCTCCTTCAATCTTTCTTTACACTCTTCCACAGGATTCACTTAGTAATGTTTGGCTGTGACTCTTCGCATCTGCTTCCATCACTTGCTGAATGAAGCCTCTCTGATGACATTTATGCTTGGCTCCTATGTGCAGAATAGCATTCATAGTGTCGGGGGTTGGCTCCCTCTCATGGCACGGGTCTGAAAATGGGCCAGTTGTAGGCTGGCTCTTCCCTCAAATTCTGTACATCTTGTTGGCAGGACAAATTGTGGGCCTAAGGTTCTGTGGCTGGGTTGATGTCCCAATCCCTCCATTGAAAGTTGTGACTTGTTGCAGGAGATGGTGGGTTCAGTCTCCATATCCCCCATTGCTAGGATCACCATAATAGATTCCTAGTAGTTTCCATTGTCCAAGGTGTCTAGCTTGTCCCAGAGATGCAGTTGTCTCTCCTGGGACTCTGTCTCTCTGTTCTTCCATCACCTCATCCCTCCTGTTACATCTCCACCCCTTCTCCCACCCAATCTCCTATGTTCACTCACATTCATGTCTAATCTATTTCCCCTTTTCAATAAAATTCATTTTCTCAATTATTGATTGATGAGAGAGGACCCAGTCCATTGTGCATGGTGCCAATCACCCCTGGGCTTGTAGTCCTAGATTCTACAAGAAACCAAGCTGAGCAAGCCCTGTGAAGAAATCTAGTAAGCAGCACCCTCCATGGCCTCTGCATCAGCTCCTGCCTCCAGTATCCTGCCCTGTTTGGGTTCCTGTCCTGACTTCCTTAGGTGATAAACAGCAGTGTAGAAATGTAGGCTGAATAAACCCTTTCCTCCCCAACTTGTTTTTCAGTCATGGTATTTTGTTGCAGCAAGGAAAACACTAACCAAGAGACAGAGACCTGCCAAGCACCATGCCATGAGGTGTTAGCAGGGAAAGATGCCCACAGACCTGCCCTGCCACCATGTCACACAGGTGAGCTGTAAACACCTCGAGACCCACTAGCCACAATGCCAGAGCGTTATGGAGGTCACCCAGATGCCTGCCAGCCACTTGACTACCTGAAGCAGGAGCTACTACAGTGTGGTGGACATGTAAGTATGTGGTGGGTAGATGGGAAAGAGAAGTGGAAAACTCTGATCATTATGAAGAGAGATGGAACTGGAGATTCGGGGGAGGAGAGGAATAGCCTATTGTGAATAGCAAGGTGAGGTCATAGTAAAGTCCCAATCCATACTGCTGCTGAGGGCCATGACTGAGTTGGTAGCTATGTAGTGGCAGGGGACAGCAGGGATATCCCTAGTCTGGGCAGATGCCAGGACCCACATGGATGTCCAGAACTGACCCTCACTGGCACTGATGCACTGACCCCTCCTCTTACTCCTGACAGCACCTAGGAGCGTGGGCCCTGTGCTTTGCCTAAGCAGCACAGTAGAGCTGGCCCTGATGGTTGCGCATACTTAGGTGAGCCGCCCCAGGGCCTGAATGTGGGGGAGCTAACCCTGTCTTGTCTGCCATGGGGTGGAACACACCCCCCTACCCTTACCACCTCCAGTAGTCAGGAAAGCTGACCCAGGGCTCATGAGAATGGCAGAGCTGGCCTTACCCTTCGCAGGCTGCAGGACTAGGGAGAGCAGGCACCATACCTCACCTGGAAAGCACAGAAGAGCTGGACTTGGGGAACAGGGGAGCCACCCCAAGGACAAGAATGTGAGAGTGCCAGCCCCTGCTACTCCTCTGCCATGAGGTGGCTCAGGTGCAGAGGTGATGCTATCACAAAGAAAAATAAAAGTGAATCAAGATAGAAAGCATGACTAAAAATGAAAAACCCTACCCAGAGGTAAAACATAATCAACACTGAAATTTCCATTAAGATTTTCACTTAGGTCAGTTATATCACACACACAAAAACAAAACTTACCTGTTTAAAATTCATCTAGAGTACAGGCATAAGGTTGTGTACCTAGCAGTACAATCTAATTCCAGAATATTTCATCATCCACAAAGAAAACATAGACTCTTTAGGAGTGACCTCGCACTTCCCGTTTCCCTTCTAGGAACTTCTAGAAACTAACATTACCTCCTATTTCTACGGAATTACTTATTCTGAGTCTTTCATGTAAATATAATCAGCCTTTTGTGTTTGGCTTCATTCACTTGGCATATTTTCTAGATTCCTCCATGTTGTAATTTCTTTCAGCACTTCATTTATAACTATCAATTGCATATCATTTTTTTACCGTATTTGTTCCATTAATGTCAGGGAGCTGAGAAGCCCCCTGGAAGTAAAGAAGACACAAGTAAGAAAGTTTCTTTCTTTTCCAAGTTACAGTGTATTCTGTCACTTGCCTGGAAGAACCTCCACTAATGCCTTTGGAAGACACTAAGAGGTAGATCTCACCAGCCATGCCTCAAAAGAAGCATTGATTGAAGGCAATGACTAAGAAGCATCCTGGCACATGTATCATAAGTACACTGCTGTTGTTTATATGATGTGTATGTTGTTTCAATATTATTTTCACAATAGATAAAATTTGGGGGGCTGTCTCCATTGGGAGACAGCCTAAGCTACGGTTATCTTGAATTAAACTAATGTAACGAAATTTGAGATAGAATTATTTTCATGGACATAGTTTTCATTCCCTTAAAGTAAAGCGCTAATAGTAGAATGACTGGGTCATAGAGAGTGGTATATCTAAATTTCCTTAGATGGATTCAAAATAGTTGTATGATTCCTTCCTCCCACACAATGAATTCAATGAACAATTGAGTAAAATAGTATTTTGCTGTGGTTGTCACTTATACTTCTATGTGGTAGTCAGTGATGTCGATTATGTTTTTTTATGTGCTTAGTGACATTCATAGTCTTGATTTCCTATGTACTTGTTCAAATATTTCATCCTTTTCAAAAAAAGAATTCTTAGTCTTATTAGTGTTCTTGTACACGAAAGAAATTTGTCATTCATACATCATGAATATCTTCTCCCACTATGTGGTTGATCATTTTCTAGACTTACTAACATATTTTGAAGAGTAGACACTTTTTAATTTTGATGGACTCCAATATGGAATTTTTTTCTTTTATGGTTAGAGTGCTTTATGTCTTAAAAAAATTGTCATCCAAAGTCATAATTTTTTTTTCTGAGCTGCCAATAGGCCACAGCTGAGCAGGGGGTGTAGGTCCTCTCCGTGCATGGTCTTTTGTTGGTGCATCAGTCTCTGCAGGACCAACTGGGCTCAGATGTTTTAGCTTTGTTGGTCTCCTTGTGGGACTCGAGTCCCCTCTGTGTCCTTCTATTCCACCACCCCCCCTTCCATAAGACTCCCTGTACTCTGCCCACAGTTTGGCTGTGAGTCTCAGCATCTGCTTCAACCTCCTGTTGGGTGGAGCCTTTCAGAGGACTCTCTATAGTAGGCTTCCATCCTGTTGCCTGTTTTCCACTGTTTCTGGTGTCTTTCCTGTTTGCCATGCTGAATGAGATTTAAGCAACCTCCTTAGGGTCCTCCTTGCTGATTAGCTTCAATCTGTAGATTTTAGTATAGCTATCCTATATTATATGACTAGTATTTGCTTGTAATGAGGGTATACCATGCATGTCTTTCTGTTTCTGGAATATCTCACTCAGAATGATATTTTCTAGTTCCCACCATTCGCCTGCAAATGTCATGATTTCCTTATTTTTAATAGCCAAGTAGTATTCCATTATGTAAATGTACTACAATTTCTGTACTACAATTCCTTGGCTGAGGGACATCTAGGTCATTTCCAGATCTGGCTTTTATGAATAAAGCTGCAATGAACATTGTTGAGCAAATGTCCTTGTTGAATGATGGGGCATCTTTTGGGCATATTCCTAGGAGTGGGATAGCTGGGCGTGAGGTAGTGCTATTCCCAACTTTCTGAAAAAGCGACAGATTGATTTCCAAAGTGGTTGCACAAATTTACCCTCCTACCAGCAACGGAGGAGGGCTCCTTTTCTCCATATACTCTCCACCATGTGTTGTCACTTGAATTTTAGCCATTCTGATGGGTGTAAGATGGAATCTCAGAGTTGTTTTGATTTGCATTTCCCTGATAACTAAGGATGATGAACATTTCTTTAAGTATTTCTCCACATTCATGTAAGAGGAGCTGGGGCTGCCTATGTCATGAACTTGGCTGCCTGATCTTTGATCACTTGTCCCTGGTGATGAGGCCTTGCCAAGCCACAGAGGAAAAGGATCCGGCAGTCCTGATTAGACTTAATAAGCTATGGGCAGATGGCAGAGCAGGTGAACTCCTTCTTTCAGTGGATTAGGGGCAGAGGATAAGGGGGAAGAAGAAAGGGGCCTCAATTGGGACATATATTGAATAAATTATTTTAAAAAATAAAAATAATAATCAAAAATACCCCCCCAAAATAAACTCCTTTTGCCTATTAAAATATATTTTTTCTTCTTTTAATTTCTATATGTAGAGCAATGATACATTTCAGATTAATTTTTGTACATAGTGTAAGGTAAGCATTGTATCAGATTTTGAACATTCAATTAGGCCATCTGTAACTGCTGAAAAGACTATCCTTTTCCACAATTAACGCAGCACCAATGTTGAGTGTCAGTTTACCTTAGGTGTGTGAAGCTGTTTCTGGAGTTTATCCATACATATTCTTGCACTTAGTTCTGATTTTATTTTAATTTTACACCCTGACAGCAGTTTTTCCCTCCCTCCTCTCCTTTCACTACCACCTCCCCATCCATTTCTCCTCTGTTTTTGTTGTTCTTGTTTGTTTGCTTGTTTGTTTGTTTTCAAAAAAGGGCAGGTCTGTCATGGATATCAACCAGCCATGGCATATCAAGTTGCAGTAAGATTATTCAGGTCCTCTTCTATTTACCATAGACTAGGCAGCTCAGTAGGGGGAAATGATCCCAAAGGCAGACAACAGAGCAGAGGCAGCCCTGCTCCTACTTTTAGGAGTCCCACAAGAAGATCAAGCTACACAACTCTAACATATGTGCAGAGGGCCGAGGTCAATACCATACAGGCTCGCTGGTTGCAGTGCAAAGCCTAGTAGTTTGGGCTCTGCAATTTTCATTTTAAAAAGTAATTTCGTATCACCATATATTTTTATTAACATTTTTATTTTATATTAATCACAGGTTATGTACTTTGTATCCCAGCCATAGCCCCTTCCAGCATTCCCTCCCTATCCCCCCATTCCCTCCCTCATCTCCTCCCTGCTCCTTTCTAAGTCCACTGATAGGGGAGGACCTCCTCCCCTTCCATCTAACTCTAGCTTATCAGGTCTCTTCAGGAATGGCTGCAATGTCCTCTTCTGTGGCCTAGCAAGGCTGCTCCTCCCTCGTGGGGCAGGAGGGTGTCGAAGAGCCAGCCATTTAGTTCATGTCCAAACTAGTCTCTGTTCCCCTTACTAGGGTACCCAGTTGGATACTGAGCTAACATTTGCTACATTCAAGCAGAGGTTCTAGGTTATATCCGTACATGGTCCTTGGTTGGAGAAACAGACTCATAAAAGACCCCTGTGCCCTGATATATTTGGTCCTTGCGGAGCACCTGTACTCTTCAGGTCATACAATCTCCCCCCTCTTTCATATGATTCCTTGCGCTCTCCCAAAGGATTGGTTATGTGTCTTAATATTTGCTTTGATACACTGCTAGGGAGAGTCTTTCCGAGGCC